>OY998246.1:13024437-13624437 GCA_963922005.1 Cornus suecica | reverse complement strand
TGATTTTGACCCAAACCAAAAATGTTGCAAACTGCCTTGGAAACCTGGGTGGCATATTAAATGCTCCAACCTCATAACTACAAATGAAATTCTTCAAATCTGATAAATACTTTTGGTCTCCTACTTTAAAGTGTAAACGCATAATAGCAAATTTATAGATATAATATATATGCAATTAGAATTTGTAGCTAAAAATAAAATTAAATAAAAACAAAATAAAGATAAATTTAACTAATTCTAGTTGTCTCTGTTGAGCAGTGTCAGTATTCAATAGGGCCACAGAATGAATGATTTCAAATCTGGAATTAATTATCAATTGCATCTGATTTTTTATGTAACCGTTTCATCATCACCAAACATTTGAGATTGGTCAAACCTACATAAAAAACTACACCATAGCACATTCAAAATCACACAAGCACATCTAAAATTTCACAGAACTGAATCAAAAACAACTTCGATCAAAGCTCGGACTCACAATTCGAATTCAACAATCAGATCATCAACAAACTGGCCGAAATTGAACGAATAACCTAATCAAAACTCTAACAATCAATTCATCAAACACATCACAGAGTATCCGCAAACACGTATATCCTCACCTATATACATATATATGTGTGTGTGTGTGTGTGTGTGTGTGTGTGTAATGATGAGAAATCGAACCTCGTAGACGAAGCATTCGTGTTCCGGTTTGGAGAGGTCAGAGCGGAGAGCATCGACGATCTCCTTCTCGCGATCTTCGGTCATCTTCAAGAGGCTCTTCAACTGCGAGACTCGCCATTCGTAACTCCTCGTCTTGCCACTCGCGAATGTGCATCTCAGCTCCTTCACCACTGACGTCGCAGCTTCGGCATCGAACACCTTCTTCTCCTCCTTCTTATTCTCATCGTCCGACGCCATATTCACACAGTCGTACAGATACAGAGCAGTCAAGCAACCGTATATGTATATAGATGTATCTACAGATATACAAATATGTATGTGTATATATATATAGAGAGAGAGGCGTCAGAAATGAGGAGGGGGTGCGTGAGCTAAGTTTGTATTCTTCAGCTTTTGGTGGGGCAAGTGAGAGAGAGACAGAGTAGATAAATATACGGTGCCGGCGATATATATATATATATTGATACTACTGTATTATATATTGATACTAATCTACAGTTTAATCTGATGTTTATCTTATTATTATATTTGTCATAAGCTCTTTTCATAAAATTGACATATTTTATTAAAAATATAAATGAAATCACTACAGTCACGATTTGATAAGCTCTAATTCATGAAGATTATGACTTTTGTATTTAAAAAAAGCTTACACATCTAACTCTAATAAAAAAATAAAATTAGAATAGAAAAACTAAATTTTATCATTTAATGTGAATATCACATGAATTTCTTACGGCCCCTTTAGTCTTTCCATCAAGTAATTTTATTGATGAATTTTACTTCATCTGTTTCATATTAATAAATTATTTTTTTAGTTCTAACGTAACAAATTACATATATATAATAATGCAATAAGAGAAATCTTGTGAGCCTTTGGGTCTATTTACTAACGGGAAATATTTTTTGTTTCGTTTCCTGAAGAAGTAGAATCATGATTTTGATTATTGTAAAAAAAACAGAAAATAAAATATTGTTTATTAAATTTTGATTTTTTTTAGAAACAAAAATAAAAAACAGAAAGTATGTTTACTAAAAAAAATTTGTTTTTACATTTTATTTTTCTAATGAAATCAACTATCTTGAAAATATTGCATAAATAACAGCATACTTTAGATAAAAATTGCAAGTAAAAAATGTACAGAAATGGTGAAAAAAATGAAGCTGAAACATAACAAAAGCATGTGCTATGTTTTTAGTCTGAACTAGAAGTTTGTTTGTGTAAACACATAAAAATGTTCAACACCTTTTCGAATGCCTTTATTAATTTTTGGATTCTCTTTATATACATTTTCTAAATGGGCTTCATTACTGGGTTCATAAAAAGCTTGCTGGCCCAGAAACTTGATGGGCCTGATGACAGATGGGCTCAGTTGGGCTGGACATTTCCACTCTTACACAGGCCCTATCCTTTGTGATGGGTTGTCGATCTTCCCGGCCCATTAAAAAGGATACAGAGTGGGGATAAGATACATCACCCCTGATCGGGGTGACGTGGCTGACGCAATTAATATGACGGTTGTACAATCATTGCAACGTTTGAAATTCGTGGTCCGGGTGGCCTCGGTTGGCGAAAAGGGAGGCTGTGGAGGCGCACGTGAAGCGAGATGACGCTTCGGTTCCCGAGCGCACGGCTTTTCAGGCGCCTCTGAGATTTCTATAAATAATGACTGCAGTGCTATGGATTCATTCCGTTTCACAGTTTAAAAAATTCTAGAGAACTCCCTGCACTTGAGATCTTGACTTATCATTGCCAGAGTCTACCTCCTCTCTCAGGAAAGCGTCAGAAATCCTTCGGGATTCATCTTAGAGTAAGTTATTTCTTTCCATCTCAGTGTCTTTCTTTTCGAAATGTCTGATAGTGATGATACCCGGTCGGGTAACGACCGTTTACCTTCCCCTGTAGACCCGGACGCATCCCTCAGTTCACCCTCAGTGGAGGTGGTTAGGACAATTGTGTCTAGCCCACCGGAAGTTAACCGGAACGTCGCAGCAGCCGGAAATCCGGTTGCAGGGGTTTCGGGAGATCAGTTTTATGCTGATCCCCTTCCCCCTATGAACAGGGTAGAGACGGTATTAAAAAAGTTAAAGGTTAAATGCGGGGTACCCGATCGGGTGATTATTAAAAATTACCCTAAAAAGTATGATTTTAGGAAGGGTGAGGGAGTTTTGGATCATCAGATTTTTTTGTCGGCCTTTCACCTTCAGGTCATTAGATTCCCGATCCAGCCCTTCTTCCTTTATGCCTTAGCTACCTTAGGCTTGGCCCCACTTCAGGTGGGACCTAACTTCTTCCGGGTCTTGGCCATGATCTTGATGATCAATCAGGATCTAAGACTTGACCTTGGTCTGGCGGAACTTCTGTTCTGTTACAAAATACAGGCCCAGAAGGAGTGCAAGGGCCGGTACAATCTTTTTCCCCTTAGTGGGAGGAAAATTTGTGATGGTACTGAAAAATCCAATAAAGGGTGGAAAGAAAGGATGGTCCTTGTGAGTGGGAGTTGGAGACTCCCAAGCTCATCCAGATTCAAAGTCCCCAACGAGTTTAACCAACACATTTTCCCTTCTTTCAAGCTATTCCATAGGGGGGCATGCAACTGTGATCAGTGCAATGATAAGTTAGGCCTCCATGTGCTTGAGTTCCTGGGAGCGCCCGACGAATATAAAACCTCAAATTATATCAGAACCCGTTTTGAATTGCTTAAATCGAAAATTTGGGGACAGCCTTTGAGGATGTGTACCAGTTTCTTGACAGGTTCTAATTTGCAGGCCCTATCTACAGAGATGCTGAGGATCCCGCAGGCGGTGTTGAAGAAGAAGCCTAAGCAGGCAGTTGGACCTCAAGCCTCAAATTCAGCCCCCGGTGAGATCCAGATCGGGCAGGGATCACAAAGTGTTCTAACCCCTCCGGCTGGTCCTGTTCTCTTGCCTCCTGTAGAGAATAGCCCGGTAGCTCCATCTCCACCGATGGGAAATGTGCAAACCGGCCAGACTCCTCCTCAAGGATCAGAGGAGGTTGCTCAATCCTCAGGGGATGTTCCCGTCCCTGAATTCCAGTTGGTTGAAGGGGAAACGAGCCTGACGGGGGCGCGACATCCTCGTTCGGAGGAGAATCTACCCGAACGGTCAGTAAGGGCCCGAACGGAGACACAATCATCTCCCATCGTACTGGATGACAGTGGGGCCGCAACTGAAACGGAGCTACCCGTGCCTTGGGCGTCGAAGATTAGACTCCCGGGCGGCGACTTTCTGGTTGCAGGGCATGCAACCATTGACAATGACACTGCCCTTCGGGCTATGGGATCTCAGATCTGGACACCCATAGACCGAAAGAGACTGAGAACCATCGATCGGGAGGAGTTGGCACTGACAGGTCCAGAGGTTGCTATGAAGGTAGTGCTTGAATCTGCAGATTCCTCAACTGCATTTAATATTTTATTTATTTCCTTATCAGGCTAACACTTAACCTTTTGGCAGATGCTCTACCTGACACAGGCCTACAATGCAAAAATGGAGGAGGACACCAAGTTGCTCGAGAAGTCCAACGAGCTCCTGAGACTGAAGGAGGAATCCCGGATGAAGGTCGCCAACCAACTGTCCATATCCAATGAAAAGTTGGATGTCCAGTCCCGAAGGGCAGTCGCTGCAGAGCAACAGCTTCGGGCGGCTCAAGAAAAATTTAAAGAAATGGAAGCAGTTCGGCGGGCCCTCTTTGCTGAAACGGAGACCTTGAAGGCTGAGAATGGGAGCCTGAAAGCTAATAATGAGAGCTTGACGGCTTCCAATTCGAAGCTCCTGGAGGAGAGGGCTGAGATGGAGAATCTCCTTGCCACGGAGAGGTCGGTGGTGGAGATGTGTCACCGGGGTGGGAACGAAATGTATAAGCGTTTCTGCGAAACCTCCCAATACCGGATCGGGTTTGGTTGGAGGTCATGCTTTAGTGACATGCAGAAACCCGTCGAAGAAAGGACTTTTGCCTCGGTGGAAAAACTGGATGAGAGTCTGGGCATCTCCCCTCCGTACGATGATCCGGTTGGTGGTCCAGACGACGTTTTTCTGCGAGTTCCTGACCAAGCCTCTCCCAGGAATGAGCATCACCGCCCCTCCTGATCCTCCGGCTCCCGATGGGGCCATCGTTTCAGTGAACCCAAATGTATCGGGCACCAGCGTTGACCTTTAGTATTTACTGTTTATGAAATGCATTGTAAGCCTTGGCCATAGGGGCCCATTTTGAATGAGATATAATAGGTTTTGTCCATTCGACTTTCGACTTTTACAGTTATAACGATTCTTGGTTATTTTGTTTATTTTTACAAAGTTTTGTGATCTCTTCAGGATCTGTGTTGTGACTTTGGGCTCTTCAGGCCATGCGAAAGTCAATGCATCACTTAGTTTATTCTTGGAACAATGATCTCTTCAGGATCTGTGTTGTGACTTCGGGCTCTTCAGGCCATGCGAAAGTCAATGCATCACTTAGTTTATTCTTGGAACAATGATCTCTTCAGGATCTGTGTTGTGACTTCGGGCTCTTCAGGCCATGCGAAAGTCAATGCAACACTTAGTTTATTTTTGGAACAATGATCTCTTCAGGATCTGTGTTGTGACTTCGGGCTCTTCAGGCCATGCGAAAGTCAATGCAACATTTAGTTTATTTTTGGAACAATGATCGCTTCAGGATCTGTGTTGTGACTTCGGGCTCTTCAGGCCATGCGAAAGTCAATGCAACATTTAGTTTATTTTTGGAACAATGATCGCTTCAGGATCTGTGTTGTGACTTCAGGCTCTTCAGGCCATGCGAAAGTCAATGCAACACTTAGTTTATTTTTGGAACAATGATCGCTTCAGGATCTGTGTTGTGACTTCGGGCTCTTCAGGCCATGGGAAAGTCAATGCAACACTTGGTTTATTTTTGGAACAATGATCGCTTCAGGATCTGTGTTGTGACTTCGGGCTCTTCAGGCCATGCGAAAGTCAATGCAACACTTAGTTTATTTTTGGAACAATGATCGCTTCAGGATCTGTGTTGCGACTTCGGGCACACCAGCAGATTTTATGATTTATTTAATTGGCCATAATAATGATTTTTACCGACCAGTTGCTGTAGCCTTTTTACAAAAAGATCCAAGTAAAAACAGGACTTGGCCGATCAAAGGTAGTACCTCTTGAGGCGAGAGGCATTCTGGGAGTTTGGTTCCATTCCGCCATCAATATTCCTTCGGACTCGGTATGCTCCGCGACCGATGACTTCAGAAATGGTGTACGGGCCCTCCCAAGGCTCCCTGAGCTTGCCTACAAGCCCGATTTTGAGCCTAAGGACCATGTCTCCGATCTGGAACTCTCTTCTTTTGACTCTTTAATTGAAGTGGTTCCGGACTTGCTGTTGGTAAGCAGCCAGCCTGATCCCGGCAGCCTCCCTTCTTTCATCCAGAAGATCAAGATTCTGAGCCAAATGCTGGTTACTTGGTCCTTCGACCCAGGCCTCGCTTCGGAGGGTTGGAACCCGGATCTCAGTCGGAATCACAGCTTCAGCACCGTACGCCATGGCAAAAGGGGTCTCTCCAGTGGGTTGTTTGGGGGTCGTTCTGTATGACCAGAGAACTTCGGGCAGTTTCTCTAACCAGGCCCCTTTGGCTTCTTCAAGTTTTTTGGCCAGAGTGTTGAATATAGTTCGATTTGTCCTTTCCGCCTGCCCATTCCCTTGCGGGTAGCCAACGGAAGACGTGTTCTGGTTGATACTATATTCGGCAAAGAATGCTCTAACCTCCTTGTTGTCCAGGTTTGTTCCGTTATCCATCATGATCGTTCTTGGTAGCCCGAATCTGCATATAATGTTGGTCCATACGAATTTGATGACGGTACTCCCTTTGACGGTGGGATAGGCTTCGGCTTCAACCCACTTGGTGAAATAGTCGGTTGCCAGAAGGACGTACGCATTCGACCGGATTGCTTTCGGTAAGGGTCCCACTATATCCATTCCCCACCGGGCGAATGGGTGTGGTACTATAGTGGGATGCAGGAACTCAGGTGGCCGATGGATAGCATCCCCGTGCATTTGACAGGGCTTGCACCTTCGGACGTATTCCTCGACATCCCGAGACAGGTAGGGCCAGAAGTACCCTTGAGACAGTACCTTATGGGCAAGGGACCTGCTACCAGAGTGGTTTCCACAAGCCCCACTGTGAATCTCGTGCATCACTGCTCTAGATTCTGACGGTGTGATACATCTCAGGTAGGGACCGGAAAAGGACTTTCGGTAGAGTTGCCCGTTTATGATTGAGTACCGGGCTGAATTCCTCCTGACCTTGTGAGCTTCAGCTTTATTTTCGGGAAGAGTTCCATTACGTAAATAATCTATCAGGGGATCCATCCAACTGGGCTCCCATGGGATGAGCATTACTCGTTCGGGCTCTTGAATGCTGGGCCTCTGAATAAAATCCAACAGTGCAACCCGGGTTAGATCCTCTCCGGCTGAGGAAGCTTGATTGGCCAGGTGGTCGGCTTCAGAGTTTTCATTCCTGGGGATTTGGGTAAAGGTGACTCTGTGAAAACTTTCTGTCTCTTTCAAAACTAGCGCTCGATACAACTTCATTGTCGGGTCCTTTGTTTCGTATTCTCCGTTGATCTGACGGACAACAAGTTGAGAATCACTGTGTACTGCTAAGGACTGAATCTTGAGGCTTCGGGCTATCCTCAAACCGGATACGACGGCCTCGTACTCTGCCTCATTGTTTGTGGCTGGAAACTGCAATTGCACCGACATATGAAGGCGTGTCCCATCAGGTGTTAAAATTTCCAGGCCAATTCCTGATCCGGAAGAGCTGGCTGATCCATCCACAAAGATCTTCCATGTATCCAGTTCACTGTTCTGGTCTGGCTCCTCAGTCTCACTCTCGAGCAAAAAGTCCGCTACAGCCTGTCCTTTGATGGAAACCCGGGGTATGTATGTCAAATCATATATGCCCAACTCGATGGCCCACTTAGAGATTCGCCCTGAGAGGTCAGGCTTCGACATAATAACCCGTAGGGGTGTAGCTGTTGGGACAACGATCGGGTGGGCTTCAAAGTAATGCCTTAGCCTTCTCTTGGCGTTCACCAGTGACAGAATCAGTTTTTCTTGCCTGTTGTATCTAGTTTCTGCCTCAGCCAAGGATTTGCTGGTGTAGAATATTGGCATTTGAAGGTTCCCGTCCTCTCTGATGAGGGCGGCGCTGGTTGAAGCGGAGGATACTTCTAAATAAAGGTATAAGACTTCATCGGGGGTTGGTGTAGACAAGATGGGGGGCATGGTCAAGTATTCTTTTAATCCCGCCAGGGCCTCCGATTGTTCGTGACCCCAGATCTCTCCCTTCTTCACCTTTATTGCTTGAAAGAATGGTCGGCACCGATCAGTGAGTCGTGAGATGAATCTGCTAAGTGCTACCACTCTTCCCGTCAAGACTTGAACGTCTTTATGTGTTCGGGGCTCCTTCATTTCTATCAGGGCTTTGACTTGTGTCGGGCTGGCTTGGATACCAGTCCGATCCACGATGTGCCCCAAGAACTGTCCAGATGATACACAAAAAGAACACTTTGCTGGATTAAGCTTCATGCCATGGGACCTGAGGGTAGCGAACACTTGGCGTAGGTGAGTGATGTGGTCCTCCTTCTTTCTACTCTTGACTATAGTATCGTCAATGTAGGCTTCGATTACTGTGCCCATCATACCTTTAAAGATCTTGTTGACCAATCTCTGGAAAGTAGCACCTGCATTTTTCAGTCCGAAAGACATAACTTTAAAGCAGTATGTACATGTTTCAGTAATGAAGGAAGTCTTTTCCTCATCCTTCGGGTTCATTTTTATTTGGTTGTAACCTGAATAGGCATCCAGGAAAGTTAGACGGTCATAGCCCGAGGTAGCATCAACTATCTGGTCGATCTTTGGGAGTGGAAAACTGTCCTTCGGGCATGCCTTGTTCAAGTCGGTAAAATCAACGCAAACCCTCCATTTGCCGTTTTTCTTTTGGACAACCACGACGTTGGCAAGCCATTCGGGATACCTGACTTCGCGGATGAAGCCGGCCTGGAGCAGTCTGGATACCTCATCTGCTATAATTCGGTTCCGATGTGCCCCCATGCGCCTTTGTTTTTGCCTGACTAGTCTGACGTTTGGGTCAACATGCAATGAGTGCTGTGAAACGTCGGGATCTATCCCCGGCATGTCTGTATGCTCCCATGCGAAGACGTCAGAGTTGTCCTGCAGCAATTGTGTTAGTTCCTCAAATTTAGAATCGGTGAGGGTTATACCTGCAAAAGTAACTTTTTCCGGGTTGTCGGGCACGACACAGATCGATTGTAGTGGTTCAACCACAATTGGGGAAGCCCGGCTCCCCATTCTTTAATTGATATTTGGAGCATGAACTTTGCTCCTTCGATCGAGGTACCCCTGGGGCCTGAACCTTCCGGATCTCCTTCAGAGTGACCGAATAACATTCCTTGGCGGCCACCTGGTCGCCCTTGACATCAATGGTGCCTGTACCGTCAGGGCTTAAGCATCTCATGACCTGGTGAAGAGTCGAAGGCACACCTTGCATTCGGTGAATCCATCCCCTTCCCATAAGCAGATTGTATGAAGGTTTGGCGTCCACCACAACGAATGTCTCGTTCAGGGTCCTATGAGCGGCAGACACAGGTAACTGAACTTCACCGATCGGCTCGATTTGCCTGCCGTCAAAACCTGCGATGGGGCATCGGGATGTCATAATTTCAGATGGATTGATTTCGAGCTTTTCGAAAGCCCATTTGGTGATGATGTTGGCACTGCTCCCAGGATCGATCACGACTCTTTTCACAAGGCAGTTGGCCACCATTAGGGTCACAACTAGAGGGTCTTCATGCGGGGTTTGGACTTCCCGAAGGTCCGACACCGAGAAAGTGATGTGAGTTTCTTCAGCCTTGTATCGGGCTTCACTAATTTCGTTGACTTTTATCATTTTGTGGGCTTTCCGTAGATAGCTTCGGCGCGATCCTTCGGTCTCTTTGGGTGGGGGGCCACCATGAATCATGTTGATGATTTTAACCGGCTGTGCATCCGAGGGGTTTCGAGGGACGCCGAGGGCGCGTTGATCGGTTCTTGGCCTGTCCCGTTGGACGTAATCCCGGAGTACTCCGCGAAGTAGTAACGTCTCCACCTGTTGCCTTAGATTGCGGCATTCATTCGTGATGTGCCCGAAATCACCATGGAAAGCGCAGTGTTTTCTCTTGTCTCTCTGGTCAAGTGGTTGTCGCATGGTAGGGGGTTGCTGGAAAATTCCTTTGGCTTTGTTCTCCTGGTAAAGTTTTACAAGGCTAACCTTCAGGGGTGTTATCCTTTCTTCTAACCTGGGTCGTTTAGATGGCTTTGTGACTGATAATCCCGTTGGGGCTGACGATCCCGGTGGAGTTAATCGCTTCTGATCGATCAATCGATCCTTGGACTGAATTTCAAGGCCGACAAAGGCTGATCTCATTTGCCTGATAGTTTCCTCCTCTTCAATCCTCAAGTATCCCTGGGCCCTAGAGTTTAGTTCCCCAATGCCCGATGGAGGGCGCTTCACCAAAGATTGATGGAACTTTGTTCCAGGAATGAGGGCCATCCTGAATGCCTCAACCGCAGAGTGCTGGTCACAATTATCCACAGAAGAGGACTCGATGTTGAATCAGGATAGAAAACTTTTCAGTGACTCTCCTTTCTCCTGGATCATGGTGAAGAGGCAGGATATGGTCTTCTTCTGTCTCTTGTTTCCATAATACTGGGCGATGAAGAGCCTGGTTAATTGTTGCCAGCTGCCAATGGATCGGGGTGGCTGCTTCCTAAACCATAATAGGGCGGCCTCAGCAAGGCTTGTGGAGAACACTTTACATAGCAGGGACTCGTTCTCGGCGTACATGGTCATTTTCTGATGAATCTGGTATATGTGTTCTTCGGGATCCCTTGTGCCATCATAAGGGGTGAATTGTGGCATAACGAACTTCTTTGGGAAAGGCTCTTGGGTTATTTCCTGAACGAAGGGCGACTGTATCAATTCAGTGGACGCCTGGATGGCCATGTCGTCCGTAGATCGGGACCTCAAGTCCCCGAGAACTTTCCTTTGGAACTCGTCCATCATTGCTTAAAGTTTCTGGGGGGTTATAGACTCGTCGGCTACAAGAGCCTTTCTTGAGCGCTGAGAAGATTCGGCGTGCTCTTCAGGTTGGTTCAGAGAATGGTCGATCGCCACCACCGGAGGGTTAGGTGTAACCGCCGGTAAGGCAGCTGCTGGTGGAGCCAACCTCTCCCTGAGCTCTGCATTCTGTTTCTCCAAGGCCACGCTACGTTCCTCAGCAGCCGCCAAGCGTTGAAGAATTTGCTCCATGGTCTGGGAATCCTCTGCACGATTGTCCTCAGTGGGCATAATGCCTGCCTGTGAACGAGTGACTGGCATTCTCGTCCGGGGAGGTAGTGAGTAGAGGTTTTTGGAGGTGGAGGGTCTTTTGCCTATCAAACAGACTTAGCCTTTTGAGATGGGAAGAAGGAGGCGATTTTACAGGTACCGAAGGGCATTTGAAAAATCAGGAACTCCTCATCTGCTTCCCACAGACGGCGCCAATGTGTAAACACATAAAAATGTTCAACACCTTTTCGAATGCCTTTATTAATTTTTGGATTCTCTTTGTATACATTTTCTAAATGGGCTTCATTACTGGGTTCATAAAAAGCTTGCTGGCCCAGAAACTTGATGGGCCTGATGATAGATGGGCTCAGTTGGGCTGGACATTTCCACTCTTACAGTTTGGTACTGATATTTTTGTTGTAAGAAAAATAAAAATATATATTTTTTATTATTATTTTTTATTTTTTATAATTTTTATGTATTATTTAACTTAATTTAATTTATTATTATTATTTTATTTATAAATATTTTATTTTTTATTTTTAAATTATAAATTTATTTTATTATTTAATATTTATTTTTATTTAATTTATAAAAATATTTAATTAATGTATTATTATTTATAAATAGTATTTTAATTTATTCATGCAAAACACATGAAAGTCCCAAATTTATAACTTTGAAATTTGGTCATTTTGAAAGTGAGAGGAAACAAAAAGAGGAAATATCATTTTTTTTGTTTCCTTTTTTCTTTACAACTAGAGAAAACGTTTTCTTAAGGGCAAAAGTACAAATAAATTGGGAAACAAAATTTTGGGTCTGTTTACTAACAGGAAACGTTTTTTGTTTTTGTTTCCTGAAGAAGTAGAATCATGATTTTGATTTTTCTAAGAGAAACAGAAAGTAAAATCTTGTTTATTAAATTTTGATTTTTTTTTAGAAACAAAAATAAAAAACAAAAAGTACGTTTACTAAAAAAAAATTGTTCTTCTTTTTTATTTTTCTAATGAAATCAACTGTCTTGTAAATATTGCATAAACAATAACAAACTATAAATAAAAACTGCAAGTAAAAAATGTATATAAATTGTGGGGAAAAAAATGTAAGTTGAAGCATAACAAAAATATGTGCTATATTTTTAATATGTACTGGAAACTTGTTTGGTACTGATATTTTTGCAGTAAAAAAAATAAAAAACAGAAAATTCCTGTTAGTAAACAGACCCTTTACTTATACTTTTTCATTTCAGATATAAAAACAGAAAACATGAATTAATTCCTTAGTAAACATGCCTTTTAACTAGAGTAAAGATAAAAATCTTAATCTTAATATAATAAAATTAAATACATTAAAAAATGAAATAATCAAATTTTTACCATCTAAAAACCGTCTCGTGCCAACTGTCATGGGTTAAACTATGTTGTAAATTTGTAACGTAACATATAAATATTATATATATGGGTAAAGTGCATTAAAAGCCCCTAAACTATACTCTCTCTCAAGAAATTTTCCTAAACTATAATTTGTGCAACTAACTCCCTAAACTATCACATTTTGTTACAAAATAGCCCATTATCTTCAAAAAAATTCATAAATAACCAAAATACCCTTTATTATTCAATTTTACTTAATGTCTTTTTCTCTTTATTATAGATTATAAAATAATTGTTACTAGTTTGATGGCAAATCTCCGTTCAAATTTGCATAATTTACACAAAATTTTTATTATGAATGAATTAATTAATGCTTTTAAGTTGGTTAAATAAAAATTAATTAAAATTTTAAAAATTAATTAAGTAATTACTCAATTCTATTTATGTATATAACATGATAAAAAAGTATTTATTATTTGAGTTCTTAGTAAAATCATTTTCAATACATCTTATGAAAATAAATATTATTTTAGCATAAAAAAGTTAGAACTTATAATAACAAGTTTTATTGTTTATATCAAAGTAATTATAATAACATATTAACTATTTCAAGTATAAAAAAAATTAGAAAAAACAATTCTATTTTATTTTCATTTGATAAAAAAGTATTTATTACTTGAAGCTAAAATTCCGGGTACTATACATCCCGGCTTCCTTCAACCTGCTACTTGGATGCCATAGAAGCGGTCCCCTCTACTTTACAGCAGAAAGTAAAGTTTAATGATTTTACATTGTTTAAATAAAATTAAGTAAGATTTTTAAAATGATTTAGTAATTACTCAACAATATTTATATATATAATACAAAAAAAATAATTTGTTATCTAAGTAATTTATAAATTTTGTTTGAATGTATATCTTAGGAAAAGAAGTTTTTTATTTTTATTTTTATTTTTTTATCTTAGCATCTAAAACTTTTAAGCTCAAGGTAGTAAGTTTTATACATTAAATTAAACTAAATTTAATAACAACTTTATTGTTTCAAATATAAAATAATTACAACTTATATTTTTCTCTTTTATTTTTGAGAATATATTTCATGCGGATACAATAAAGGTGCATAATCTAATTAACATTTTAAAAGAGGGAAAAATTAGTGGTAATATTAGAAGAATAAATAGGTTTATGAAGAAGGGTAGGATGGTCTTTTGCAAGAAAATTGGGGCAATTTGTAACAAAATGATAATTCAGGGGGGTGATTTGAAGTTTAGGGGGGTTTATTGCACTTTACCCTGTATATATAGAAGTATAGATACATAGACAATGTGTACGAGGGCGTGGTTGTAGTGTTGTACCCAAAAAAAAGACTGTTTTGGTTGCATACTTCAAGAACAGTGTTTTCCCACGCATTGTACGACAAGTTGGTTTGCCGTTTATTTTCGTACACGTATTAATCTTATTTATTAACTCTTTCTTTTTTATTTTGTTGATAATTATGATTTATTATTCGGTTTAATTTTCCTATTCACATTTCTTGCGTGGAGGGTCTTCTCTATATTTGATGTATATTTATTCTTCTGACTTTTTTATGGCTCTTGAATTTGGAATACATTGTATTATCTCCAAATCTGGAAATGTTAATAAGTCATCTTAACCCTTTACATATATAATCCTCCTTTCTAGTATATTCATTTTCATATCATTATGTTACAAGTTTGACACATTTATTTTAAAATATTACTAAGAGTAAAGTTTGATATTATATCTCTACAAATATTTTTCAATAATTTTAAAAATAAAAAATTAATTCAGATAACAACATAAGGCAATTCTCTAAACATATTTTTTCAGATATAGATTCAATCAAAATATACTTGATATATATTTTTCTTATTTTTGATTTTCTAACATATACTATCTCCGTCCCAAAATAAGTGTTCACTTTTACTTTTTTCTCCGTTTCAAAATAAGTGTCCCGTTTGAAAAGTCAAAACACTTTATTAATTTACCCTTCATAAATTGAAATTATAAATTATCTACACAATAAATCATCACATCATTATGGTGTGACCAATGATAAAGTTGGTATTTCATTCATTAGCAATACAACATTTTAAAAAATTGAATTTCTCAAAAGGGCCTTATAAATTAGGACATAGGGAGTATAAAATTATAAAATCTCAATATCTATATAGTCTTTGGTTGCAATTAAACAAATACAAATTACAATTATTTTCGTCTAAGCAAATCACATACAATTGGAACATTTGACATTGATTACTTTGACCTTCCTTATATGTATTTCTTTTTTACCATTTTATGTAAGGTAAGACACATTCACTAAACTTCAAGTGAGGTTAAAGACTTAAAAGTAATAAAGGTGAAACACTCTATTCACTATTCACTCACGTGTGATTTGCTCAAACTTGGGGAAAGAATGCACCGAATTTTCAGAAAGCTTAAAGTAATAAATGTCAAATATCTCCATTTACGTGTGATTTACTCAAATTCAAGAGGAAGTAAATGTAATTTACCTATATCAAAAAGAAAAAGAAAAGAGGCATGTCATGTGATGGTTATGTTAATGGTGTTGATTGCAAGAACTGAATTGTATATTGACTTTAATTTTGATAGACTTCATCTAACAATTGGTCTATTTCAGAGTTTGGTGTCCTATATTCCTCGGACTTCGTCTCAATTTTTTGTAAATGGACACACGCAAATATCCCAACAAGCCATGTCTTTAATTTGCTAATCTTCATCCAATTTTCCACTTTGGTTCCTTCTGGTGTGCTACTTCTTTCACTTTCTAAAACAGATGGTAAACCTTGACAGGGAGCTTGGTTATAGGCCACATATGGTTACTACAAGATTGTGATATGTTTTAAATTACTAAAAATGTATTGAAATGGGTTGGCTTGTCAAAAACCACCCGTTTTTAGGTAATTTTTTCATACACCGGGTCACAAATATATTAAAAAGATGTTTGAATCGCTTTTTCGACGAGTAGATATTCAATTCTTTTAAATGTATAACATGTGATACTTTCGACTTATAATATTCAATCGTTCTGAAAGTGTATATCGTTAGACAGGATCCAATTCAGATGGGTTATCATTGGATTTTTTATTTTAACAATTTTTAACCTAAAATTTAGAATATTTAGCATTTAGCCCCTCTGAATTATTTTTTATTCTTAAATTTAAAATATTCATATTTGACTCCCACTACCACAAATCCTAAATCAGTCTATGTATATCATGTGATATTTTAGACTTATTATTGAAGAAGTATATTACATATGTGGTAATGAAACTCACGCGTATTGTACAACTCTTTCAATAGGCGACATATATTTATAAAGTACTCAATATATTTTTATCTTTGAATTATATTAATATAAAGACCATTCTCTTTAATTTCAAGGGGGTGGTAAAAATTTTGTCCCGCACACAGCACACCTTGGATGTAGGATCCTCTGTAAAACACTATGCTTGATTTGTTTAATTTTCCACAAATTCTTCAGAAGATTGAAAACATAATCTCAAACGAAGGTTCACATAATATACTCATAGAAATTCTAAATATACATGTTTATCTGGTTCGCAACTACTTTCTTGTTTTGAGATAGTAATTATAGTTTGTTACTTAAACAAAATTTTGCACTTGAATATGTATTTTGAAAATTAATTCAGTTATAAAAAAATTATATTTTTATTTTGGGTTAATTTCAGTAAACCCCCCTATACTATCCAGATTAATCAACTAACCCCTTCTCTGTCCACTTTGCCCCCTATACTATTCAATTTCATCAAATTGCCCCCCTCAGCTCACATTTTGACTAAAAATGCCTAAACTACCCTCAATCAATAGTATAAGGGGGTTTGTTGATTCAACTATTTAAAATTTTTTTTTTTTAAAAATCAATTATATTTTTCACAAAAATTATAAATTCAGAAATATATATATATTTCTTTTGCAAAGTGGACAGATTTTCGGAAATTTTTTTTTTCGCAAAAAAATTTGAATTTTTTTTTTCGCAAAAAAATTTGAATTTTTTTTTTTCATATGTTGCAGATTTTCGGAAAAAAATTATTTTTTGCAAAAAAAATTTGAAATTTTTTTTTTCATATGTTGCAGATTTTCGAAAAAAATTTTGAAATTTTTTTTTTTCATATGTTGCAGATTTTCGGAAAAAAATGATTTTTTGCAAAAAAAAATTTGAAATTTTTTTTTTTCATATGTTACAGATTTTCGGAAATTTTTTTTTTCGCAAAAAAATTTGAATTTTTTTTTTTCATATGTTGCAGATTTTCGGAAAAAAATGATTTTTTGCAAAAAAAATTTGAAATTTTTTTTTTCATATGTTGCAGATTTTCGAAAAAAATTTATTTTTTGCAAAAAAAATTTTGAAATTTTTTTTTTTCATATGTTGCAGATTTTCGGAAAAAAATGATTTTTTGCAAAAAAAAATTTGAAATTTTTTTTTTTCATATGTTACAGATTTTCGGAAATTTTATTTTTCTCAAAAAATTTTGAAATTTTTTTTTTCAAATGTTGCAGATTTTCGGAAAAAAATGATTTTTTGCAAAAAAAATTGAAATTTTTTTTTTCATATGTTGCAGATTTTCGAAAAAAAATTATTTTTTGCAAAAAAAATTTTGAAATTTTTTTTTTTCATATGTTGCAGATTTTAGGAAAAAAATTATTTTTTGCAAATTTTTTTTCTATATGTTGCAGATTTTCGGAAAAAAATGATTTTTTGCAAAAAAAAAATTTGAATTTTTTTTTTCATATGTTGCAGATTTTCGGAAAAAAAATGATTTTTTGCAAAAAAAATTTTGAATTTTTTTTTTTCATATGTTGCAGATTTTCGGAAAAAAATTATTTTTTGCAAAATTTTTTTTGAATTTTTTGTGAAAAATGAATTTTCATATGTTGCAGATTTTTTGCAAAAGAAATATATATATATATATTTCTGAATTTATAATTTTTGTGAAAAATATAATTGATTTTTGAAAAAAAAAAATTTAAATGGTTGAATCAACAAACCCCCTTATACTATTGATTGAGGGTAGTTTAGGCATTTTTAGTCAAAATGTGAGCTGAGGGGGGCAATTTGATGAAATTGAATAGTATAGGGGACAAAGTGGACAAAAAATGAATTAGTTGATTAATCTCGATAGTATATGGGGGTTTATTGAAATTAACCCTTTTATTTTTAATAAACTTGAAAACAATTTTTGACTTCCTATAAATTTTTGGAAAAAGTTGAATCAAGTAAAAGACATGCAAAAGTGCATAATACCTCGTGGGTTTTGCAGCAGTTGCAAAATACCCCCTGAGCTTTTTTTACCCTCAATTCACTACCCTATGTTTTTTAAAGGTTATAAAATACCCCCTTGGATATGTTTTACACAAAAATATTGATCAATTTGCCTCATTGTCTTCTAATAACCCATTTTTAGTATTTTTTTTTCTATTTTTTTCTTTCTTTTTTAATAATATAATTCAAAATTCAAAATTTTATACACATATATTTATTTCTAGGGGTGTCAACAACCGGTTCGGTTCCTTAAAAATAGAAACCGGAATCGAAAAAAAAACTATCAAAAATATAAGTAAAAAAAACTACCAAAAAAATTTCGTGAAAGGCTACCAAAAAAAATTAATTCTTGAAAAATATATAAAAATTTGTATATTTTTTTATAATAAAAAATTAATAATAAAGTGATAATAAGGGGTATTATGCATTTTTTTACGAAAAATAATTTAATTCACGGAAAAAGATATATAAATTTGTATATTTTTTATAAGAAAAAATTAATAATAAAGTGATAATAGGATGTATTATGCATTTTTCACCAAAAAATATTTTATTTGTGGAAAAATATATATAAATTTGTATTTTTTTTATAAGAAAAAATTATTATTAAAGTGATAATAGGGGGTATTATGCATTTTTTCACGAATTATTTTTTTTTGGTAAAAAAATGCATAATACCCCCTATTCACACTTTATTATTAATTTGTTCTTATAAAAAAGTATACAAATTTATATATATATTTTCACAAATTAAAATTTTTTTTCGTGAAAAAATGTATAATACCCCCTATTAACAATTTATTATTAATTTCTTCTGATAAAAAATATACAAATTTATATATTTTTTTCACAAATTAATTTTACTTATATTTTTTGTAGTTTTTTTTTGGGTTCCGGATCCTATTTTTATGGAATCGAACTGGTTTTGGACACCCCTAAAAATAAATATATGTGTGTGAATGATTGAATTATTAATTATATTATTGAAAGAAAAAGAAAAAGAAAAAAGTAAAAAAATTATTGAAATTGGGTTATTACAAGACAATGGGGCAAAATGATCAATATTTTTGTATAAAACATATACAAGTAGGGTATTTCACAACTTTTGAAAAGTACGGGATAATGATATGAAGTTGATCAAAACATATGGGGGGTATTTTTCAATCTTTGAAAAACATTGGGGAGTGAATTGGGGTAAAAAAGCCCATAAGAGTATTTTCTAACTGCTGCAAAGTGAAGGGGGGGTATTATGGACTTTGGCCTCAAGTAAAATTCTAATGTACATTCGAATCTTCATGAATAAAATAGAATGTAAATAAAACTTCAATCAAATGATCAGTTTTATCTAAAAACTAATGCAAAATAAAAATTACATGAATTATTTAATTCTTACATTCGCAATTATAATTTTATCCAATTTTAACATTCAGACAGCTTTCAAATATCAAGATATATATAATTTTTTTTTATTTTTAAAATGAACCAAACAAATAGGTCTATGTACTTCTCAATTTAGTGAATTTATCAAACATCGAAAGTATTAAACTAATAGCTCTCTCTAAGAACAGTCATGCAAAATGTGTTTTGGTTACTTTTTGAATATGACTTTTCAATTTGTTAGTCTCACCGTGAAAATTTTAACATCCGAATTTTAAGTATTGGATATTTTAAATGGTGCTTAAAAATATTATATTTTTTAATATTTTAAAAAAATTTTAGTCTTCAGACTCCAATATTAAATGATAACCATATCACTTAAAATTTTACCTCATTTTAAGTATTACTTAATATTTTAAATGGTGTTCAAATTTTTTATCAAACTCATTTTACTCAATATGTTGGAGTGTGTATTACCCGCCCCGTCCCCGTACCCGATTATTTTTCCCCGTCCTGTCCCCGTTTAATTTTTTTTCCCCTCCCCGCCCCGTACCCGCCAACTCCCCTCCCCGCCCCGCCCCGATTACTCTTCTTTTTTTAAAATTTTTTTTTTTTGAATGGTAAGAAATTCACACACCACACCCACAATGCCTCTTAAGAGACTTGAACTCCTCACCTTCCCAATTTGGGAGTGAGATTATACCATTGCAACACATGTGTGCTGGTTTACTTATTATTTTTTCCTCAAATAATAATAAAATCCCAAAATCAAACATAACTATAAGAGATCAAAATCAAACAATAAATTTATATAAAATTAAAATCAAAAATTTCAAAAACATAATAAACAACTCGTCAATACATGTTTATTCATATATATATATAAATATATATAGCTAATCGGGGTGAGGCGGGGGTGCCCCATACCCGCCCCGATTATAATCAGGGAATTTTTTTTCGTCCCATACCCGTCCCGATTAGGTAAACGACTTCTTCAGCCAATCTCTCTACAACCCACACAGACGTGGGTCCCACTGAGTGAGAGAGTTGTTGTGCATCGCTCATTAGTTTCACATCATTGGTGGATTTAATGACTTAGCATCACAACATGCGTACATTGAATCAGAAAGAACACTTGTAATTCCACTAATTACCATGTGATGCCACTGTATTTCAGTGACGGTCACGTCACCGCGTGGTGGTCGGGCTACCGGTTAAACCTACCGCCACCAAGAAGTACTTCACGTCTTCCCACCGCTTGATTGCGTATTTTTCTTGATTAGGTATTTACCGGCGTAGCCGGTACAACAAACACCTCCTGCGATCCACACGCTACACAATGCAAAATTTATTCATTTTTCTTTTTTAAAACTTTCGAGGGAAATATGGTATTCTATCTCCACGATTTATTAATAAGGGCTTGTTTGGTAGGCGGTCCGGTTTGGTCTTATCTGGTCTGGTCTGATCTTCTCTGGTTTGGTCTGATCTGGTCTTATCTGGGTGGTGTTCTGAAAGTCTGTTTGGTAAAACTGTCTGGTCTTATTCAAGCTGTTTGGTCTTATGTTTGGAAAATAATACAAAAAATAAAAAAATAATATATAAAATTCAAAAAATATATTAAGTATGAAAAATATATAAAATTTGAAAAAATATAAAATTTTTGAAAATAATATAAGAAATTCAAAAATAATATATTTTTCAAATTTTATAAATTATTTCGAATTTTTATATTATTTTTTGAATTTTATATATTATTTTTTATTTTTTCTATTATTTTCAAATTTTTTATATTTTCTCAAAAATATATATATATATATCTAATTTTGTATATTATTTTTGAATTTTATATTTTTTTTCAAATTTTATACATTATTTCAAATTTTTTATATTATTTTTCAAAACTTATATATTATTTTTTAAATTATATATATATTTAAAATTTTATATATTAATTTTGATTTTATATATATTTTTCGAATTTAATACATTATTTTAAAAAAATTATATTATTTTTCAAATTTTATATATTATTTTCGAATTTTAAACATTATTTTTTATTTTTTCTATTATTTTGGAATTTTTTTATTTTCCCAAATTTTAAATATATTTTTTGCATTTTATATATTAATTTTGAATTTTATATATATATTTTAAATTTTATACATTATTTCAAAAAAATTATATTATTTTTTTAATTTTATATATTATTTTCAAATTATATATATTTTTTAATTTTATATATATATTTCAAATTTTATGGTCCCATGTGTTAAGACAATTGTATATAAGACCATTTGAGATCATCATTTTTGGTTGTCTCAAATTACCTCTTTTGGTCCCAAGTGGTCCTTGTTTTTTTGGAACCGTGTTGCCAAACAGTGTCTGGTCCCAAAAAAACCATTATGAGACCGGACCACATGGAACCGGACCGCGAACCAAACATGGCCTAAGTATTTCACTTACCTCCTCTATTTCCTTTTTATATTTGATAAAAAAAATTAATATTTTTTAGTTTACAATGTCATCGTTTATTCTTTTTTTAAATGACACCAAATTTTACATATTTACTATTTCATCCATAAAAGCATATGTGGTGTGAATAATTTTAGGATAATTTGCAGTGACACCCCCTGAGGTTTAGGTTAATTCCACTTAGAAATTGGTCAACCCTTTTTCTAACAAAGACATCCCCTGAAGTTTGTAAAGTGTTTCGATAACACATCTTGGATGCATGAAATAACCTAAGTACATTTGATTATGTTAATTTGCATACAAAATGTCTAATTTACCCCCATTCATTAAACCCTACACTTCACCCACTACACCAACTTTAATTTATTTTTGTTGTTTTAAGTAAATTTTTTAATATATATAAATTATTTATTTATTTATTAAAAAAATATAATTATTCATTTACACTAAAGGTTACATACAAAATGTATTAAATATTACTGAATTCAATTAAACTATACTTACACCAACTAATACAAAATTATTTTAAACTTCCCACAAAATACATTAATTATTACTATATCCCACTAAACTATATACTAATTAAAATAGCAAAGCCATATTTATTTTTTCTATAAACTGTTTTTTTTTTTGTGTTTGATATTGTTACTTATTTAAATATTATAGCTAATCAACAATTTTAGTGGAATTTGACAATATAATTTAATGATAGTTACTAATTTTAGTGAAAATATCGAAAGAGTTTTGTAACATTTAAGTATAAATATATACAAAAAAAAAATAGCTATAATTATTTAAATAAGTAACAAGTTTAAACAAAATTTTTTTATAGAAAAATAATATGATTTTGGTATTTTAAGTAGTATATAGAAATAATTAATGTATTTTGTGGGAAATTGATTTTTTTTTTTGTATTAATTGGTGTAAATATATTTTAATTGAATTTAGTAATATTTAATAAATTTCTTGTGTAATATTTAGTGTAATTGTTAATTAAATGAATAATTGTAATTATTTAATAAATAAGAATGAAAAATTGTATTAATTTTTTTTATTTAAAACATAAATAATAAGAAGAAATTAAATTTGGTGTAGCGGGTGAAGTGTAAGGTTTAATGAATGGGGGTAAGATAGACATTTTGCATCCAAATTAATATAATCAAGGGTACTTAAGCCATTTCATGCCTCCAAGGAGTATTATTGCAATACTTTACAAACCTTAAGGGGTGTCTTTGTTAAAAAAAAGGATTGACCGACTTCTAAGTGGAATTGACCTAACTTCAGAGGGTATCACTGCAAATTACCCATAATTTTACTACATTACATTGTACATTTGTTTAGTATTGTATCGCTTTTAAAATTATTTATGTAATTGTAATAAGTGTTAACCACTCTGATACTCTAAAAATTAAGCTGTAAGAAAAAGTGTAATTTTAATATTTAATTGATTCTTAAATAATAAATAAAATATTTTTTTCCCTCTTTCATGCTATCCAAACTTATACGTCAATATATAATATAATTTTGTTTTTTTAAAAAAAATTACCTAAGTAAAGGCATGTTGAAAAGTTGAACTTTATTACTTCTCCTTTAATTCTTTAACTTTTACCTTCCATTATACTTTACACCAACCAAACGACATTAAAAATAAATAGTGAAAAAGAAAACAAAAAAAAAAAAAAAAATTCTCATTGTAATAAATTTCAAGTTGGACGACATATAGAAGTTGCATTCAAAGTTTTATTAAATTTCCTGTGGTTTCAAAAAAAATATTTTTAATTAATAAAAAAATAAATATAAAATATAAAATAATTTAAGTCTGAATATAAAAATATTTTTAATTAACAATTCAAATTTTTTCAGTAAATCTCCCTCTGGGTTCAGGAGCAATTTTGTCTAAAATTGGAGGGAAGAGGGCAAGTCGATCAAATATGAAATTATATGGAGGTTTTTCAAATTATAGGAAGTTTTTTGAATAATTTTGAAATTATAGGGGGTTTTCTGATAATAGTGGCATCCCTAGAAGTTGAGAAACGAATAAAAAATAATTGTTTTGTCCATTAGTCAATAAAATGATCCTTTGTGTGACCTTCTACTTTGGGCTTTTCCATATTGTTGGTTCTTATGAATAATCTTAAGTTATATCCTTATTGCCACCTTCTAATTGAGCAAACTCAACGAACTTCTATTTTAGGGCTTCACATTTTTGTTTTCTTGGTGGATAAAATGATCCTTTTTGCCACTCCTTTAGCAAAAGTCACTTAGCCTCTACCTTGGGCTTTCATAAATCCTACTGATTCTTTTTGCCACTTCTACCCTTGGGCTTTCACTTTCCCTTGCCCATTAAGTGATTTTCTTCTTAACATGTGACTCATGTGAGGGTGACTACAAGCCCACTTTTGCTTATACTTTGTTAATTCTTTGAAAGTCATCTCATGATTTCATATGGTAAACATGGTTGGCATAATGCTTTTGAAAGGTGTTGATAATGTTATTTAGTATTAATATTTATTTTTAAAATTAATATTATTCAAGTCAAATATGTTATATTGAAATCAAGATTCTCCGAGTCAGTATGTCCACATCTAACCATGAATTGAACCCAATAAACATGGGAATGAAGAATTGTGCGATTCAGTACAACACTTGTGTGCTATACTTACACGTTGGGCTAATCATTCGTGTCGGTGGATCGTGTTTGCGTCGGGTTGAGATTGTGTCGGATCGAAAAAAACCTGATTAATATACATGTCAAATATATTCAACTCTAACTTAATCCACAGGTTATTCGTGTTCACCCATATAATTCATTTAACATATTTATTATAATATATTAAATTAAATTTGACACAATCCAACACGAATCGAACTATTTAACCTATTATTAGCAAAATTAAATTGAATTTGACACGATCCAATAATAGTTTATTAATATATTTTCACCTATAACCAATTAGAGAAGAGAAAAAAATAAAAATAAAAATAATTGTGACAAACGTGTCATGTTCGGATCGACTCTTATATTCTCATATCGTATTCGGATCGATCTTTATATAACTTCAACCCTAATTCTTTTAATTCATATCGTATTATTGTGTCGTGTTTTATTTTTTCAACTCTACTTATCTTACCGCACAAATAATGTCAATAAGATACAATTATTACTGGACCATAATTTTCACACCATAATTTTCATATCCAAAACACTTTTCTATTTGCTGTGTATGGAAATGTTTTATTGGTCAAAGTAGGATGCTTTGACATGAAGACCATTCAATTCATTTTTTTCCCTATGCTTGTGTGCGAGTCTTTGTATTTTTAATTTTTCATCATTTATACGAATTTGCAAGGGACAATATTTTCAAAAGGCAGACCTTAATTTCAATAACATTTGGATTTTTCATAAAGATACAACCCCGTTGTACAAAAATCTAAAATGGTAAAATTGTATTTCAACACAAAGTTAATGTTTTAAAAATTTTCATCACATGCTTCTAGACTCATTGTATCGCTTTGTTTATGATGTTTTTGGAAGATATTAGTACTATTAACGTTTTTGGGAGGTATCAGTACTGTTAACATTTTTGAAATGTATCAATATTGTTAACAAAGTTAATATTCAATATTGATAGTTAAGAGATCTGATAGTACTTGTTCAAAACTTACTTTTTAAGACCGATATCATTCAAGCATGTTACACCATTAATACGATAATTGTGAACCATGCTGACACTATATCTTAAACCCGCTACAACAGAGGATTAAGGATTTCATTTTCATTTTCATTTTCATTTTCATATAAACTCATATTCATAAGGGTGCATGGACATGCTAACATGCCTCAAAAGGCTCCAAACTTTTTAGTTCCCTCTTTACAAAGGTGAAATAAAAAAACATAAATGCAATGATTTCCATTTGGAAAAATAAAATAAATTGGAGCAATCATGTTTGGGGAAGCCTTTTAAGGTCTCTTTATTAGAGAATTTGATTTCCTTTTCCTCTCCATTCCTTTTTGTCAGGGAAGGGAATTGCTTTACTTGCCTTTTATCAGCCTTTTTGAAGGATTCCATTTTCCTCTGAACTCTTTTGGTAGGACAATCCTCACATTGTGCACAAAAAGGAATAGTTAAATTAAATTAAACTTTGCATTAACTTTGTAATCAGCAAATTATATCCCAAGGTGGCATAAAAAATCTCTCAACTAGAAAGAGGGTGATTTTATATATATACCATTTTTTTCTTGTCAAATTATTTTTCCCATCAATAATGTATATTCTACCTTTATCGATAATTACGGACTATTGTCTATAACTTTTGCGAAATCAAGAAAATTGTCCGATTTAATAGTTAAATTTCTAGCTGAAATTTTCGGATTGAATGCAAATTAAACCAACAATCGTTTTCCTTTCCATATCACGCAAGCCAATTTTGATTAGAATTTAATTTTTTTCACACATTAAAATCTCATTTGCGATTATAATGTTCATTAAATAAATTATTTTAATATACATGTCCATTGTAGAGAAATGAGAGTGAAATATAAAAGATAAGAAGTATGAAACAACTTATTATAGTCTGATAGAGGATGGAAGAATAAAAGAAGTATGAGAGAACGAAAATAAAACATCTAATACTTATATACGGCCACCAATTTTATTTTCGTTCAAATTTGAGAAAGCCGTTGTAGAGATGAATTATTTGTTTAATAAAATTAAAAAGACAATATTACCCTCATTCAATTGAAACAATATAATTTTTAATTTTGTAGCGAATTAATATAATCATTTTCCTTTTGTTCCATCAATGTATATTCTTTCTTATATTCTTACAATCATAATTAAATTCATGGTTCAATTTTATCCTAATAGATGTCACGTTGCATCACCATATTACAATCATGGTTGTTAAGATCGCGATCCTACGGGATAGAATCTTACTATCATACCACCCAAAACGATCACAATTTCACAAAAATCGTTCATGGGATAGGATCGTCTTAGGATCGCGATCTTATGGGGTAGGATCTTATGATCCTACCACCCAAAACGATCATGATCGATCCCACCCAAAACGATCCTAGTATAAGACCTTTAGAATATTTCTATACATTATTTAATTATTTTAGAATAAAAAATATTGAAAATATTGAATTATTAATTAATTAAAATTTATTTTTATATTAATCATTACAAAACTCTTCTGATCTTCCCATTAAATGTATATATTTATCCATAGTTACTACTTATTTATACTCGTTATCTAACAAAAACTAATAACCGGTCTAGACTTATTTTTTATTTATACTCATCTATACCTTTTGTATTTATTTATTATCTATAATCTATAACTTTAATTGGTATTTCAAAAGACATAGACTAAAGAAATATAGAGTAATCATGTACGATATGCCAAACTTATGTAACTACTAAAAAGGAAAAAATGGAACTTTATTATTCTTATACAATTAGTTATTATGTTTAAAATGATTAAACAATAATAATAATAATAATAATTAAATTCTATCAATAATTCTTTTATCCAAAAAATTTAAAAATCTAAGTCTTTATATTAATTATGTAATAATACACAAAATTTATTTAAAAATGATAATGAAATAGAAAATTTAAGCTTATATATTATTTGTGTAATACTTCACAAAATCTACTTTAAAAGTTGTAACTCATATTATCTTTGATTATTTGTAGACATTAATTAATATTTTTAAAATTAATAAGAGAATGTAATTAAGACTATATATATATAGTCGATTATATGTATATAATCTTTGTAATGTTTTTAAAATTGACTTTAGAATTATGTTTTTTTTTTATTATTATATTTGATATTTTGAGTATATTTTTATTTTATTATAGAAATATCAATGATAAAAAAAATTAATTTGATTTTTTTTATAATAATATAATAAAATTTTACAGTCCTACCTAAAACCTTGATTACAACTTGCAAATATAATTGGCTTTACAAGCAAACAAGTCAATGCCCAATTTTCTGTCTTGTTAATGTTGAGACTTAATTTTCTAGGTGTAACCGTTTAATCTGTTAAGAATGTGGACGTAAAAGCATATGAATTTCAATTCCATGTTGATGCTTTATTTAGTCGTTTGGGTGGAATTGACCAATTCCTTTCCCTTGGTATTAGTGCCGTTTGGATTAGGTTAACTGCTAAGGAAGAAAATGAGAAACCTAGGGAGTCTAATGATTTAATACACTAGACATCCCTATACCTTGTTAGTTGTTACCAAAGATAATGAAGTTCATCGATCACATTTAGGTTCTTTGGATACCTGTTTTTTATTTTTATTTTTTTATTATTCACCAGACAAAAAAAAAAAAAAAACTCATTTGGCAAACGCGTTTACTGTTCATTTTTTCCCTAAGAAAACTGTTTTCTGTGAATAGTGTGTAAAAGTGGTGAAAACACCAAATACAACTTTTAGTTGTTTTTTGAGTTTTTTCACTGTTTAGGTGGTAAAAACAGTGAAAACACCAAATCCATAAAATACAACTTTCACAAAATAAAAGTGGTGAAAACACCTTCATCCAAACGCTTTTTTGTTTTTAGTTTTTTGCTGAAAAAAACAAAGACAAATACAAAAACAATTTTTATATTTGAAGATAGAAAACAAATACAAAAAACAGGCTTTCCAAACGCACCCTTAGGGTGCACACGATACCGTATCGGAATCGAACCGTTTTTCTTAATTTCTTAAAAATTGGAATCAAAATCAAACCGAATGAGTAAGGAATCGAACCAAACCGGAATTTAAATTTTGATTCAATTCTTACTATCCCATTTCAAAAAAAAAAAAAAAAAGAAACAGAACAGTAAAAAAAAAAAAAAATTGTTTGTGAGATTCAAATTTTTTAACCAAATTGAGAGATAGTGCAATCTAGATATCTAATTTATATATCAGTTGGTCCAGTTCTACCCTATTATTCAAGTTATATCAAACATTATCTACAAAACATTAAGTAAAGACATTAGTGGTAGTTATTTTGATTAACTAGGGCGTGAATTGAAGAAAATCAAGCATGTATTTAGGTTTAAAAAATTATATATATAGTATATATATATATTATAAAAAAAATGGTTTCGGTTCAGTTCGGTTTCAAAGAGGCAAGAACCAGAACCGAACCGTAAATTTTGATTCTTGAATATTAGAAACCGGAATCGAACCGTTTCATCTAGACGTGTCAATGGATCGGATTCGGATCGGATCAGTTAAATCCAAATATAATTTGTTAAGAAATTGGATTATCGGATTCAGATCCTAATTGGATTATCGAATTTTATTTTCAATCCATATCCGGTTAATATTGAATTCGGATCGGATTCGGATCATAATCGGATTATTGATAGATCTATTGATAAAGATGTCAAAAAGTCCCGATCCGCGATCAGAATTCGATAATTCGACGAATTTTTACTGAGTTAATTCATATTTGAATTTCTTCATTAATATGATATCTGATAATTAAAAAAATATATAAAAATACAAAAATCAATAAATACTGAAATACTAAAATTATTCACATTTTAAATAATTGTATTTATGATCGATTATTATTAATAAATAATTAAATAATTAACAACTAACATTTATATACATGTACAATATTAAATATATACACATAAAAATATCAAATATATATTTATATATATATATTATATATCGGATCGGGTTATTATCGGATCGGATTGACTAAATCCAAATCCAATTAGTTAAGAAGTTGGATTATCGGATTTTATTTTCAATCCATATCTGGCTAATTGGATCGGTTTCAGAACGGATTCAGATCAAAATTCGATCCATTGACAGGTCTAGTTCCACCGATTCTTTTGTGCACCCCTAACCGCATTATACTACACCATTACACCATGTGTTGAAAAAACAAAATTTAGAATTTGTGATTTTGTTAGTAGTAATATAAATATATAGATAGCTTTTACCAACTTGTAAAGAAATCCAACTATAAAATAAGAGAAAGAAATGAAATACTACATATTTCAAGTACGGATTTGGTGAGAAATGCATCCAAAGTGTAATACCCTGCTCCAATATTTGGTGTGATATTGTCCGTTTTGAGCCCAGTTCATACGATTTTGCTTTCACGGGCTTGTGTAATTGTAACACTCTGCTCCAACACTCTTGGTACAATATTATCCGCTTTGGGTCCAGCCAACATGATTTTGTTCTTGGGCTCCTCCCCAAAATATTTTATACCAATTAAAAACACACATACACATTTAAGCATATCATCATATCTATATCCGGACAATATGGGATCTCACACAAAATTAGAATAAAAATGATCTTCTCATTTTTTATCATTTCAATTTTGATGACAGAAGGTGGTAAACACATGATATTATTATACTTGATTTGACGTGTTTATCATTTTTAGTTTTTTTTTTTTTTTTTTTTTTTTATCTTTATCATTTTTAGTTTAATAAATTGAAACAAGGCTATTAATGTATAAATTCCATTTAGTTCCATTTCACATTTCAAATTCATGTAAACTATAGTGTGGATCGCACTTGTCAAAGCCTCTCAATATATTGTTCGAAATTTTGGATGCAGATATGACTGTTAGACATAGAGTTGTGTTTACAGTTGGATAATTAGAATTGTGTTGAGTTATGTCTGCAGTTGAATCGAAATAATCATATCTTATATGAGTGACGGTGAATAGACACAACCTATTTGACTAACGCAATTAGTGATGGTTCGTGTTGAACCATCACATATGGTGACTGTTCGTGTCATCTGAATAGACACCAATTTGCCTATAAATAGCCCATTGGGTTATTTACAAAATTCATTCCAACAATTCATTCTTCTTTCTATTATTCCTTATTCACTTCTCTGCATATATATACATACATATAGTATAGTATAGTAGTAGTAGAGAGTACAATACAGAAGAGGTTCGCTAGTTCTCCAATTTGTAGTGTTGTCATTGGAGAAAGAAATATCGTTGTATCCTGGAAGATAGACGCTATACATACCGTCAACACCGTAGCGGGGCGAATATGTCTTAAGGACATATAATCTAATTCTAGACTCGGCCTAACAAGTTCTTTATTTTAATATTATATTTTGCTTAATATATATATATATATATATATATATATATATAATTTTATTATATAATATATATTATTATATTCTGTTTAATATATATATAAGTTTATTAAATAGTATATAACATAGATATATATTGTGCTGCATTAAATATAGATATATATATTTTGTGAGACATTAGAAATTATATTAATAATAATACTATAGTATTGCACACATATTGAACTACAATCTTAAGACATATTCGTTTAATATTATGGTATTATTTGAATATTAAATTATGGTTTTTATATTTATATAACAGGCAAATGGCTAGTAGTAGTAGTACAACTGTGCCTACTGTTCCTGTCAGTTAGGGGAAAAAGCCCGAAAAGTTTAATGGGGCAAATGTGACTGAGGTTGGGAAATAAAAGAGGAAATACTCTGGCCAAGGTCCCAGCCTAGGACAAAACAGAAGGTTTAATGGGAAGTGTTTTGTCTGCGATAAGCAATGACACAGTGTTAAAGATTATCTAAGTGTGAAATCCCATAATCATTCCAAAAAGAAAACTACTGAGACGCACATTACCGAGGATGATAGGTTGACAACTAATGTGTCAGAATTAAACCTATCAGCGGTAGTGTCAAAAGTCAACCTTGTGAGCAACAATAAAGAATGGTGGGTGGACACAGGAGCTACTCGCCATATCTCCTCAGAAAAGAGGATGTTCATGACCTATGAAGAAATAAAAAATGTTGAACAATTGTACATGGGAAAGTCTTCTACTGCCAAGGTTGAAGGACAAGGCACAATAAAGCTGTTTATGACCTCAGGAAAAGAACTCACTCTAAATAATGTTTTGCATGTCCTAAACATTAGGAAGAACTTGATTTCTGGTTCTCTTTTAAGCAAGAATGGGTTCAAGCTAGTCTTTGTTTCTAATAAGTTTGTACTTACTAAGAATGAAGTGTATGTGGGAAAATGGTACTTAAGTGATGGATTGTTCAGATTCAGTGTAATGATTGTTATACCCAAAGTTAATAATAACACAGTTAATTCTACTTACATGATTGAGTCATCTGAAGTATGGCATGGTAGGTTAGAACATGTTAATTATGATATTATTCGTAGATTAATTAACATGACTTCTATACCTAAAATTAAGTTTGATATAAATGAAAAATGTCAAACTTGTGTTGAAACAAAATTAATTAGAACTTTGTTTCAGTCCATTGAGAGAAGCACTAAATCTCTAGCTTTAATTCACAGTGATATTTGTGACTTTAAAGTTGTGTCAACCAGAGGTGGGAAAATATATTTGATCACGTTCATTGATGATTATACAAGATACTGCTATGTATACTTGTTAAGAAGCAAATATGAAGCCTTGGAAATGTTTAAACATTACAAAAATGAGGTTGATAATCAACTTGGCAAAAAGATCAATGTTTTAAGAAGTGATAGATGTGGTGAATATGAAGCACCATTTACTGAAATTTGTCCAAAACATGGTATTATTCACCAAACTACAGCTCCTTATTCACCTCAATAAAATGGTGTAGCTGAACGGAAAAACCGTACACTTTAAATGATGAATGTCATGTTGTTAAGCTCTAGCTTAACCGAAATATGTGGGGGGAAGCTGTGCTTTTTTCAAACTACATTCTCAATAAGTTACCTCAAAAGAAAAGTAATGTGACACCTTATGAATTATGGAAAGGTAGAAAACATTCTTATAAATTCTTAAAAGTGTGGGGGTGTCTAACAAAGGTTAAGGTTCCTACATCAAATAAAGTAAATATAGGACCTAAAACCGTAAATGGTATTTTCATAGGCTATGCACAGAATAATAGTGCATTTCGGTTTTTTGTGCATAAATCAGACATTCCTGATATTCATGTCAATATGATTATTGAATCAAGGGATGCTTATTTCTTTGAGGATATATTTCCTTGTAAAGAAATAAAAGAGAAAATTTATCTTAAAAGAAGTTTTAATACTTCTAATAGCAATATACAAGAGGATGAAAATTAGGATGAACTTAGACGTAGCAAGCGAGCTAGAATGTCTACTACGTTCGGTCATGAGTTTCTAACCTATATAGTGGAGAATGAACCACAAAGCTTTAAGGAAGCAATGTGTTCCCCAGAAGCTCCTTATTGGAAAGAGGCTATAAATAATTAAATTGAATCCATCATGCAAAACCACACTTGGGAACTAGTGGATCTTCCTCCTGGATCTAAACCTTTAGGGTATAAGTGGATCTTTAAGAGGAAGATGAAGATTGATGGTTCAATTGATAAATATAAAACCATGATTGTTGCTAAGGGTTTCAAGCAAAAGGAAGACTTAGATTATTTCGATACTTATTCACCAGTGACTAGAATAACATCCATTTGATTGTTACTAGCTATTGCAGCATTGCAAAATTTAGAAATGCATTAAATGGATGTTAAAATAGCTTTCTTGAATGGTGAATTAGAAGAGGAAATTTATATGAAACAACTTAAGGGTTTTGTAGTTCCAGGGCAAGAAAAGAAAGTGTGCAAACTAGTAAAATCCTTATATGGATTAAAATAAACACCTAAACAATAGCATGAAAAGTTTGGCAAAGTTATGTTGTCAAATGGGTTTAGAATCAATGAGTGTGATAAATGTGTTTATATGAAAAACACTCAACATGGTTATGTCATTGTTTGCCTATATGTGGATGATATGCTAATTATTGGTAGCAATAGTGATATCATTAAAACTACCAAAAGGATGTTGACCAAAAACTTTGATATAAAAGATTTAGGCATTGATGATGTCATACTAAGAATCAAGATTTCTAGGACATTAGATGGTCTAGTATTATCTCAATCTCATTATATTGAGAAAATACTAGAAAATTTTGACAAAGAAAATAGTGGTCTTGTTAAGACTCCTGTTGATGTAAATCTTCATTTATTGAAAAATATTGGCCCTATCATATCTCAACTAGAGTATTCTTGCATTATAGGTAGCTTAATGTATTTAATGACTTGTACACGACCAGACATATCATACTCAATTAATAAATTGAGTAGATATACAATCAATCCAGGAAATCAACATTGGACTGCGATAAAGAGTTTCATGAGGTATTTAAGATATACCAAGGATTATGGATTGCATTATACGAATTATCTAGCAGTATTTGAAGGGTACAGTGATGCAAATTGGATATCGGATACAAATGATTCAAAGTCCACAAGTGGCTATGTCTTCACGATTGAAGGTAGAGCCATATCTTGGAAATCTTCGAAACAAACGTGTATTGCCAGATCCACTATGGAATCTGAATTCATTGTTTTAGATAAATGTGGTGAATAAGCTAAGTGTCTTCATAATTTCTTAGAAGATATTCCAAATTGATCTCAACCTATGCCGACAATATGTATACATTGTGATAGTCAATTGACGTTTGCTAGGGCATAAAGTAATATGTATAACGACAAGTCTCGACATATACGTCGAAGACATAACACCGTTAAACAACTGCTGTCTAGTGGAATAATGTTTATAGATTATATAATGTCAAAAGAAAATTTAGCGGATCCGTTTACAAAAGGTTTGAGAGCAAATGTATAGTTCATCGAGGGGATAGGGTTTAAAGCCGAAAGCTAAGGAGTCATCTTAATGGAAACCCAACCTAGTTGACTGGAGATCTCAAGATCTAGGTTCAAAGGGACATCATAAATTCTGAATGACTCACCAGAAACACTGAGAATAAATAAATCTTCTACCCATTTCTATGATGAGACAGTGCAACCTACAATGAGGATCGGGATAAGTTATGCTTTTAATGACTCTTATAGCTTGAAAATTCAAGTGCGATATGGTAGGATATTCTTAATAAGAAGTCACATATATGAGTGTGAAGTGGGGCCGCTTCTATGAAACTTTCAAAGCTAAGTTGTCTAGAGCACTCATGAAGTACCAGGAGTTGTTCAGGGCCATATGAACACATCAGTGAGAACCGAATTTGTGCAGAAAGAAACTGTGTGTTTGCTATTATCTTGGTTTACATCAACGGGTGAACAGTTCAAGACATCATGTTCACTGATTAGCCAGTAAATCCGATAGTAATACACTAAGGAATGTTCAATGCCAAAAGCTACATCTCCTGATGCAGTAACATCTAATCGTACTCTCTATAGTATCTGCATTTTCATTTTCTTTGCATTTGACATCAAAATCTCATTCATGTGGGGGATTGTTGGAAATTTTGGGTGAATGAGATGTGACTGTTAGACATAGAGTTATGTATACAATTGGATAGTTAGAGTTGTGTCTGTAGTTAAATCAAAATAATCACATCTTATATGGGTGATGGTGAATAGACACAACCTATTTGAACCAACGCAATTAGTGATGGTTCGTGTTGAACCATCACATCTGGTGACTGTTTGCGTCATCTGAATAGGCACCAATTTGCCTATAAATACCCCACTGGGTCATTTGCAAAATTCATTCCAACAATTCATTATTCTCTCTATTATTCTTTCTTCACTTCTCTGCATATATATACATATATATAGTATAGTATAGTAGTAGTAGAGAGTACAACACATAAAAGGTTCGTTAGTTCTCCAATTTGTAGTGCCGTCATTGGAGAAAGAAAGGTCGTTGTATCCTGGGAGATAGACGCTATACATACCGTCAACACCGTAGCGGGGTGAATCTGTCTTAAGGACATATAATCTAATTCTAGACTCTGCCTAACAAGTTCTTTATTTTAATATTATATTTTTTTAATATATATATATATATATATAAGTTTATTAAATAGTATATATATATATTGTGTTGCATTAAATATATATATATATATATATATATATATATATATATATATATATTCTGTGAGACATTAGAAATTATATTAATAATAATACTATAGTATTGCACACATATTGAACTACATATATATATATAAATATATATTTACTTATTTATTTATTGTTGGGCTTACAACTGCTGGAGTTAGGAGGAAGAAGTTTCCTTAAATCTGGATTGTGTAAACAAATATGGAGACAACACAAGTATATCATATTTGTTGTTTTGTACAAGTACTAAGCTTGATTATTTTTAAACTTGTAAAGACAAACACAATATCATATTTAGGGTTAAGTATTGAAAACATACTTGTAATATAGATATTGTGCGTATAACACCCTGTAGTTTGAAAATGTGTGTATTGGCACCATCATTTTGTGAATATGTTGCAAAGACCCCCCGCTGGCAACTTTTCGGCATACGCTCGCCTAGAAATAGTCAGGTGAGTTGCACATGACATTTATAGTCTCCAAAATGCCCATTTTACCCTTTTGTTTTGACATTTATACCCCTGAATGGTTTAACCCCATTTTACCCTACCCATTTCTCCTAAATTACAATCTGAACCAAAGTAAAACTTAAATTCCTAAATCCCTTTCTTCTTCCTTTGTTAACCACCATTGAAGCTAAGCTCTCCCACACCAAAGCCTCATCAGATTGGTAAGTTCTCTCTCTTTATTTTTATATCTATACATCTTTCTATTTCTCTCTTTCTCACGCGCACACACACACACAAAACTTGAAATCTCCATTGCACACGCGCGCACGCGCACACACACACAGTCTCCACACACTGAAACACACACACACAGATGGCAACCAAAAATATAATTTTTTGCTTATTTTCGGATTTTTGTTCTTGTTTAGAAATATATCAATACAAGGGTTTACAAAGAAACTCTTTTAGGGTTTACCAATCTGAATTTTAGGCAACCAAATGTGAAATTTTAGGGTTTATAATCTAATTTTTTTTTAGGGTTTACAATCTGAATTTTAATTTTTCGTTAATTTCGGAATTTGTTTTAGGGTTTACAATCTGAATGTTTATTGTAGGTGATTGACAATGTCCTCATCTTTTGGGTCAGTTAATACCAACAAAATTAGACCAAAAGTTGTGCAATGCTATTGTAAATTAAGAACTAAATTGACGACATCATATACTGATAAAAATTCCGGGATAAGGTTTTATGAATGCCCAAGATATTTGAGTGATGATGGCTGTGATTTTCATGTATGGGAGGATGAAAAAGTTTCTGTGCGCTATAAGAGGTTTATGAATGGAGAAGTTAGACATAAAGGAGGAAAAGAAAACAATCTCCATTTGAGGAGGAGATGTTGGAGATGAAATAACAAATGGATGAGACTCAAATGGCCTTCAATGCACTGTAAATGAAATTTCAAGAAAAAACATTCTGGGCTAAATGCAAAGAAACTATGAGTTTGTGCTTTGTGATCCTCTTGGGTGTGATTGTAGTTTCATGGTTGGTTAAATGAACTTGTATTAGTGTAGTATGTTGGTTGGTTGTTATGTTTATGACATTAAATCAAACTTATGTGTGTTGTATGTTTTGCTATGAAATGAAACTTAATTATGTGATGTTATATTCTGTCCACTGCAATATGCTAAATTTGAACAATTGTTTAAGTTTAACAAATTCCTAAAGTATGTTATATTTTATCCACTGCCTGTTGATTATGTTGCCATATGTTCCTAAAATATAACATTCTAAAAAGGAAACACCACATACCAAAACAATTGTTCAATAACAGTTACTCATAAAACATAGGATTAAACATGTTCATAACATTCCATAAAGGAAACACTGCATTGCCATTGTCAATTACAAAACACCAAAAACATACTTAAGAGCAACCAAAGGACACTGACCAAAAAAACCCAAGTTTTCATCCTCATTACACAATTAGTAAAAACCAACCAAAAACTGGCATTCACATTCTAATGTCACAGTTAGGGATTAAACAAAAAAAGATTCATGTAATGTCTATGCCTATTATAGTGTCAATCTTCACCATTTCTTGTCCATTTGATGCTTCAAAAAAAACTCAATCCTCGTATTCCCAAGACTATGGTAGGACCTCTGACCTACAAACATAACCATAATTTATTTAGAATTCCATAATCATCAAAAAACATAACTGAAATTATAAAGAAATTAAGAATTTAATACTAAACTTACATGTTAACTAATGTTTGTATAGGTAAATTACCCTCATTTTCCTATAATACATATAAAAAATTGTTAGGTCAGTTGAAAGGCTATCAATACAATACTATAAATGAAAGTATAAAACATGACATACCTCATAGCTTTTTTGACTTGTACCACTGCCACTTGCTTCACCAGCTTCACCACCACCTCCATAGGCACTTGGTCCACTGCCTACAAACATGATCCCCCTCTTTGGTTATTTGAGTCTGCCTCCTTTACTAGCTTATCTGACTGCTTCAACAACTTTATTTGTGCAGGATCTAGCATTGTGGCTAGTGTTCTTACACTTTTTGCACCTCACCTTTTGTTTCACCCTTTTATTCTTTCCTTCCCATGGGGCTTTGATTTTGTTGACCTGTGGCCTCCCAGTTCTCTTCATGACTATTGGAGGAAGCACATCACTAGGAGCACTCTTTATCATTTTTCTAAGTGGCAATGATTTGATAATGTGGGCATATGCTCTCATAAATGTTTCCTTATAGTAATATGGATCAATATAGTCTTCAATAACATACATCTTGTAAACAATGCAAGACATTGCATGCACACATGGTACTCCTCTAATATCCAACTCTCTGCATGTGCATGTTTTCTTCACTAGATCCACTACATAATTAAAGCCTTTATAATCCACTTCATACATTCCAGCATCAGCCACATGTACATGGCATCTCCTTGCTAGGACCTTGGTCTTTTGAAAATCTTTCTCCAGTTTCTTACCTACTCTATCCTCATGCATCTCCATCATGATCCTCCTAGTCTGAAACCTATTCATTAAATACCTCCTAATCATTTCAAACATGTAAATAATAGGTCTCATCCTAGCCTTCTTCAACTGGCTATTCCACTTTTCATACATATTGTTTGAATTCAGATCACACTTAGAATGTAATGTAAATCCACATATAGACCACAAATTATAAGGTACCTTTGTTACCCAACCATATGCATCAGTGTTCAAAGCTTTAATTGCATTTAAATGTTGTTCAAAATCTTCATGTCGGAATGCATCGGCAACACCACAGAACTCTGCCTTCAATCTTAAACACCTCTATTTTTTAAAAAAATTCTCATGCATCTGTCTTGCACATAATCTATGATCAACATTAGGTCACAAGCTTTGGATTGTGTCAATCAATCCCTGTATGTAAAAACCATAAAAAAACAAGTCTAACAACCAAAAACAACACTAATTCAAAACAAAAAAAAGTGTTGAAATAGTAGTAATTACCTTTTGTCTATCACTGATAAAGGTCAATATAGATGTTGGACCGATGATCTTTATGAGCTCATCCAAGAACCATTTCAAAGTCTCTTTGTTTTCAGCCTCTACAACAGCCATTGCAATAGGGTAATAACTGTCATCCCCATCTCTACCCATAACAGATAGTAACTGACCACCAAATGATGTTTTAGAAATACATTATCTAAACCTACAAATGGCCTGCAACCTTCCTTAAACCCTTTCCAACAAGCCTCAAGGCAAAAAAACATCCTATGGAATCTTGTTTTACCTTCATGATCAACAGTTATTTTAACCAAAACAACACTGCCAGGGTTTGTACTCACCACCAAGTCCCTATACTCATAAAATTTACTGAATTGATCTTCATGATTCCCTTTAATGATCTCTCTTGCCTTTTGTTTCATCCTATACAACTGAAATATGCTCACTTGAACTTCAAAGTCATCATTAATGGAGTCCCTAATGAGCCCATAATTCCATTATGGATCAATTCTAAACTTGTTCAAGTACTTTTGTGCTAGAACGCTTGAAGTGGCTTGTCTATTTCTTTCTATTTGAGGGCAATTTTTGTGAGTGAGAATGAATTTTATTATTTCAAAGGCAAGTGTGAAAGTGTTGAAAGAGGCATGGATATACCAACCACATTTGTTTACACATTCTGATGTTACTCTCTTTGCCTCATTTTTCTTAAACCTAACATCATATCTATTAGCCATAGCATGGTCCCTCAATGCATCTCTAAAGTCTTTAGCATTCACAAACTTCATTATATCTGTTAATGGTTTGCTACCCAGATCTCTGCTAGGAATAAACTCATTCCCCCTACTGTTAACATCATCCCCAAGCACAAAATCACCCTCAGATGAACTATATACACTCCATAGCTCATCACTGGGTGCATAAACTGACTCCCCACTGATCTCATCTAACACACCCCAATCCTCTTCAACAGTCTTATTATCAACGACATCATCTTCTTTAACATAACCCTCATTCACTCCATCATTATTTCTTTCCATTTTAGGGTCCTCCATGTCATCATCAACAGATTCTTGTTCATCATCAACATCCATATAGTCAACATTATTATCATCCACATTCTCATATTCAAAGGCACCCTCAATCACCCCACCTTCTACATTCATCACATTATTATCAACCACATTCTCATTTTCAAAGGCACCCTCAATTACCCCACCTTCTACATTCACCCCAATGTCACCACCTTCTATAATCATCACATTATTATTAACCACATTCTTATTTTCAAAGGCACCCTCAATCACCCCACCTTCTACATTCACCCCAGTGTCACTTACTACACCATTCTTACCAAGAAGTGTTGAATTAATGGATTCAATCCCCTCAGGAATTGGACCAACATAATTCACAACAAAATAGTTTAAGTATGGAATACCTCTTATGGGTAGCCCACATTTCAAATATACCTTTATCACCCTTCAACAACACTGTGGTGACTTTATAATAATCCCTATAATACACTGGTGATTTAGGATCTAACCCACACCTAATTAACATGTCCTCTATCTTTCAATATGAAAACCTATCAGGGCAAATAACCTCATATTTTCAGCAATCCCATGCAAATAGTTCCAAGCTTTATAAAAAATTCCAGAATGATGAATCTTTATAGTGTAATCCTTTTCCATTAGCACCATTCAATTAATAATACAATATAAAGAGGCTTTATCAATTTATGATGTGCACCCAAGTACAAACAAAAATCTAACAGTGATATAAAGAAGAAAGAACAAAGAACCACATTAATCAATGCAATGGTGGGTCTCAACCCTAAAAAATTCCAAAAAACCCTAATTTTTAAATTATTCAACTGCACAAATTGAAGTGGTCCACCATCGATTAAAAAAACCCTAATTTAACTAATAATCATGACAGACCCATAATAAATTACAAAAAAAACCTAATTTTAAACACCCAGATGCACAAATCCAAGTGGTCCACCATCAATTTCATTAAATAATACCCCACATACATGAAAATGACAAAAGAACATGATAATAGCATACCAAACCCTACCCCAGCAAGAATATTTTAAAATGAAACCCAAAAACGTAAGAAAAAAAGAGAGATGAATACTTGAAGTTGATGCGTCTGTCAGGTGTGTAAAAATATGTGGTTAAAAATAACACCTTAACAACTCTAGGTTTTACCCTACGCAAGCGCACGTATCAATTGTAGAATAGTAAAGTGGCTTGAGTAAGGGATATCGATCCCATAGATACTGAGATTGTTCACTTTAGCAATTCAAAAACACTGAATTATATTTCTGAAAATTGTTTGTTTTGGTGGTCGAAAGACCAAATTATCTAATCTTAACTAAATTAACTAAAAAGCAAAGTAAATTGGTTGTGATTCAGATGAGAGAGAAAACTAGGATTTTCATCACTCCACTATTAACCGCATAATATAGTTCATTACTGTTCCAACTATAAGAGGGCGATCCATAATTGTGAATCAGTTCGTATCGTAGATAGCTAAATATGACCCCAAAAAGGAGTATCATCAACCGGATCGCGACAACCCGTCTCATGACTGACCTAACTAGTACATGCCAATTATGCTACTCTAATCTACTCCTAATGCATGAAAATAAATTATAGCATGTCTATATTAAATCGCCAAGGCACGGCCTGTGTCAACCTAGGGTTTCAAGTTTCATTACCACCATTGTATAGAAAACCATGATTAAGCAACCAAGTTCCAGCCTATATTGAATAATCATAATTGTGACAAGAATTTAGAACAAACATAGAATTTTATATTGCAAATCAGTACAGTCTCTTAACTACTACAATCATCGCAATATGGTCACAATTTCCTCTCGTTTACAGTTAAAAACAATAAAAGAACTACATTACTTGGCTATGGTTTTACTAGAAAATCCTAGATACCGAGTTAGTTGGCCATGGTAGAAGGTGACTACATCGTTGATGTAGAATCGTCCTCCATAGTCTTCTTCTTCGGATCTCTAGGTTTGAATATGGCTTTCAATAGCAGCAAGTCTGAATGAATGAACCTCTCATAGAACCAACCAGCCTCTATCTATCAGAACCTCCAGAATATATTATGTATCTCTCCTTCCCACGTCTGATGTATGGTCTTGTATATATAGGCAATGGCATAGAGAGACCATTTTTAGTTTTTTCACTCTCAAAACCCTAAATATAAGTGTATATACTAGTAGGTCTAAAATATTAGTCATTTTGACCCCTTAACTCACTATTGTTACGTTCTTTTATTATATTATTTGGTATTTTTATGTTGTCTGTGTGTTAAAGCCTGTTTCAGGAGCTTAATAAAAAAAATTGAGCTAACTTCGGTGAGTTAACTGAAGAGTGTGTTCTTTCTATCCAAGAGGAGAGTCAAAGAGGCAGTCCAAGACAAAAATGACTCCCTGAGGGCAAAAATGGCATTTTCAGAAGCCGTCATCTTCAGCAAAAAGTATCGCGGGTTTGAGACAGACGTTTTGATGCATTCACATAGAAAAGTGATTTTCCATAAAAACCCTACGCTTGTGCCTACACTTCCAGTGCCAAAAAGTGGCTAGAATTACAAAATATACGCTTGAAGCGTAGCCTCCAAGTGTAAGTGTGGTAACTTTGAGGATTTTTGCGTAATTTTTCCTATTTCACCACGGGCTTGATTGGAAGACGTGTCCATGACTCCAGACCTCTGTATACATGTATATACACTTATATTTAGGGTTTTGATGAGTTTTGAGAGTGAAAAGACTAAAAAGGGCCTCTCTATTCCATTGCCTATATATACTGAGGTCTGGAGTCATAGGCATGTCTTTCAATTAATCCCGGGATGAAATAGGAAAAATCACGCAGAAATCCTCAAAAATGTCGCACTTACGCTTGGAGGCTACGCTTCAAGCGTAGGTCAAAGCGTAGGGCCCAAACGTAGGTCCAAGCGTAGATTTTGCAATTCTAGCCACTTTTTGGTACTGGAAGCGTAGACACAAGCATAGGATTTTTATGGAAAACCACTTTTCTCCGTGAATGCACCAAAACGTCCGTCTCGAACCCACGATACTTTTTGCTGAAGATGACGGCTTTTGAAAATGCCATTTTTGCACTCCGGGAGCCATTTTTGTCTCAGACTGCCTCTTTGACTCTCATCTTGGATAGAAAGAACACACTCTTAAATTAATTCACCGAAGTTACCTCCATTTCTTCATTAAGCTCCTAAAACATGCTTTAACATGCAGACAATATAAAAATATCAAATAATAGAATCAAAGAACGTAACAATAGTGAGTTAAGGGGTCAAAATGACTAATATTTGACACCTATCACACCCCCAAACTTACATATTGCTAGTCCCTTAGTAATAAACTCAGAAAACTTTTCTTGTGATGATCTTTTTACTCTAACTACTCTAACCTAATCTAACTAATCTAACATAATCCATTACTTTCCTGAGGGTCGATGTAATACTTAGCACGTGTAACAAGTCTTTTAAACCCCTAGGTTACCCCTAGTGGACGAGTGAAGTCTCGTGAAGGTTTCCGGTGATGGTACCTACAAACATCTCAGTTCTCTATATTCACGCAGCTATGAGTTCATACATAAATTTAATTAAGTCATGATACAATGCAAAAGACAGTATGGATGCAAATACTCTCACTCACTACCGAACAACAATTATATCAAGTTTCGTGTCATGAATGGTTCTCACTAAAGTGAATGATTTCGCTACTTTCTACTTTAAATTCAGATAACCTTCCGTGTTTTTGTGAACATTCAACTACAATATTTCAGTTTCTCTTCTCCTACTTCATTAATCAAACTTTGCCATTTTTCATCAAAACGTAACTTTTCAACTTTCAACTTTTTATCTCTTTTTGTCTTTCTAAGTCTCCGGACTTTCCAGCGAGAACTTTTAATCCCAACCAACTGGGCCCGAGCTTCTTCCATGGGATTTATGCTCATTAGTCTTCTCCCCTTTAAACACGAACAGTGATATTGATGATACCAAGACCCGGTTACTCAGATCAAAGAACTGCTTTTTGCATTTTATTTTCTCAAAAGTTTTTCAATTTTCTTCATTTTAACCAAAACATCTCCCCATCTCCCCTTTTATTACGGCAAAATTATTTTTCAACTACATAGTCAAAAATCAACTTATTTCTCATAATGAATGTGTGTTTGTATTTATAGGTCAAAGTTGTCCTTCTTAATTTCAATTTCACTTATTTACTCACCCTTGTAAAACCACATCACTCCACTAACTCAATCTAATCATTACTCTCATGAATGTGAATATCACATTACATAATACTCATGCATTATATACCAAAACTCAATCAAACTTTAATGCAAAACATTTATGGTGAAAGCAAAAAAACTGTTCCCAAAAAAAAATTCTCAAATTTTTTTATTTCTTGTAATACTATACCCTCACCCTCACCCCCAACTTAAATTAGACCATGTCATCATGGTCAAAAATAAAATAGAAGAACGGATATAGTTACCCTTGGAGTTCAATTCTAGATTCCAAAGCAAAACATGAATCCCCTTCCCCAAACTTGATTTGGATCACCTGTAGATATAATCAACAAAACACAAATACCCAATCATAGCAAAGGAAAATAAATTTCATCATAAATATCCAGAAATCGACACATGCTTTCAAGGAATCAAAGATTCTTTTTTTTTCTTTTTCAAAAATAATAAAAAAAAAAAGAAAGTTTGATTTGGCCTTAAAGACCTACAATCCTAAAATAAAATAAAAATAAAAGAAACAAAAATATGGCATTAAGGGTCTATCGTCCCTACAAATAAAATAACCTAAAAATCCTAAATCTACATCCTAGTCCCTAATCTTCCCATTCTTCTTCATCACTTGACACGACACTCTTCAACCATATCCAGTAGTCTGCAGTCTCTTTCAACTTCTCTAAATTTTCCTCAGGATATATTTTCATAATCGTCCACCGTATCTCATCCAACTTCTTCATCCTATCACCCAACTACTCAGCAATGATCTTTGATAGCAGAAACGGGTATGGAAGATAATATTCAAATTTATCGGCCCCCGCCCATTCTCTACTCACAATTGCTCGGGCAATCGACATTTCAGCCATAATAAATGTTGGAACACACACTTCATACCCATGATTTAGGGCATACAAAGTTCTAAGCATAACGTGATCCCTTACACTAGTTCAATTATTAGGCCAAAGTTGAGCTGCAACGACACAATCCAAATAAAGCAAATCCAACTTTAACCACCAATTATAACACATCCTATTTCTCGGATCTGATACTGCACACAATTCCCGAACCATCTCCTCATCCTTATGTGGCCATATTATAGGATGTTGCTTCAATATTCCTTGTAAGTTTACCAGAGTACCGATTGATATATTTCATGCATCGGCAATACTTCTTCTTCCAATCACAACAAGAGCACTCCACTAAGTCACTTTAGCCTTTATCACCTCAAATCATGGTGGTCCAGAAATTATCATATTTTCATAGAATTTTTGGACCAAGCCCGGATACACCTTTTCACCTGCCGATTTTTCTAAACTCTCCAATCCTCGTTCTTTAAGGATTTTCCTTTCGGGCGCAAGTAATACTCGATTCATCCTCTTCGGACAAAATATCTCTTCAAATTGCAACCGACACTGCAAAAATGATTTTGGTGTGGCTCGAATTCCATTCTGACTCGTAGCTCTTTCATTCGTGTTCTTTATCTCCATATATGGTTCTGTACCTTCTATGAATTCCTCTGGGTCAAAATAATCTTCATTAGCATTTTCCATACTAACCCTCCTCAAAATATAAAGAATAAAATAAGAATAGAAGAAGAATACCTAATATAATGTTCACTCCTTGAGAATTGTGAATTGTGCCTACCCTACGGATGTATTTATAGATGGATGTAGTAGAATTAGAAGAGAAAATGGATTAAAACCCTTAACTGACTAGGAAAGGGGAAGTAATAACTAATCCAACTCCAACTTGTATTTGCATTCCGTCTCCTTGTCAGATTAGGATTACTCTAAAAATTCTACACAAAATCCTAAAATTAACTTAAACAAATCCTAATACAAGTACAAATACAGATCAGGCCAAAATACCCCAAAAACGGATCAAAATTTTCAAAATTTCAAAACTCTCTCGCTGAACCCTAAGCTTCAAGCGTAGGCTTAGGCCTTATTTATTTTATTTTTTTTCAAATCACAGTTCTCCGATTAAAATCACCGTAGATACACCCCCAAACTTAAACGCACAAATGTCCGCATAGTGCGATAAAAGATTTTAAAATAATTCAAGTTATCCGCAACGTAGAATAAACGTAAAATTCCGGGAATACATCCAACAACTCGATTGAATCATCAAAACTATAATTTTATAAACAATGAAAATATCAAATACATTTAGAAGATAATCGTTCAAGCGGTCACATCAATCCTTATACGAAACTATCCGCTCGGCAATTTATCTCTAATGTGTAAAAAATAAATGAAATAAAAATAAAAATATAACAAAAACCTAACTAAAACTAAGTTAAGACTCATCATCAGAAGGCGGTGGTGTAGGTGGAATCGGCACACCCACATGCTGACACATACAGTTAAATCTATGAAATAACCGTCTCTTATCCCTCTATCGACGCACTGTCTCCTGCTGCCGTGCCTATCTCTCCTCTGTCAAGCTTTGCTCTAGCCCCTGCATCCGTGTTATAATAGTGTCAAACTGAGCCTGGAACAGAGTAACAGTACCACCCGTAGGTGCCTCTGGCATCACGACCTCCTCAGCAACAGCTGGGATCGGTGGCATCTCAGCCTTGTAAGAAATACCGGCATCATCCTGGCCCGTATCATCAGCTTGAGCCTGTGTTTGTGCATCTGGTGCCTGTACTACACCGAACACTGATAGGCGTCATATAATATCATCTGCACGTACCCGTGTCCAGACACTAGTCCACATCCCTCTGGCATACGGAGTACCATCCCTATATGTATTGCGCTCAACCGCATCTATCTCGATCCCAACATCCATCATAATCTTCATCACCAAGCACGGGAATCGAATCTGAAATCTATGCAGCTTAACCTTAGACACCTTATGGAGATGAACGTAGTGTGCGTATATGCCTCCTCACAAAATATGTGGAATAGAAATCCACCTCTCGAACATAAATGCGTAGTGGAGAGACGGGAATGATGCATAACACATAGTAGTGTGGCTGTGTGGCAGAATCTGAGATCGAACTATCACATCCCAGAACCATAACATAGGATGATAATCCATCTTCTTCATGCAGTTTTGATGCTCATCGACCCACTGCCCGACAATCTGAAGTGTAACCAGCTCAGAAATAGACAGAAGTGCCTCAGGCATATGCGAGAACTCAGCAGCTAAATCAGGCAGACACTCGTTTGGAATACCCCACATCTCAGCAATAGTCTGAGGGGTAATCTCTATCTCTATATATCGGACCACAGTTAGTAGTTTCTTCCCCCTGCTGAAGTGGCACATGTGTAGCCAAAACTCCTGAATCATATCCTCGCAAATGTGGGGGGTAGTCGGGGCTAGAATAGGTAAAAGACATCGAGCCCTCAATTGGCCGATCGTCCAGGATGGCTCTGGCTGTAAATCCTCGAATATCCTCAACATATATGTCATCTCCTACTGATAGCCCTTCTGGAAATCCCGGTCTAGTAAATGCTCAACTGATGTTGTCCGGGGTATCGGCAAAAATGTGGTCAAAACTCTGGGATCAACTTCTACTAGTGGCTCCGGCACCCTCTCATCATCATCACCCTCATCGGCGTCATCCCCCTACTGAGCATGATAATCCTTTATATCCTCATCTATCTGCTCGGCTTGCTACTCTGGCATAGGCGACGGTGATTTTGCCCGTGGAACCACTGGCTCAACCACCAAGTGACCATGTGGTAATAAGATATCGCACCCCTGTGTCGAGCTCTCCAGCTCCTCTGCCTCAAATGACGAGGAAGACGAGGATGCCGAATCGACATACTGTGGCCTCCTGGTGCGCGTGCTATGGTGGAGGATAGGTGATGGTGCAGGTGATGATGACCTCGACCTCTATCGTACTGGTGGATCGGCTGCAACGGTAGCCTGAGCCACTCGTCTCGCCGATATCTTGGTCCATGTCATGATTATAATAGGGAATTTTTTAAAAGTAAGCAATAACGAACTGGATATTGAATCAAACTCAAACTATATCTAAATATATCCAATACGGTGATTAAACAAGCCGTCATCCCAAAAATTCAATATTGAATTTGATTCTGAAGTCGAAAAACTTAACTTTTAGAGAACAGATCAAAACATGATTTTAATCGGGCTCATTCGTCAATACTCGTTTAGAATAGTTAAATAAGTCATATGAAATCAAAATGATAGAACAAAACTCATTGAATCGAGAGAAACAATGGATTTCCAAAAATTGAGTTTCGGTGACTTTTCAAGTTCTTCACGCGAATCCGGTTGAATCACCAACTAATTTTATGATTCGTTAGCAGTGAATGATGAGGAATTGAATGGGTAAATAGTAGGATCAAAACTCTCTAAGAATGGAGGATAATTGAGAGATAAAGTTGAGTTTGAATGGAGAATGAGAAGGAACACTGTCAGGCCTGCGCAACTACGCTTGAAGCGTATCTTAGTCTACGCTTGAAGTGTAGGCCCCTGGCCCAAATTCTAAACTTTGCTCTCTTCTTTGTCGTCTCATCCCGTCTTTAACTCCACACTTCTTAAATGATTCCTAGGCCCCATTTACACTCCTTACTCTAACGATGATAGCCTCGCAACTCGATTTTACGGACTCGATCCTAAATGACGAAATAACTAAATTACCGTCTGCAGATACAAACTAGGCGTCAAAGTTACTCTTCTCTACCTAGTACCAATGTTTAACATCATTAGTATGACATTGCCACCTCTCAATACTCTGGATCAAGCTTATCCAGTTCGGGTGGTGGTTTAGTCAAATCGATCGTTTCTACCACACACTCAACTAGTCGAACCTTTAAATAATGCTTCAATCTCTGCCCATTCATCCAGTGTCAAAATCATCGAGCTCCACTGCTCGATGGGGGAAAACCTTCGTAATCTTGTATGGCACATCCCATCTCGACTGAAACTTACCAGGAAATAACTTGAGTCTCGAATTAAACAGCCAAACCTTTTGGCCGGGCTCACAAACTTTCTTTCTGATGTGCTTATCATGGAATGCTTTTCTTCGAGCCTTATAAATTCGAGAATTTTCGTATGCATCATTTCTCAACTCCTCAAGCTCTTGCAATTAGAGTTTCTGCTGCGCACCGGCTTTCTTTATATTGAAATTCAATCTTCGAACAACCCAATATGCTCGGTGTTCCAGATTTACAGGGAGATGGCATGATTTATCATACACAAGATGATATGGCGACATACTAATTGGTGTCTTAAACACAGTTCTGTACGCCCAAAGTGCATCATTTAGCCTTCACGACCAATCCTTTAAATCCAAATGCACCATTTTTTCCAAAATACTTTTAATCTCCCTATTAGAAACCTCCACTTGACCTTGTGATTTGGGGTGATATGGCGTACCAATTCTATGAGTGACACCGTACTTTTCACACAGAGCATAAAGAAACCGGTTGTCAAAATGGCTTCCACTATCACTGATCAGAACTCTTGGCATACTAAATCGTGAGAAAATGTTCGATTTTACGAATTCTTCCACCACGTCATGATCAGCATGTTTGGTAGTTATTGCTTCTACCCATTTTGAAACATAATCAACCCCCACAAGTATATACTCCTTCTCATCTGCTTTTGGAAACAGCCCCATGAAAATTAATACTCTACACATCAAACAATTCTATAATCATAATTGGGGTTAAAGGCATCATGTCTCATCGAGATATGGATCCAAGCTTTTGACACTGCAGACATGCTTTGCAAAATTCAACTGCATCCTTGAATATGGACGGCTAGTAAAATCCACTATGTAGCACCTTGTGGGCTGTCTTTTGAGCTCCAAAATGCCCTCCACACTCTAACGTGTAACAAAAGGTAAGTATGCTTTGCACCTCACTTTCAGGGACACATTTTCTGATAATCTTATCAGAGCAATACTTGTACAAACATGGATTATCCCAGATATAGAATTTGACTTGGCTGAAGAATCGGTTTTTCTCATTCTTAGACCATCATTTTGGAATTCGACCAGTGCCTTTATAATTGACAATGTCAGCATACCACGGTATTTGTTCCACCATAGCCATACTGAACAAATGTTCATCCGGGAAATAATCCTTAAGAGGATTAATTTCCTTTATGGACTCGACAATAATCGTTGACAAATGATCCGCAACAACATTTTCTAAACCCTTCTTATCTTTGATTTCTACGTCGAATTATTGCAACAACAGAATCCACTGAATCAGTTGGGGCTTAGAATCTTTCTTTGTCAGCAAATGCCTCAGAGCGGCATGATCCGAGTGAACGACAACCTTGGTGCCTAATATATATAATCAGAATTTATCCAAGGCGAAGACAACTGCCAGCAACTCTTTATCGGTAGTTGTGTAGTTCATCTTAGCTTCATTCAAAGTCCTACTGGCATAGTAAATGGCATATGGTAGCTTTTCTTTTCTCTGACCCAACACAACTCCTATAGCGTAGTCAAATGCATCACATATTAACTCAAATGGTAGAGACCAGTCTGGCAGACGAATAATCGGGGTTGCTGATAGTTGATCACGCAACTCCACAAAGGCATAAAGACACTCATTATCAAAAACGAAAGTAGCGTCTTTAGCCAATAAGTTTCATAACGGCCGGGCAATTTTGCTAAAATCTTTGATGAACCTTCGGTAAAACCCGGCATGGCCCAAAAAAGAGTGTATCTCCTTAATAGATGTGGGAGGGGACAGTTTTGAAATTAATTCAACTTTTGCTTTATCGACCTCTATCCATCGCTTTGATACAATATGGCCCAATACTATCCCCTCTTGAACCATAAAATGGCTCTTTTCCCAACTTAGAATCAAATTCGTCTCCTTGCATCTCTTAAGTACCATTTCTAGATGTCTCAAACAATCTTCAATAATTTCCCCAAAAACTGAAAAATCATCCATGAATACTTCAAGAAAATTTCCTACCATGTCAGAGAATATAGACATCATACACCGTTGGAATGTTGCTAGCGCATTACATAAATCAAACGAAATTCTTCTATAAGCAAACGTGTCATACAGACAAGTAAATATGGTTTTCTACTGATCAACAGGGTCAATTGTCACATGATTATAGTCGGAATATCCATCCAGAAAGCAATAAAAGCTCTACCAGACTAATCTCTCCAGGATTTAATCAATGAATGGTAATGGAAAATGATCTTTCCTGGTATTCATATTGATCTTTCTATAATCAATACACACATGCCATCCCATGGTCATGCGTTGTGGAATTAGCTCACCTATTGAGTTTGGCACCACTGTGATGCCCGACTTCTTGGGATAAATGATACCCGCATCTAGTAATTTTACCACTTATTTCATCACCACCTCTTTCATATTGGGACTCAGCCTCTGTTGTATCTCTCTTAATGGCTTTGCACCCTCCTCAAGGTGTATGCAATGCATGCAAATCGAGGGGTCTATGCCTTTCAAATCAACAACACTCCATCCTATTATCTCTTTATTCTCACTCAAAACCTTGACTAGACTGAATTCATGTTTCTCTGTCAATTTCAAAGATATAATTATAGGAAGAGTCTCATTGGATCCCAAGAAAACATACTTCAGCTTTTCAGGCAATTCCTTGAGTTCCAAGGCAGGAGGAGTAGTCAAAGATGGAATTGGTGGAGTATTTGAAACTATTGAAAGTGGTTCAACCAGCTCCCACCATGGTTGAGTGTATAATACAGTCTCCATTGCATCCAGCTCTTCATTCTACAGCTTCAAATATGCCTCCCAATCAGCAACTTCTTCATTTGGCCTTTCTTTAGTCATAAATGACTCCAGCTCGTCTCCTTCCAAGATTTGAGTTGCAAAATCTAATATAATATCATCTAGTTCATCGCACTCAATAATCCGAAAACATTCCCTAGATTCAAACAAGTGGTGACTTCCTTCGAACACATTCATCCTGACCTTGATATTGCCAAATGTCAGATCCATGGCTTCAGTTCTGCAATTGATTCATGCATTTGCCGTAGCTAAAAATGGTCTTCCCAATATTACTGGAATGTGCTTCTTCGCGTCAGGGACAGGTTCTGTATCCAGGACTACAAAGTCAACCGAAAAATAAAACTTGCCCACTTGCACAATGACATCTTCAAGCACTCATCTTGTTGTTTGATTGATTGATCGACGAATTGTAGTACAACCGATGTGGGACTGAGCTCATCCAATCCTAGCTATTGGTAAACTAAATAAGGAAGTAAATTAATACTTGTACCTAGATCAAGAAGAGCTTTACTAATTTCCTGGTCACCAATGACACATGGAATAGTGGGAGCACCGGGATCTTTCCTCTTAGGTGGAGTATCACTTAAAAGCAATGAACTCACTTGCTTAGTCAAAAGTATTTTCGTTGGATTCTTCCCTTTGCTTTTCCGCTTCTGGGTGCAAAGATCCTTGAAAAACTTAGCATAAGGCGGTATTTGGGCGATTACATCTAAGAGAGGTAAATTGATCTTGATTTGTCGGAATGTATCTAACATATCAGATTCTTTCATATTTTCGTATTAATTGAAAGAGGGCGATCCATAACTATGAATCAGGTCGTATCGCAAATAGCTAAATACAACCCCAAAAAGGAGTACCATCAACCGGATCACGACAACCCGTCTCATGACTGACCTAACTAGTACATGCCAATTATGCTACTCTAATCTACTCCTAATGCATGAAAATAAATTAAAGCATGTCTATATTAAATCGCCAAGGCACGGCCTGTGTCGACCTAGGGTTTCAAGTTTCATTACCACCATTGTGTAGAAAACCATGATTAAGCATCCGAGTTCCAGCCCATATTGAATAATCATAATTGTGCAAAATAATATATTTATTCCATTTAAGACAAGAATTTAGAACAAACATAGAATTTTATATTGCAAATCAATACGGTCTCTTAAATACTACAATCATCACAATATGGTCACAGTTTCCTCTCGTTTACAGTTAAAAATAATAAAAGAACTACATTACTTGGCAATGGTTTTACTAGAAAATCCTAGATACCGAGTTAGTTGGCCATGGTAGAAGGTGACTACATCGTTGATGTAGAATCGCCCTCCATTGTCTTCTTCTTCAGATCTCTATGTTTGAATATGGCTTTCAATAGTAGCAAGTCTGAATGAATGGACCTCTTGAATGAACCTCTCACAGAACTAACCAGCCTCTATCTATCATAACCTCCAGAATATATTATGTATCTCTCTTTCCCACGTCTGATGTATGATCTTGTATATATAGGCAATGGCATAGAGAGGCCATTTTTAGTTTTTCACTCTCAAAACACATCAAAACCCTAAGTATAAATATATATACATGTATACAGAGGTCTGGAGTCGTGGGCATGTCTTCCAATTAAGCCAGGGGTGAAATAGGAAAAATCACGCAAAAATCCTCAAAATTACCGCACTTACGCTTGGAAGCTACGCTTCAAGCGTAGGTTCAAGCATAGGGCCCAAGTGTAGGTCCAAGCGTAGATTTTGCAATTATAGCCACTTTTTGGTAGTGGAAGTGTAGACACAAGCGTAGGGTTTTTATGGAAAACCATTTTTCTTAGTGAATGCACCAAAACATTCGTCTCAAACCCACAATACTTTTTGCTGAAGATGACAGCTTCTGAAAATGCCATTTTTGCCCTCCGAGAGCCGTTTTTATCTCGGACTGCCTCTTTAACTCTCCTCTTAGATAGAAATAACAAACTCTTCAGTTAATTCATCGAAGTTAGCTCCATTTCTTCATTAAGCTCCTAAAACATGTTTTAACACGCAGACAGAATAAAAATACCAAATAATGGAATGAAAGAACGTAACAATAGTGAGTTAAGGAGTCAAAATGACTAATATTTAACACCTATCAGAAGTCGTACTCCATCGCAAATTAACATCTCCAGATAGTCGTATTCAGATACAAAGCCAAAACGAATGGTTCACTTTAGGGTTTGTTTCACTTCAAATCGCCTCCATATGGGTGCGTGTGAAAGTGACAGAAACCAAATGGTTAAGTTCAATTAGGGTTTGGGTCTAAAAATATCAAATTGCCTCCATATGGGTCTAACTTTAGGGTTTGGCCATTTTGGTCTTTACACAATATTCGTTTTTTATTTTTTTTTAAATAAGGGTATATATGTTATTTCCCATGTCCAGTCACCGGAAAATGCAAAATGGGGGTAATTTGCACATAATTTAAAGGTTTAGGGTCAATTCAAACCATAGGGGGGTTATAGGCACTGTATGCATACTATATGTGGTTAAACGCTCGCAACCCACAAGGGGTAATTTAGTCTTTAGGTCACCCACGACAAGCTTCTTTCTTTGTCTGAAAATTAAAAATGAAATCAAATTTAATTGTCACACACGCTAGCTAGCTACCAACACGCGCCTACCACACGGTTGTCTTTATTTTATTTATTTATATTATCTCTTTTAATCTTATGTGCAACAATGACATATATATATATATTGCGTAAATGGTGCAAAACCCCCCATGTGGCTTGAAAACTGTGCAGAAAATCCCCCTTATGGTTTCTAAATCCCATATACTTTGAAAATTGGGCGAATACACCCCTCCAAACCCTTTTTCGGTGCTTGAGTTATAAATTTATTAGTTTTCCCTTAAATTAGGGTTTTCTAATTTTGTAAAAATAATAATGCATCTCAAACCCAAGATCACACATGACACCACCTGAGACTCCAAAACCGATAACAAAGAAGCCGAAAAAGACGATGATAGTGATGCCGACGATGCCATCGACGACAACGAGGATGACGACAACAAAGTATTACTATTATTACCCCAATTGCCATTGAAACTCAAACTTGGGGTCAATTTGGTCGAACCCTTTTTCCCTAATTGGTACTCCACCATGTTGTAGGTAAGAAAAGTTCTGCCGAAAGATTAGTTTCGCTGATTCCGATGTAGGAGCGCGGGAACGAATTCCTCTAGTGTCAAAAGGGCTAATCCCAGATTCGAGACTGGTAATCTACGCGTGTGTATGGGTTTAATACAGTACCGCAACGCTTGCAGATTAGGGGATCAGAGGGAGCTCGTTGAATTGCATCAATGGAGTACACATGATCGAGAGAGGGATCACCAGAATCGAAGCTTCAGATTTGTAGACAGGCCATGAATTCCACGACCATCGGAGGCCTTCGATTGCCTCCAACTCCACGAAATCCATTTCGATGAAAAATCAACTTAATTTTGATTTTAGGGTTCATGATGCAAAACAAGGAAAACCCATGTGTATATACATATATGTATTGGCTTAATTTTGATTTCAGGGGTTCATGATGCAGAACAAAGAAAACCCCATGTGTGTGAATATATATGTGTATATGTATGTGTTTGTGACGAGAGAGGAGTTAGGGTTTGGGACTTCAGGGTTTATGTTGAGATTTGTCTTATGGGTTTGATTAGGATTTAGGATTCGGAAGGTAGCAGAAATCCACAAAGAATAAAATCATAAGTTGATGCCATATCAGGAAAATAACTCAACCATGTGATGTCATGCGTGATTATGTTGTTTATGCAAATTATAGATTTTGATGTTGTGTCAAAAGACATTTCAAGTTACCAAATTAACATTGATTTGAGAGAAACTAAGTGTAGATTCAAGCTCTAACATACACATATATAGCTATATTTGAAAGAGGGGTAGTTTGGTAATTTCGTAAGGGCCTTTTCGGAATTTAGAACAAAATATAATGTGGATGTCACGTGCCAATATTCCGTCCAAAAATGTGGTTGGAACAGTGGTATGGGGTCAACGTGCACACTTTTGCAAAACTAGTGGGGGTTATTTGCACAAAATGAAATGAAGAAGGATTTTCTGACAATTTTTAAATTATAAGGGAATTTTGCGTCATTTGCCCATATATATAAATATATATGATAAAACACTAAACTTTTTTTAGTAAACAATCTGTGTTTATCTTATTAGATGAAGTCAACAATGTCATTATCTAAATGTGTGATTAATTGAGAACATTTTTAATTAAAAAGATATAGAATAAGAATTCATCATTGATATATTTAAAAGAAGGTGATTGCACAATGTTGGGTATAAAAGTAATATTTGTAAACAAATGTTGTTTTTGAACTTAAAAATTACGTTGGGTTGACAAACTTGGAGGTCCAAACTTTTATACTGCCTCTGTCCTAAAATAACTGCCTATTTTTCCTTCTTTTTTTATTCCAAAATAAGTGTCTATTTTCAAATGTTAAAGCACTTTATTTGATCAATTTACCAATTTAACTTTCAACCATTAAAGTTATAAGATATATACATTATAAATCATCACATCACTATAGTAGGACCATGGGTAAAATTGATATTTTATTCATTAACACTACAAAAAAATAAATCATTCTCTTAAAAAATTAAAGTCCCAAAATGAATCTATAATTTAGGACGGAAGTGTTGTAAATAATATTCCTACACATTTTGATGGTTTCTATTCACTCCTTAACCATCAAGTAATATAAAAATATTGAATTGGAATAGAAGTCCTAGTCCAATGTGTCTGGGGCAGGTACAAATTGAAGATTTTACATTGAAATTCTAAATTCTATAATATAAAAAGTACGTCAAATTAGGGAAAATAATAATTAGGGTAAATGGCATAAAATAACCTTATAATTTGACAAATGAGCCTTAAACACTCCTAACTTTTATTTTTGACAAAAAAGTTATCAAAAGATTTGAAAGTGGCAAAGACCTAACTGCCGTTAGTTCTCCGTTAAAAATAAATGTTAGTTGGTCATGTGCACCTCACATGACCTCTGAAATACTATTTTTACCCATTTTAAAAGAGTAGAAATACATTTGTGCCCCTTAATGTATTTTTATGAAAATAATATATAAAATTCGAATACAATATATCAATTTCAACAAATATATATAAATTTCGAAAACAATAAATTTCAAAATATATATATATATATATATTTGAAAAAACATATAAATTTCAGAAAAAAATATATAAAATTCAAAAAAATATATAAATTTTGAAAAAATATATAAATTTCAAAAACAATATATAAATTTTGAAAATATATATATATTTTTAAAAAATATATAAAATTCGAAAAATATCTATAAATTTCGAAAAAAAATAAAAACATTCGAAAATAATATATAAATTTTGAAAACAATATATAAAATTCGAAATCAATAAATTTCGAAAAATAATATAAAATTTAAAATATATATATATATATTTCAAAATATATATATAAATTTTGAAAAAAATTTAAAATTTCGAAAACAATATATAAATTTAGAAAACAATATATAAAATTTGAAAATAATATATAAAATTCAAAACATATATATAAAATTCGAAAACAATTAATTTCAAAAACTATATAAATTTCAAAAAATATATATAAATTTGAAAAAATTATTTAGGACTAGGTTGTTTTTTGAAATTTATATATATTTATATATTGGTTTTGAAATTTCTATATTGTTTTCGAAATGTTTATTTTTTTCAAAATTTATATATTTTTTTTGAAATTTATATATTTTTTCAAATATATATTTTTTCAAATTTTATATATTATTTTTGAAATTTTATTTTTTTTCAAAATTTATATATATATATTTTCAAACTATATATTTTTTTCGAATTTTATACATTTTTTTTCAAAATTTATATATTTTTTTCGAAAGATATATATTTTTTGAAATTTATTGTTTTCGAAATTGATATATTATTTTCGAATTTTATATATTATTTTAGAATTTTATATATACTTTTTGAATTTTATATTTTTTTTTCAAAATTTATTTATATATTTTGAAATATATATTTTAATTATATATATATATTTTAGATTTTTTTTTCAAATTTTATATATATTTTATAAATTAACCTTTTATTATTTCATTTTAATGTTAATTATAGGGAATATTTTTATCACAATTAAAACTATATGGAGCTATTTAAACATGTAGGGTTTTATGCCCTTTACCCTAATAAAGTTTTGCAAGGATCAGAAGTAAAGGATAGTAATCCATTATGGCAGGATTTGATCTTAATTTTAATTTAAGTGACAACGTGAACTTTTTATATTTTATACATCAATATTTTTATTTAATTTTTTTAAATATATATATATATATATATATATATATTAGATTGAATTTGATCATGATTGGTTAGTTCATGTGATACTGAGTATTTTATTTCTTAGTACATCATCATTTTTATATAAAGATTCGTAATTTGAGATATTTAAAAGTACAAATCTTAATGCCACACACTTTCTAACCCGACCAGTTTTTTTTATAATATATGTTGGGTAAATTGTTTTAAATTGAAATGTCACTTGGTTTATTATTGTATTAGAATATATAAATATAGTTTCATTTACTTCCAAGACTTTTTGGGTGTTCCTCCTTTTTTATATGTGCCTTGGGCTATGCTATTGGGAAACAAAGCTTCATTAAGAAAAGTATATGAAAAAGGTTAGATTTGGAGCACAAGGTTCGTGGGGTCCACATATTAATATTGACTTTTGTATGCCAATGTGGGCCCTGGGACCACTTGGTTGGTGCAGATTAGCCCAACTCATTAAACGAACATTTAACTTTGGATTGGCCTTGAAAACGCCTTCCATCGAACCTCTCTCTACCAAACAATTGACATCAATCAAGTCTTACACAACTACTCTCTTTTTCTCACATAGTTGAGTATAATTTATTAGGACTAAAAAGAGTTCATACTTTAATTTTTATCAAATTAAAATTATATGTCATAGTTTATTCGAAATTAATTTATGATTTTGATAAAATTAATCACAATTTGACAAACAAAATAATTATATCTTTTTTTTGTTTGTTTTATATAGATATTTAAATAGATGTTAAGTTATATTGTTTTGAACCGCGTAATATAAATTGATACATTATTTTTTCAAGTATTTATATTTTTTAATTTTATTAATACTATAATAAAATGTTGCTGTTCAATTAAAAAAGTATTCAATTCCATGTTTAAGATTGTGTAATATACTATTCCCTTTAGTCAAATATCTATAATTTCTCAAATTTGGCTTTGGTATAATTTATTGCAGTTCTTAGGAGGTGAGTTTTCTTCTAGCATTAAGTTGTGCTTTGTGTTACAGTGACAAAAATGTCATAATTAGATAACAATTAATAGTGGGATATGATTAAAGATTTGATAACTTTTTTCGTAAATGAAAAGTAAAATGATGATTATATCAATAAATTTATAATTATATGGAGATAGCGTATTAAATATTCATTAAAATGATGATTATATCAATAAATATATAATTATATGGAGATAGGGTATTAAATAAGAATAGAATATTGATGTTCCATTTTGCCCCCTCTTTTTCTCCCTCTAACGCAAGGTACGTGTTACATTCACTATGATAACATCCATAAGAACTATCCCCTCAAAAAGGGATGTCCAATATTTTGTTTCATTTTTAACACTTAGATTTTCAAAATTACATGTAATTCCATAAGCAATCCACAAGACTCATTAAAAACTCTTATAACATAAAATATATTCTTGAGATGTGAAAATTCAATTCCTTCCTACATTTTCCAATCTCTCTCTCTAATATTCTCCCCCATTCGAAATAGGTGCTTGGTATGAGACTTTATTAAGTATTGGATCTGACTCTAATACAAACTCGTAATGGGTTAGATGATTTGCATTTCGACCAAAAAACGTAAACAAATAGGTGAGACTAATATCTACCTATTTATATACTCAATCACTTTTATATCCGATTTCAATATGGGACAAGACGCTTTAACACTAATCCATTATCTAATAACTTGGAGAGCATATTGTGTATTCTTAATAAATCCTTTGTCATATCACTCCATTACTAATTCATGTCTCAAACTAAGGTCCCGTTTGGAAAGTGTTGTTTTTGTATTTGTTTTTGCTTTTTTCTACTGTTCATTAAACAAATCATATTTGACACCCATTTTTCCCAAAATGTTTTTATGAACAGTTGCAAAAACAAATATAGATTTAGCCCAAAATCTTAAGAACATCAAATTGGTGTTTTTTTTTTCTCTATTTGTTCTTTCAACAGTGTAACCCTTATATTTTCCACCGCCACCGCCACTGCCACCAAATACACACACACATAATATATATACATATACATACACACACACACACACACATACACACCAGCCGCCGCCGCCACCACCTTCACCCTTAGGGTTCCCAACAATTTGCTTCCTCATCTTCATCGATCTCAGGTTTGCTATACACGTCTCTGTAATGGAATCGAATTAGGTATTTTAGGGTTTTTTGGGTATTGAAATGATTGAAGGCCATGGAATCGAATTGGGGTTTCTAGGTTTTCTTTGCGCAGAGGGGTTTTAGTTAATTCTTCGATTATGCATGATTTACAATATTTATATGTATATGTTTTCTGATTAGGGTTTGGGAGAGAATTGAAGGTTGGGGAAGAGGGGTGTGCGGGGGTGAGAGAAGAAAGAGAGAGGCAAAATCCAAAGAACAAACCCTAATCCAAACATAATCTTTATCAATAATAGTTTTTTGTTCTTTCACCCAAAAACAAGAACAAAAACAAGGGCTTCCCAAACATGACCTAAGCAACTAAATTATAATGATTCTCAATTCCTTATCACTTGTATTATGTTAAACTAAGTGAAGAGGGGCTCAATACAATTTATATTAAAATTGAGGAACAAATTTTAATCCTAAATTATGAAGTAAATCAGACAAAGGTGAAAAAGAGGAAAACAGTAAACAAAAGAGAAAACTTAGCTTATAGGAAAATCAATCTAATCTTGCCCTTCAATGAACCCAACTTTTATAGGAGGATTAAGTACCTCGATCACAACACATTCGATAGGACATATGCTGCAAAGAGTGGCTTGAAAGTCTAAATGAATAGTGACCTCTATCAAAGCATTAAATATGATGATATTTATAGAAAACTTATAGCATTCTTTTTGGCCTTCGAGGCTCGTTCTACTACTTTTTCCTTTAATCCAAAACTTCTATGTCGATTCCCAAGATATAGAGGTAATTTGCTATATCGTTACCTCTAAACTAGACCTGGAGTTAGGTTTCTTAATCGAGGACACCTACACTAAGCAACCAAATTATAATGATTCTCAATTCTTTATCACTTGCATTATGTTACACTTATTAAATCATTCAACTTATACATGAGTGTCTAATTATTTTTGTAAATTATATCGATTTATAGTTTGAACAAATCACAATTAGATTGGTTGTTTGACCTTTATTACTTTTAAATTTTCTTGAAGTTTGGTGAATATACTCAACCACTCCTCTTTTTGTTAACAAATTTTTTAAGTTGACCTTTATTATTTCTAACTTACATGAACACAATAATAAAGCTCAACATTTTAATATTTTATATGTTTTTAATATTAAAATATAAAAATAAAAAATAAAAAATCATGCTCTCATAAATTAAAAAAAATTAAAATAATAAATGTTAAACACTCCCTTGCTCTAATAACACAGGGAGCACCAAACTTGAATCAATTTGAACATTCAAAAAATATCAAATTTTCATGGGAAGAAGTACAAAAAAAAAAGTATTTCTAAGAAAATCAAGTCCTAAAAATAAATAAAAAAATTCATATTTTTATTCCTTAGTAATTTTCCCTTCATTTCGTTTTGCAATATATATATATATAAATATAGATATATATCCATTCAAAAAAAAAAGGGTAAATACCACTGACACCCCCTCAAAGATACCCTAATCCCACATAGACCCCCTCGATATTCACTATTCCCAATCAGACCCCTTCAAAATTGAATTTCGTCCCACAAAGACCCCCTCCGTCTCCACGCCGTTAAATTCTGCCGTTAACCACCCTGTGAATTGTCTATTTTGCCCTCAAAATGATATAAAATGACCTACATATCCTTCTTCTTCTTCAATTTGGGTATCTCAAAACCCTAACCCTAATTTATATATATAGAGAGATTGGAAGTGGGAAATTGGGAGAGAGAATGAAGATTGGAATTATATATATTGCATACCCATATATATATATATATATATATATTCTGCTATATATACCCGTATATATATATATAGCTGTTATATATATACCCGTATATATATATATATATATAGCTGTTATATATATACCCGTATATACATATATATATCCGTATATATATGTGTGTATATATATATATGTATAGATCTATATATATATGTGTGTGTATATATATATATATGTGTGTGCGCTGTGTGCAGAGAAAGGGAGGGAGGGGTGTGTGTGTGTGTGTGTGTGTCTGTGTGTGTGTGTGTGTGAGAGAGAGAGAGAGAGAGAGAGAGAGAGAGAAAGAGAGAGAGAGAGAGAAAGAATTAAATAAAATTTAAATATTTTTTTAATTTTATATTTATTTTCGAATTTAGTTTTTTTTTTTTGAAATTTAATATATATATATTTTGAATTTTATATTTATTTTCAAATTTTATAATTTTTTATGTTTTTTTCGAATTTTATAATTATTTTCGAAATTTAATATATATTATTTGAATTTTATATGTTTTTTTTTTAATTTTATATATTTGTCTTGAATTTAATATGTTTTTTTAAAAAAATTCAAAATTTATATATATTTTTTATTTTATATTTATTTTCGATTTTATAATTTTTTTCGAAATTTAATATATAGTTTTAAATTTTTATGTTTTTTGCGATTTTTATATTTATTTTCAAAATTTAATATGTTTTTTTGAAAAAAAAAATAATTTCGAAATTTATATATATTTTTAATATTATATTTATTTTCGAATTTATAATATTTTTCAAATTTTAAAATATATTTTGAAAATTTAATACAATTTGTTTTGAATTTTAAATATTTCTTTCAAATTTTATATATTATTTTTGAACTTTATAATTTAGGTATGTTTTTTGAAATTTAAATATTTTTTTGAATCTATATATTTTTCCCCTTTTTATATATATTTTTTCTAAATTTTTATATATTTTCAGATTTTAATATAATTTTCAAAATTTTATATATATTTTTTAATTTAATATTTTTTTTGCATTTTCAGATTTTATATAAATTTTTTGAATTTTAAATATTTCTTTCAAATTTTATATATTATTTTTGAATTTTATAATTTATATATTTTTTCAAATTTGATATATATTTTTTCTAATATATATATATTTTCGTAATATATATATATTTTGGGCATATGGGTAATTTCATATTTTATATATTATCCTAATATAATAAGTGAAATTTTAGGGGGTGCTACTGCAATTTACCCTTTTTTTAAATATATATCGAAGGGCAAATTAGTAATTTCATAATAAAAACGTCAATAACCCTAACGGCCGTCTGTCAGAGGGGATCCATGTGGGAATACTCAATATCGAGGGGGTCCGTGTGGGATTATGATCTCTTTGAGGGGGTGTCGATGGAAATAACCCAAAAAAAAATATAGATATATATGTAAGGACAAAATGGTTGGAGAGGGAGAGAGTAAAAAAAAACAGAGGGTAATGATGGGAGCATGGTAATAATGAGGGTCGTCCGTTACCCATGGCGGGTTCCACGAGCTTTCTTCTTCTGCAACTCACTGACACCTCCCACGCTCTTCCACACCACCACCCACAACCACCACATTCAACACCTTACACACACACACGCATATCTTAATCAACACCAAAATAAATCACACTATAAACAACAAACCCATTTCAAACCCACTTCAATTCTCTCAGATCTCCCAAAAACACACACTCACACCCCTCTCGAAGCACCCCACATTTTTATTACCAAAAACTCACACACACACACACACACATATATATATATACGATATGATATATACAATTCAAAATTCTACACACACTATCTCACATTCATCATCGATCCAATCAATCCCCCATCGCATGGACGGTAACGAGCCCATTTCACCCCTTTCAACGGTCAGATTTTATTTCCATATATAACATTTTCTCTATTTCCTTATATAAACCTCTCCTTTTTCACTACTAATCTTCTTCTCCTTCTAGGGTTTTAACTTCTATTATACATACACAAATACACATACATACATACATATATATATTTATATATGTTTTTGGATCTGGTTACGGCTTCACAATGCGTGCTCTGTTTCTACGTTTGTATTGACAGGTACAGAGATGAGTGGAAGACGAGTGTTGTTGTGGTTCGATGAATTGGGGGTTGAAATTAGGGTTTTCTTCTGTGGTGGGTTTTGACATGGGCTGTAGTGATTCCAAGGTCGACGATCTGCCATTGGTGATTCGTTGCCGCGAAAGGAAGGAGCTGATCAGGGCCGCCGTCGACCACCGCTACGCCCTCGCCGCCGCCCACGTCTCCTACTTCCGTTCCCTCAAGCACGTCGGCGACGCCCTCCGCCAATTCGTCGACGAGGAGCTCGTCATTGCTTCACCGCCGCCTTCGCCGGTGCTCACATTGCCCTCCGACGAAGGGAAGAGCAAGACGAAGAAGAACAAGAAGAAGGCCCATACTATTCGGAGTCGTGAAAAAGGTTCTTCTTCTTCAACCTCACTCTCACATTCTCCAGATGATGACCATGACCATGATCATGATGGTTTTCATGATCATGATGTGGAGGGTTCACATTTGAATTTGTCTTCTGGGTCAGATTCAGAATTGGGTTCTGATTCTGGGCATATACATATACATGATAGTCCTGAAATTGAAGGACATTACCCTTCACAACCTCCTCAAACAGCTTGGGGACAGTATGGAACAGGACAGTATGGAACTGGGCAATATGGGTTCAATTCATTCCCTGAGACAGGACCATATGGGATGAATAATCCATACCCACAAAGTGATTGGAACCCATATGGGGGGAATTCAAGTTCATATACAAATATGTATTATATGAAAAGATCTGCTCCAGTAGTTCACTCTGTGATTTATGAGGAGCCCAGGAGCTCTTCAGCAGTAGCACAAGTGTCGGATTCGTCGTATACTTACTCAAATTCGTATGCGGGGTATAACAATGGGGGATTTTTCGGGTTTTCTATGAGTTCTCCGCGTGGAGAAGTGCCTGAGAATCGGCAACCAGGTCCTCCAGCTCCTCCGCCGGAGCCTCCTTCGCCACCAAGGGTCTCTGCTTGGGACTTTCTCAACCCATTTCATGGGTATGATGCTGGTTATGCCGGTTTCGGGTATTCAGTTGCTAGTAGTCCCAATTCAGATGAAGTGAGAGAGAGGGAGGGAATCCCTGATTTGGAAGATGAAAGTGAGAATGAGGCCTATAAAGAAGTTTATAGGGGGAAGAAGATAAATGGAGATACTAAAAGGAGATCAGGCGAGGGCAGCTCTAGGGCGGTGCCCTCCCGAAATGGTGAGGGCAGCAGTTCAAGGGCAGTGCCACCTCGAAACAATGAGGGCAGCAGTTCAAGGGCGGTGCCACCGCAAAATGGTGACGGCAGTGGTTCCAGGGCAGTACCATCACACAGTAGTGAAGGCCCAATGGAGGCAATGCCATCACAATACGGAGAGGGGATTTCAGGGACAGTACCATCACAAAATGAGGGGGTGCAATCAGTTGGTGAGAAAGAGGAAAAGAGCAGTACTGACACCATTTTATCAAATGGTACAGATGATGGGTATGCGAGGAAGAAAGGTGTGAGTTTTGAGGTAGATGAGGTGTCAATGCACGAGGTTGAATCCTCAAAGTTAAGTAGCTTGACCACATTATCTGCTCACAGCACACGAGACCTTCAGGACGTTGTCGGTGAAATCAGGGAAGAGTTTGAGATTGCTTCAGGTTATGGAAAAGAGGTTGCACTGTTACTTGAGGCGGGGAAACTGCCTTACCAGCCTAGGTTCAGTTTACTCAAAGGTATGAATTTGAATCTGTTGTCACACGTAGATGACTTGTTTCAATTGCTCAGTTATCTTTCTCGGTGATGTGATCTGGGCAAGTCTCTTCTGTTGATTGTTGTAATTGCAATTATTTTGCATAAGGCCTTGTAGATGTTATAAGCTACTCTAAAGTGAAGGGTTGAATTCAGATAGAATTCGTTAAAGGATAACGGTGAACCTAGAGACCTATTTTATACTAGCATCATCGTAGTTGTAAATGGGATGAAAAACATATAAAATTTGTGAACCAGTTGGTTAAATTGTGAGGTTAAGGGAAAAGAAACATTGCTCTGAGATGATAAAATTTAGCATTGTAATCTTTTTGGCACTTGTCTCCGCATTTGCTGCTTAGTTGATTGGTTCAACAAAGATTAAAATTGAAATATTATGAAACACTCCATACTGTTGTGTTATCAGTAATCATTATTGCCTTGCATATTGACCTAATTTTGCATCCAAACACACCTTACTGTGCATTTGTGATTACAATGGTTGTAGCTAGGTCCATATGGAGAAATTGTTACGTGGTTTGTTAGGGAACAGATTAACTTTCTTTTCATTGTGAATTTTTTGTTGCCTTTTTCTTTGGACATATTGTTTGGAACGAATTTTGCTTATATTTCTGTTAAGCAATATCAAATGTGTGATCATGAATTCCCTTTGTTTCTTAGCAAATTGATTTTTTTGCAGTGTTGCTGTCCAGGATTCTAAATTTGATATCACCATCCTTGTCATCTCCACAAACTCCATCCAGGCGGTCAGTAAAATTAGCTTTTCGAACAATGAAATTGGCCAAATCTTACTATGGAGACTCTGGGAAGAATGTTAATGTGAAGCCATGCAATCTTTCATCTACTTTGGAGAAGCTCTATGTCTGGGAGAAGAAACTATATAAAGAAGTTAAGGTAAAATGATGAGAAATCTAACTTTCAGTTTGGTTGTTTGAGTAATACTCGTGAGAAATTGTGATTTTCTTCCCTTGAAGTGCCAAATTTATTGCATGCTTCCTGATGGTATGTGTGTATGCTGCCAGATTATGACTCTCCTTCAGTGACAATGATGCTACTTAAAATAATAGATTTGATGAGGATTTACATGACAGCAGCTCGTGACTTATAATCATGTGTCATGTAGGCACTCGAAGCGAGGTCAGCAAAGAATGGGGGCAAAACTAAAAATAACTTGTTAATACCCTATGCATCTCACACTTAGATATTTAGGATTTGTAAGACGGCAGCTATGAGCTTTTAGTGGCATAGGTAGTTGAAGTGATTTAAAAACATATTGGGTCAACATACAGTTAATTGTGGATGCAAAAAATTGTTATAATCCCTTGCACTTCCTTTGAATTTTATTTATGTTTTTTCTTCTTGATTTAACATGGTTGAGTTAGAGTTCTTGTTTCAAGTCAGTTTTAATTGTAGGATATGATCTATGAGGTTAAGAGTTACATCATTAAACACATCAAATTGTGAAAATGAGATCGAGGTCTAATGTTGGCACTGATACGAAATTAAATAATTGACCATAGCTTCCATCTTGAGCAAAATAGTAACTTACATGTTTTTATATGCTAAATCATTATGTTTATGGTGTAGTAGAATTGGTATAGGGTGGACAAAAGGAAGACCTTCAATACCATCTACCTCTTCTCTTCCAAAGAAAGAAGTTTATTGTCCACCATAAGTTTCAAGTGATTTTGGGAATGGTATATCACTATATCATTTCCAGAAGTACTGAAATAGTACAATCCTTGCTGAGAAGACATGAATGTAGAACTACAGTCCTGTTACACTGTCTAGTTGTGGGTCCCCATGTATATGTATTGTTTATTTGAAACATGTTGGAAGTTTACCTTAGATGTAACTGACATGATTTTTTACCTTGAAAGTCTGGTGATTGTAGATTTAAGTGATGTCACCGTGGTTATTATATTTTGACACTACTCTATCATGGATTCAGGTGCTTTGCTATTACTGCAGTTCCAGGTTAATCTTGCTAATTATTTTTGGTGCTTCATCTGTTTTAGGATGAAGAAAGACTTCGGATAATTTATGAAAAGGAGTGTAGAAGGCTGAAATTTCTGGATGACCGAGGAGCAGAATCTAGTAAGATTGATGCTTCTCAAGCTTCAATAAGAAAGTTGATGACAAAACTTAATGTTTGTATCAAAGCTGTTGATGCTATATCAAGCAGGATACACAAGTTGAGGGATGAGGAGTTGCAGCCGCAAGTCAATGAATTGGTTCATGGGTATGAAATACTTGTCTTTGTTGTTAGTCAATATATTTTGTACAGAAAGTACACATCATTGCAATGCATAGTAGTAGGGCAAGTTGTGGAATGAGAAGTTTAGCAACTTTATAATTATTAGTATTATTATTTTTTGTGCAGAAACCATGATAGTGATAGAACTTTGGGTATATCTGTGTGTTATGTAGTATAAAAGAGCAGACATCTTTGTGGATCTGTTAAATGCAACAACGTTTGGATGCACAGCTTTTTTAGTGTATGTGCTCATTCTGTATAATGCTGGTGCAAATAATGTGATAACCCTGTTTTATTGGTGCTATCAGCTCGGGAAAGCTATATTATGTCGCATGGCTGAACCTAAGGTTCACAAGTTTTAGTCAAAATTTGAGCAGGTCTACTGTTTAGTTAATCTTTTTCTGCCTATAAACCCACATCTGAAGGAGAGAATGGGTTTGTCACGGGGTGGGGGGGTTCCTGAACTACTTGGGAATACGTGCCTGCTTCGTATTATAAAAATAGAAAAGCAGGCATCCTGTTGGATCTGTTAAATGCAACGACCTTAATGTCTGCAGTTTCTTCAATTCCTGTGCTTATATGTGCAATACTGGTTTCATGTTATATATGAAAGCCTGTTTTATCGACAGTATCAGCTCAGGACAGCTATAATATGTGCATAATTGGTCTTTCAGGTTTACTAGTTTTGTTATAATTTGAGCATTTCTACTGCTAATTAACTTGTATCACCCTTCAAATACAAATTTGAAGGAGATCATGGGTTTGCCATGAAATAAGTGGTTTGGGGTCTGGAGGATGATCTTGTTATCCAATCAATTTATGGGGCGCTTCCTATTTCTCTTTTCGTCAGTTATTTTAATATTTTTCGTTATGTACTTGATAATTGGTTTTACTTCCTTGTCACCCCCAAGAGTGCTGGTGAATTTTTAGCTAGTTAACTATAAGACAGGAATCCTCCTACCTTTTTGTTTGCCTCTATTCTTGCATTACTTCCGGATTTTCACTAGTTCTCACTACCAACTTATGACTCAGTTTTTTTATTTTTTTAAGGATACTAGTTATTTCTTAGTGAAAATAGAAAATTACATATGCTTTCATTTAGTTGATCATCTAATCATACAAGTTCTTTCCCCATGGACTTTTTTTCGTTCATGAAATGGTCGATTACATTGCACTAAGTGTGGTCCATCTTTATTGATCTGCAGTCATATTACTATATCACCCAAAACTTGTGTATGCTTGTGGAGTTTGAATAATAATATTCTTGTAAAAGCTTGCCAGGAATATTGCTGTGTAGTTAGAGGTGGGCTAGTGATTACTGTTTCAGATTAATTGATTATTATTTTCTGTTGAGAATTAGAACAAATAGTTTTCCGCACCAGCGTATTGAAAATGTTCGCGAATTGGTTAAATTTCATTTAAAAATCAAGTGCAAAATCTGCAATAAAAATTCAGGGTAGGATGATTTTCCCGAAGTCAGCAATTTCATTAACTATAATATTTAGATCGCAAGATGCTTAATGTTGCTTATGTGTTCAATACTTGCAATTTGCTTGTTGATTTCTATCTATCTTCTTAATTACGTCACCAAGTTAAATTTTGTTTTGCTGTGGAATAACATTGATTGCATTTGGTGTTTGGTTGCCTTCTGTTTTCAAATGAGATTCATATAGTTTTGTACCCCTTAAATACTGAATGCTTAACCTTTCTTGTTGATATCATTTACCTTGCAATGTACAGATTGGTAAGAATGTGGAAGTCCATACTCAAGTGCCACCAGAAACAGTTTCAGGCTATCATGGAGAGTAAAACACGTCACCTGAGAGCAAACACTGGCTTTCGAAGAGATTCAAGCGTTAAGGCTACCATCGAACTCGAAGCAGAGCTCCTTACTTGGTGCAGCAATTTTCATGAGTGGATTAACAGTCAGAAGTTTTTTATCGAGTCCTTAAACGGTTGGCTTTTGGGCTGTCTTTTTTATGAGCCTGAAGAAACTCCTGACGGAGTTGTCCCCTATTCCCCAGGCCGGATTGGAGCCCCTCCAGTTTTTGTTATTTGCAATGACTGGTCCCAAGCAATGGAAACAATTTCAGGGAAAGGGGTAGGTAATGCAGTAAATAAATTTGCTTCGATCTTACGACAGTTGTGGGAGAGACAAGGTGAGGAGCAACGTCAGAAGCTCAAAGCAGAATACGTCTCCAAGGATTTCGAGAGACGGCTTAGAACTCTCCGCATGGAGAGGGGGAAAATGGAGCAGCGTCAAGACGCAGAGTCTGGAAAAGCTCGTGTATCAATCGTTGCCTCAGACAGTGGAGTCTCATCACTTGATGATCTAAAGGTGGACCTAGATTCGATAAGAAATAAAATGAATGAAGAGAGGGCAAGGCATCAGGATGCTGTTAAATTAGTGCACGACGCAGCTAAAAGTAGTTTACAAGCAGGTCTAGTCCCCATTTTCGAAGCTTTGGGGAATTTTAGTGCAGAGGCTTTGAAAGCTTATGAGCAAGTTAGAATTCAAAACGCCGAACAAGGGTCACACGGAGGAATGTAAGTAATGTTCTCATTTGAAAGCACCGAATCGCGCAGACTTGCAGATCGAAATCAACATAGTGGCCATAAGATTGCATACCCTTGAAATGGTTAAAGATCTACACAGATGCATTTTAGGCAGATTTAAAAGCTGTCATAATGTGAGGAGTTGCTAGATCATTTAAAGTGGGGTTATTGAAGGTTTTGTTCTTTTAAGTTCTTGAAATTTTGTTTTGCTACACCCCTCAAGTAGGTAGGTAGGAATTATTTGTACAGAAATTAGTTTAATTTGTTTATTGGTTTTTTATCTGGTGGATGATTATAGGTTGGTTGTTCTTGGTGGATGTATAAATTAGTTTAGAAATATTGGAAAATTTTGATGATGAAGGGAAGGGAGGAAATTTCCCCCTGCCTCCTTTGTAAAAGCTGCATTTCTAATATGCTCCTTTTCAATTTTTTCCTACCTAGCATTTGGTGGTTCTTTTTTTGAAGTGCCTTTAGATTAAATTTGCTTTTGTAAAATTTGTTTTAGTTTCAGTTTATGGAAAGTAAAGACTGATTGATGTATTCCAAAGGGGATTGCGAGTCTCCCTCGCATAGCTTGTGACAATTCTTCTTGATGCTGTAAATGAATCAAGTCGAGCAACGTTTGAGCTTGTCTCGCTTGTATGGTTGAGCTTGTTTAAGCTTGTCTCGCTTGTATGTGGGCTTAGGTTGAACTTGTTCGGGCTTGTGATGAGCTTGAGAAACAAAACTCGGATTGGGCTCATCATTATTTTAAAAAGTTTGAGCTAAGGTCCTGTTTGATGTTTTTTGTTTGCTACTAAAGCTGTTTTCCAAACAAAAAAATGTTTTGACTCTCATGTTTCGTTTTGAATAGTAAAAAATGTTTGTGTTTTTTTAACTCCTTTTTGCAAACTCTTCACTTAAAATATATATGTATATATTCACTATTCACTTCCCTTTGTCCCGAAACACCACAATCGCCGCCTCTGACCGCCACCACCACTTCCCTTACCCCAAAACACCACATATACATATGTATATATTTATAACAAAAATATTAATACTAAACATACTACTGTTTTAGACTCCAGCACACCACAAACACAAACATGTATTTTTGTTTTTCTAAATCACGAGTTCACCTTCACAAAATGTTATAAATTCCTATTTGTGAACGACCTAAAACATTTCTAAATTATTATTTATAAACATAAAAATGGAATATCCTCATTTTTGTTTTCAATTAAATTATGCAGTTACAATATAAGGTAGAGTAATAGCATAGATATGCTTCAAATTGGAAGTATTAAAAGCTCCAAATCCTAGCACATAATAAATTCACAGCAGAGATTTGCCAACGTTACTTCCTTTCTTAAATTAAAGCAATTTAATTTGGGCTAAAAAAGGTCAAAATAAAAAATATAACAACTATTATATTTGAATAAGTATCAATTCACTACATAAGGTAACACAAATCATCAACATGAAAACCAATAATTTTTGAACATCTCACACACACAGCTGAAGTATGAGCTGACATGGCAAACTTCTATTCGTTAGACCACGTGAACCTTGTGCAACCTTCTCGACGATACTTTCCACACGTTTCTTATCATAAAATAATATTTTTCACATATATATACATATATCTACTTTAATATGGGAGAAAATTAATTTAAATATACTCTATGACTCGCAGCAACCAATGAAATCTTTCCACGTCACTCAGTCACCGTATAGAAAGCGAGTATCACCATTTCTCTACTCGAACGTGTACGAGTCTAAAATATCAGAGAGACAAGAGAGGGTTTATTAATACCATATAAAACTAATTCTCACTCGGTGGTATATATATTATATATATAGATATAGATATAGACAGAACCGAAAGTTGAGATCTTCTTTTGAAGAGAGAAACAGAGCTCCTACAATGGCGTCTAGGGTTTCGATTTGTGTCTTCGTCTTGCTTGTCTCTGTCATCGCCTCGTCGATTTCGGCGACGCATGCGTCCGAGAGTGAGAATTCGAGCTCCAAAGAGTTCGTTCTCACTTTAGATCACTCCAATTTCTCTGACACTATCGCCAAACACGACTTCATCGTCGTCGAGTTTTACGCTCCATGGTAATTCATCTCGATTTGATCTTCTCGTTCTTGATTTCAATCATATAGTAAATTTGTCGAAATGTGTGTATGTGTGTGTTTTAATATATATATATACAGTTACAGTGGATACATACATATGGTGATATTTGCATCTGAAATTGAATTTGGAGCTGGTATTAGGTTTTGATTGATGTTATTGGATTATAGGTTTATAAAACCAAATTGGACCAGTTGTTGTATGTTATAAAGGGGTTTATTATGGATTATATCTGAGTTTGGAATTTCAATTGGGGGACATAAATCTTCAATTCTCCATTGGAGAAAGGAGGCAATACCACTTGAACTAGATAAATTTTGGAACTTCAAATTGAAACTAAAACAATGGGTGATTTCACTTCAAATGGGTTGCATTTTATGCCCCATTGAAACATATGATCTCAAAGTATAACCCAGAAACACAAAATTTGCTTGATTTCATTTTAAATTTAGCTTTATGTTTTTGAGAATTGCAAATGGAAAACTGTGAAAAACCACCTGTTTGGTTGTGAATCGGTTTCATGTGAAATGAAGTTGTAGGGATGTGTCAACTTTAAGGGATTATCAGTTAGTACTCACCAAATTACCATTTCGTTCCGTTTTGGAACCCCATGAAACTGTGGTGACATAGTAGTGTGAGAATGGTTGGTTTCGAAAAGCTGCTTGAGGAAGTCAGGTGGCTAATTCGGCCCTGCTATAGTCAATCAATTTTGGGTTTTAATTTTAATCTTCATTTTCCATGGTTCCATTAGAATAGCTATATAGTGTTCATACCATTTCAGGGTTGACTTCCAAGTTTTATCGATTTTCATATTAAAGGTATAGGAATGACATTCTAACTAACGTTTTTTTTCCCCCTGTTACAGGTGTGGGCACTGCAAGAAACTAGCTCCCGAGGTAATAAAAGTTTCTGTTATTTTCAGTCTGGATTTTTTCTTAGGCTTTGGACAGCATTCTAGGGAGATCAATGTTTAAAATTTTACTGACAATGATTATCGCATTAACTGTAGTATGAGAAAGCTGCTTCTGTATTGAGTAGTCATGATACTCCGGTGATTCTAGCCAAAGTTGATGCCAATGAAGAACAAAACAAAGCACTTGCAAATGATTTTGAGATTAGGGGTTTCCCCACAATTAAGATCGTGCGAAATGGAGGGAAGATTGTTCAAGAGTACAAAGGACCTCGGGATGCGGAGGGGATTGTTGGTTATTTGAAGAAACAGAGTGGTCCTGCATCGGCTGAAATAAAATCTGTGGAAGATGCTGGTAACCTTATTGGTGACAGTAAGATTTTTGTTGTAAGTGTTATGCCCTAGTCTGTTATTGATTTCTTTTGTTTCCATTCATACTCTTACAGAAATTTTCGAGACTAAAGAAATGTTAAAATGTTCTCATAGGTCGGAGTGTTTCCAGAATTCTCAGGAGAGAAGTTTGCAAATTTCACTGCTCTAGCTGAGAAATTGCGTTCTGAGTATGAATTTGGTCACACTTTGAATGTGAAACTCCTGCCTGGGGATTCATCTGTGTCCGGGCCTCTTGTTAGGTTATTCAAGCCATTTGATGAATTATTTGTTGATTCCCAGGTATCATGCAATTTCAATATTTTTGGTTTATATCCATCCTTGTTCCAAAATAATATATACAACAAATTTCATTAGTAGTATATAAATTATAATGTTCTGGCTTGCTTGCAGGATTTTAATGTGGATGCTTTAGAGAAGTTTGTTGAAGAAGCTAGTGTGCCGACTGTAACTCTTTTTAACAAAGATCCTAACAATCATCCCTTTGTTCTCAAATTCTTCAACAGTCCTAGCGACAAGGTGCATAAAAAAATTCACAATGGGCATAATTTATTTAGATGCTCATTCTTGATGTGTATTCTAAATTCTGGCAGCATTTTTCAATACTGCAAGGGTCTCTCCATTCAACGGCCCATTTTTTGCTCGTGTTGTTTCTTGTTTCCCTTCACTCCACAACTTCAAGAACCTTTTTAATGAGAGATTGTCGAATTGCAGGCTATGTTGTTTGTTAACTTCACCAGTGACCTTATTGAATCTTTTAAATCAAAATACAATGAAGTTGCTGAGGAATATAAAGGAAAGGGCATCAATTTTCTATTGGGAGATCTTGAAGCCAGTCAAGGTGCCTTCCAGGTGTGTTTCTTCCCCCCAAAATACTATTCATTCAATTTAACATGTTGATAGGTTGATCATCTGATCAATTTGGATGAACAGTATTTTGGACTCAAGGAAGACCAGGTCCCTCTCATCGTTATACAGACCAATGATGGACAGAAATATCTTAAACCAAATGTGGAGCCTGCTACAATTGCATCTTGGATTAAGGAATACAAGGTTATGATTGCGTCTTGTAGACATATTATCCTATTGATGTTTGCATGGGTCACGTAAAGCTATTGATGCTTGCATGGGTCAAGTAAAGATGCTCATTGTTAAGAACTTTCTATTTTACTGATAGGGTGTTTCATTTCGTTCTTTCGTAAAAGAATCCTTTTATCTAACATTAAAGATGACCGAAGATCTAACTGTTGGAAACAATTACAGGAAGGAAAAGTGCAACCATTCAAAAAGTCAGAACCTATACCTGAAGTTAATGACGAGCCTGTTAAGATTGTAGTTGCTGACAACTTACAGGACATAGTTTTCAAGTCTGGGAAAAATGGTATGGATTTTAGATTTTTATCTTCAATCTGTGTTGATATTCGCTCCAACTGTTTATGCTTTTTTATTTTTTTTCCCTATTTTAAGATAGCATTTTTTTAATTGTTTCTTGCAGTTACCAGTTCCTAAATTAAAGTTATGATTTCATGATTTTTTGAATGCTGGAAATTATTAGTAGTGACAAAACTGGTAAAGGAATGTTCTTTATCCTTGACTTCGTGGGGAGTGGACAATCTCTGACTTTGGCCAGAAACAGTTTTTGCTTCTTTCTTTCTCCAACAAGTAATGTTTGCAGAAGGCTTCCAAAGAGAGTTTAGCTTAATAATAATGGTGTTTCAGATGAGGGAGAAACTATTGCATGGTCCAATACCAACCACATTAGTTTGGCACATAAGCAAATACGTTGACTTTTGTTGAGACACGTGTGTTATGTAGCTACTTGTAATTGTTCAGGACCATATTTAACTAGTCCATACAAGAATTTCTTCAGATGAGGTGGATAAATGATTTTGAATATAATTAGTAGTTTCCTATTTTAACATACAATAGTTTACGGGCCAGCATATTGAAATTACCTGACCTTATTATTGTATTTTTCCCTTGAATCACATGTGATAAAATCTGATGTTTCATTCTGCAGTGCTGTTGGAGTTCTATGCGCCCTGGTGTGGTCACTGCAAAAAGTTAGCTCCGATTTTGGATGAAGTTGCTCTCTCGTTTCAAAACGATGCAGATGTTGTCATCGCTAAGATTGTAAGATTTATAATAGAACTACATATAATCTCTGAGCTATTAGCGTTAGTGTGAGGGCAATTAAACACGGATTTACATTGAACAAATTTTATTACTTGGTAATAGATGGTCTTTAAGTTTCTCTTATAGGTCAAATTACTGGGTTGTGAGTAGGTGCCACTAGAGTTCAATAATTACGCAATGCCTCAACAAATTTTATAACTGAAGGCTGTGTCATGGAATAAGAAAACAGGCTTCATTACTGCACTGCTCAATTCTGTGCTCAATAAGCAAAAGATTATGAATGTGGCTTTCACTATTTCACCTTGACAAAGAATCTTTTGTTTTTATTTTATTTTATTATTAATTTTATTTGTATTGATTGTTTCTCTGCAATATTACAGCATACCTTTTTTTTTTTCTCTATATTGAAAGCGTATTTGACCATCAGTTATGATGTTTAAATTGTTTTTTTCATATGATTACTGCAAATTCTCTTTGAATTCACTTTGCTTTTTTGTACTTTCAAGGATTCTACTGCAAATGATATCCCAAATGATATGTTCGATGTCAAAGGATACCCGACAGTGTACTTCAGGTCAGCAAATGGAGACTTGTCGCAGTATGAGGGTGGTAGGACCAAGGAAGATATTATTGATTATATTCAGAAGAATCGGGATAAACCTGCCCAGCAAGATTCTGTAAAATCGGGAAAAGATGCTGGGAAAGATGAGTTGTAATGAAGGTATCTATTTCCAAATTATGGCCTTATTTTGACATTGTTACTGTCATCATATTCTTCTCCATGAGATTCTTTGCTTTGCCACTTTCCTTGTGAAAATTTATAATTATGATTTTGGGGGTGTCTATTCCGTCAGTAATTATGTAGGTTGTCTAATTCTCAAAAAAAAAAAAACTGTGATGATTCGTCTACTTGGGTTCTCTGGGCAGATGAGAATGTGTACCAAATTCTTTTTGCAAGAACTAGGAACGCAGTTTTAGTCAACACGGTGCTTTGCATTCTTGCATGTGTATATATTTTCTTCGAAGTAAACAGCGAGTGGAACAATATTCTGTGACACATTTTTTGGTTAGAAGACACGTATAGGTTATGAAAGGCCCTAGTGAAAGAAACATGTCACCAATGGTTGTAGCCTAGTTTGTGTCCATTGCCTTGCTATCATCAGTTCTTGAAAACGCCCTTGATTTGTCCGTATTATTCATCTTGGTTCCTGTTTCCTGCCACGCACACCTTCAATCGAAAGCGAGTCTGAAGCTGCCTGTGTGCCTCAAATCTTACCTTTTTGCTTGCATTTCAATGCATGGATTATTTTCATTTCTAGATATTGTGCTATTTAGCCAGTCGCAACTATTTGCAGGAAGATCATCAATATTTTATTTATTGATATTTTTAATATACATAGTTACACACAAACACACAATTTCTGCTGATGGATGATATTTTCCCCCCAGTATTTGATGATATTGTCGGATGCTGCTGTTCGGGTTGTCGACACGTTTTTGCAGGCAAAGAGCAGGGGCTTATTTCCAGAAAAGGAAGTTGCAAGCATGAAGGCAGTTAGTTGTATACATGTTTGACGGCTATACTAATCTATATATCTATATAGCACTAGACAAGAGAACAAGTTTAGATCTCCCTTCTCTTTTTAATATTTGTAGCTCGTTTTTTCGATTTTCAACCGAAAGCTCTGTTCCACAATAAAGCTGAGAGCACGTTTTGTAATGTGTGTAGCTCTGCAGTGATTGTCAGTTTTGTGCTAAATATAATTTAGAAGGCATAATATTTGAAATCTGTTTACTTTATATATATCTCTCTCTTTCAGATGTAGAATCATTTTGGTGTTCACATCCATTTACGAGGAGAAATGGAAGAGGGAAGAAACACCAAAATATAGTCATTATTTTCTTGTATACTGAATACAAATAGTTTGATGCCAAGGCATACCTTGGTATGATTTTTTTTGGAAAAACCAATACAATCTGTATTGTGATATTTCTATATAAACATTGGTAGGTGGGGGAAAAAACTGATCTACGATACGGCCAAACAATAATTCTTGCAAAAAGAGAAATAATTTACAACATATGATCTTTAGATAAAAAGAGAGTTCCTTTTCTTTTTTTTTTCTTCTTTCCATTTTTGATATATGATATGAATCTATTATTTCAATTTGTCACTTTTTTTGGTAAATTTTTATGAACGATTCAATTTCAAACTAGGTTCCAATCATAATATAGCTTTATGATATAGGTGTTCATAAAGTGGGAGAAAATCACAATGAAAATTTTGGTAGAATTACCCATTGCCCACTAATTTCTGTCAAAGATTCAAGAATTGTCTACATTGTTTGAACCAATGATATACAAATGTGTAATTTGGAACCTAGTTTGAAACTTGTATGCTGTAGAATATATCCATACACCACAATGATAATAAACTATATACATGTACTCCCCAAAAACTTTGCTGTATTAGAGTATAACACTGTAGTGTTAATCCAAGCCAATACAAAAGATGGTAAGTAAGTCATGAATATATCATGTACACGTCAATTTTTTCACTTTATGTCTCATCTCGGAGGGCTGATCTGGAGAAATCCCCTTCCTCTTGTTTTTATTGTTGCCACTTTTTTCATTGTGTTTTTTTTCAGTGTCATCAAGATTATTATTATTATTATTATTGTTGATAATTTCACAAGAATGATCAAGGGGTTTTATGAGGTGAGATTGAAGCTTCCTCAAGTCTGATAATTGAACTGGTTTTAACAAGAACTCTTCTGCTCCTCCTTCCAAACACCTAGTCAAATATATATACATACATTATTAGAGGTGAATAAATTAAGTGTGTGACAATTTTAAGTCAATAACACAAAAATAAAATGCAAAAATGCAAAAATAATTAGAAGGGACAAAGGCAAAAATGGCTTACATATTGATTCTAGATGGTACATTCTCTGATGACATTACCACCACAGGTATGTCTTTCCAAGATGATCCCTGCAAGCATGTGACTTTTATGAGAACGGAGAGAAATAAAGAAGAATTATAAATTAATTATTATTATTTTTGTTACTAATATTGAGTTTAATGTGTCTTATGAAGTGAGAGAAAATCACAATGAAATTTTAGTAGAATTATTTATTGTTCACTATTATCTCTCAAAGATTCAAAAGTTGTCTACATTGTCTCCTAACTTGCATCAATAACAACCTAAGAGAATCCATAAATATTGGACCTTATATTTTTAATTAGATAAAAAAATGCTATTTCAACGGAAGCAATTAGTGAAAATGGAGGGTTGAAACTAGGGGTGGACATGGTCCGGTTCGGTTCGGTTTCAACCGAAATCGGAACTGAACTGTTATTTTTAAGAACCGGAATTGAATCATTAATGTAAGAAACCGAACTGAACCATTTTTTTAGTTCGATTCCGGTTTCTACTATCATTTTAAAAATATTTAAAAATATTAAGTATCAAAACATAATATAATTATAAACTAAATTAAATATAATATCTCAACTATTACAAATCCGAAATAATTGTATAATTAGTAAAATAGAAGTAATTAATTACATCTCCTAAAATTATAACATTATAACTATTTACTTATAACTTTTAAATTATATATAATTAAAAATATAATACTAATAAAAAAAATAACAAGAATAAAAAAATCGGTTCGGTTCAAGTTTTGTTCAGTTCTATATGGTTAAAAACAAGAGCCGAACATAAAAATTTGATTCTTTAATTTTCGGAACCGGAACCAAACAGAACCACCTTGGAACCGAACGAATCCATCGTTCCGATTCGGTTCGGTTCTTTTCTTTGTGCACCCCAGTTGAAACCAATTATAATATGACTCTAAATATATAGAGTAGTGATGAAGAGTTCAAAAGTCGAATAAATTCGATGCAATAGTATAGATATCAGAAAAAGTAATGTCTTCAACTCTTACTTGCGTAAATCAATTAAATTTATTCCACTTTTCGATTTCAAGTCGTCATTCACTGTAATTTAGTAGCGGTCGCAGCCGTGACTAATATGCGCAAGAACTACAACTATAACCTTTAACACAATGTAAGTTGCCAATTAAAGTCCTGATATTAAAGATTTTTTTTATGTTATAATGGCAATGCATATAATGTGGTAAATGACATAAAAACCTTTTATGGGTAGTAATGTGGAAGGCAATACTAATGCCAGTTATATGTGATATTGCATTAACTAAAAATGTTCAGATTCAAACCAAAGAATAAGTATTTCATCCTTTGATTTATTCAAAGGCAAAAGTGCCAAATATTCCTGAATTATCTCAAATGAGCAAAATACTCATGTATTATAAAAAGTGAATAAATTAGTCCCTTAAATTCTTAAAATTGAGCAAATTACCCCCTGGACACATTTTTGAATATCAAATTACCATTGTATTTATATATTAACCTTTTGTAAAATATAAAAATAAAGGTTAACTTTATTTATACCCCTGAGGTTTGTTTTATCTTCAATTAGACCCTCTCAAATTTAGTATTATTATTTAATTATATAAATTATTTGTTATATATATATTTTACTATAAACGTTTTTTTATGCCAAAAAAAAAAATATTACTGCCGAAGTATTTATTTATTTTTTTCTTTATGCCCAAATGGGCAATTTTCAATATCAAAAGCCACGATTCTATCGTTTGACAGTTTGAGTGTTTGAGTCATTACTACTGAAATATGGGATGTGTTTTAAAATCATCAAATTTTAAGTGCCAATTAAGGAAATCTTTTGGTCAAAAAACATAACCAACATTTTGTTTTTGAACTACCATTAATTTCAGTATTAATTTTTTGGTCAAATTCGGTCAATAGATAGAACCAATCTCTTGATCAAATTTCGGCATAATTTTTTTTTATAGTAATATATATATAATAATTTATATAATTAGATAACAATATTAAAATAAGGAAAATAATATACCCTAATTGGTAGTTTGAAAAAATATATATTTTGGCATTTATTTTTTATTTCGGCATATATCAAGAAAATAAATTTTTTTATAGTAAAATAAAATAATATATATATATATATAATTATTTATATAACTAGATAATAATGTTAAAAGTGAAAAAATATTGGATAGAGATAATAAAATTTGAGGGTAGTAAAAAAGTTTAATCCTTGTTTCCAAACACCACTTATCTCACCATAGAGGGTAGTTTAAGTATTAAGTGATATTAGGGGGTATAAATGATGTGAGTTTGAAAAAATAAGGGGTGTAAATATAGTTTGTCAAACTTGAAGTGTATAATTGAAGATAGAATAAATCTCAGAGGTGTGAATGAAGTTCACCATTAGTTTTATATTTTACAAAAAGTTAATATATAGGTACAATGGTAATTTAACATTAAAAAATTAGACCCAGGAACACCATGCTCAATTTTGAGAACTTCATGAACTAATTTACTCACTTTTATAGTATATAAAAATATTTTACTTACTTGGGATACTTCGGGGGCATCTTACATTTTTACCTTATTCAAATTAGTAAAAGCAAGTAAGTTTATATACTATAATGTAATAAAGTCCTGGTTTGTGGAAGTTGACCTTGACTCTTTTGAGCAAATCATAACCGCTCATCCCGGGCATGCTGTAATCTGTCATGATTAAGTTGACTTTTGACCCGTGCACCTGAAAATTTCAAATTATAATTATATGGATCCCAAATTTTTGATGCATTGTAGTACTAGCGAATCTATTCAATTACAAAGAAATCGAAAAATGAAGAACACATAAACAAATAAGACACATAGGACACAATGCATGTCAACTTAACCTATATTCATGATAATTTTGTATTAGTTAGGTATATATACAATGTTAAACAACGAGATTTTTTTACATGTTATATATTACATCGAAACCTTTCCTCACCTTTGGAGAGATTAGGGGTTCGAGCTCAATGGGGCTCATGTGTATGTAAGTGTCTTTCTTATCATTCAAAAAAAAAAAAAAATCTGAGACTGATGGTATAACATTTCCTTCTCAAAGGGGATGTTAGGCGTTCGAGCCCGATGTGACTTATGTGAGGGTGTGAGTGTGTGGGTAAATGCGTTTCTTACCATTCAAAAAAAAAGAAAAAAAATCTGAATTATATATCATATGTGTGATATAGTGATAGTACCATAGCTTCAATACTTGAATGTAGGAAATTTTCAAACTAATAATAATTGGAAGAAGAATAAGATAATCTTAGATGTCCAAAATTTACTTTTAGTATTACAAATAAGTTGCATAGAATTTAACCAATTAAAAAAGAAGTAAATAAAGAATATAGATATATAAAAAATAAAATAAAATAACAGTGGCATCTTTTCAATCACAAGGGTAATATCCCGTGGTCTGATTATGACATGGTTAGGTACTGAATCTACTGATACATCATACATTTGATACAACATATACAGTGACATAAAGATGTACGTACGTTCAAATATTTTCTAATACCTTTAGTACTATATCTATATGTGTATGTGTTATACTATATCTATGTATTTGCGCGCGTGCATGTACAATGTACGTGCAACAATTTGTCCAAAAAAAGGAAAAAAAAATCATGACTTTAGGTATAATCAAATGACACTGTAAAATTTAGGTAGTTTTCACATTTTTCTCTTATTTAGATCTCTCTACTCTTATAACATAATCTTGCAATATTTTATTAAGTTCGTATGACTTTAATTTCAAATCAATGTATAAATTATGCAGTTAATTCTCCCTCAAACTTATATAATTAAATATTAATATGAATAATTGTGTATATATATATATATATATATATTGTTGTGTCTCTCGGATTTTGAGTTTAAAATCTGAGGTGTGTGGTGAAAGGTTTAGGAATTTAAGTTCTGATGACAGCATTTTTAGTTCCACATGACTTTTGGGAAAAATGGTCACAAACATATAATCAAGTCAATACGAAAGTCCTTACCTGAAAAAAAAATACTAAGGTTATATAGATTAGGTATATAATCTATATCCATATAAATATGCATGCAATACAAACTACACACATATATTTGTTGCAAATTATATATCTATCCCATGTAAATATATTTAAAAATATTTATAAGGAGGAAGAAATAGAGTGAATTAGACTTCCCAATGAGAGTGGAGAACTTAATTTTGCCCAACAAAAAAAGACCATGTACTATATATATATATAGCGCAAGAAATTGGAAAGGACAAGAGAAAAGCTGCCATTTGGTTATTATAAATCCAAGGCAAAAGAAATTAAATAGAAAAAAGATTTTGAAAATTGAAAGCCATAAATAGAAAAAAAAAAAAAAAAAGAAGAAGAAGAAGAGAGAATTAATTAAAATAAAATTGAATTAGACAACAATCGATCTCACCTCTTGTTGTGATGAAGATGATGTACAAGTAGTACTACTTGTAGAATCATTGTCTGTATCATCAAGCAATCCCAAGTACTCCAAAGCCTTATTTCCAGATTCCACACAAGTCACTGCACACACAGAAATATAGAAAATAACCCATAATTAGTCATAATATGAAACATCTGAAAATGCTCTTCAAATTGGAAATTTATCAACAAAACATTAATTGTGTGTGTATATGTGTGTGTGAGAGATAGAGACACGCACAAAACAACAAAACATAACATGTGAAGATGCCTTTGAACTTGAGAATTAATAATCAAACATGAACTATACACACAGATATATTTATGTATCTATATATAATATATGTGTGCATATATATATATATAGATAAATACATACCTTGGTATGAAGAGAAAGTGAGGAGTCTCTCCAAGAGCTTTCTGTCAATGAGACTATCATCTACTGCTAACACATGAAAGACCTGTTTTTCATGCTGTTGTTTGGTCATGTCTTCAACTTCTGATCCCAATTCCATTACTACTCAAGACAGGTTCCAACAAAAGACCCTTCAGAATTTTCAAGTTGTTGCTTGCACCACCATCTATCTATATATATATATATATATATATGATTCTTTCTATCACTTTTTCATAAAATGTGTAGTACGTACCTTTCTCTATATCACACTCTATGTATCAATATATGTGTATAAATATACAAGTGTCAAGAGTCTATATGGGGTTTATATGTATTGAGTAGATGATAAGCAAACAGGAAATAAAATTTGTGTTTCTGTGAAATTTCACTTTTCTTTTTTCAATGTGTGATCTTTCAATAGATTCTCTACACTAAACACCCCGTTGGTACAACTACTGATGATGGCATGTTTCCTTCCACTGTGGGGTCCACTTTTTTTCTCTCTCTAAACTTTCTCTCTCCTTTTTTTTTTTTTTTTTTTCTAATTTTTTGGGTTTGTTTTATTTGTCGGGTTTGATTGCCAAAGGATTTTAGGATTGATTGTCAAACAAAAATATATGGAGATCTTTGTTTGTTCACATTTCGTCGAAGTTGAATTTTGAGGACTTGATAGGAGGAGACTTTGAAAAAGTGATTAACTGATTAACCAATTAAGATATTCTTCTTTATTTTAGATTTGGTGTATCAGCTGGTTATATATATCTATCTATATATATATATATATATTACTGCTTGTGATTTTTCTCGTAAATATAATATAAACTGGTTTTGCACGACATAAGTCGGTTTGGTGAAGTTTTGTGTTAGCCTCATCTAACAACAGTCAAATATTTAAATACATATTAAGCAAGCTTAATCATTTGATATATATGCAAATAATATTGCCAACTCACTCCTATCCTAATTATGGCTCACAATCGAAGCAATATAATCAATTTGAATAATATTAGTTATAAAAATAAATATCAGACAAAACATTATGATACTGGTGCTTTTCAAAAATATTACAATCTCTGTTCGGAAATGCTTGTCTAAATTGGACTTGTCAATGTTTTATTAAATTTTTTCTGTTTCCATTTCTACCCTTAAGATAAGGATAAGTTATCCAAGTGTTGTTTTTTTAGTGGGACTCATTACCTTTGGAATTAGGGGTAATTTGGGAAAATATAAAATTATAGAATTCAAAACTGGACAATTAATTTGGGACGAATAAAATTATGAAATTGGACAATTAATATGAGACGGATGGAGTATAAACCGGACAATATATAACTCATCTAAAGATACGACAAACCATGATCTGAATGCAACTGTTATCGAATTTCTTGCAACATCAATTTCAAGTAACTTATAATATGGAGTTTAGAGTTCTGAAACAGACTTTGAGACAAACTTTAATTTTTAAAATTTTGAAAGTCCTCGTAATGGTTAATATCTTAGAATTTACAGGGCCTTATATATATATATATATATTTTTATTTCATTTTGACACTGAACTCAACACTATTAAAGTCTGAATTCTTAATTCAGTAATATACATAGAAGGGTGGAGGGCAAACTAGAACCTACTCCTAGAACTTTGATTTTACAAAGGAGTGGTACTTGTAACCTTAGATAGAATTCTTCCTTAGATTGTTCTCGAGTCAATGTATTGTTGATTTGTGAAGAAGAATATATATATATATATATATAGTGTTTCTGTACAAATAATAGAATCATTTGGTATAACTTTATCGTAGTCATTTCTATCATCAATTAAGAAACTGTCAAACAGAGTATATATGTGACTAGTCTACTTATTCTCTCCTAATCTGAGCTAGTAGTCCTCATGCATCACAGGATATTATAATGGTTCTGTCAATGCATTTGCACTGATTAAAATATGTAGTAAAATGTTAACTAAAAGATTACTTGGAAATTATGAATTTTAATTACTCCTAAAAAGGTTAGTAAGAATATCAAATCCAACCAACTCTTTCAAATCAAATCCACATTGTTGTTAAATCAAGCAACTAACAAGAACATGGCAACTAATTTTGCATTTACAACTACTCCTAAATTGAACTATTTAGAAAACTGAAAAACATAGAATTGATATAATTAGCTATTGATTGACTACATATTTGAATATGTTACACTTCTTGTCCATAAATCCTTCAAATCTTATATTTTCTTCAAAATATATATATATTTTCTTCAAAATACTTAACTATAGTCTTAGATGATTTGTTGTCACGACCGTAACTCTTCATCCATAAAATGATGAGGCTTTCGATAAAAACATATTCCATATGTTTCAAATTAATTATCTAAATATAATTTTTCAATATTTTTTTTGGTTATTTTGTATTTTTAACTTTGCCCTTTGATAATATACTCTACTTGTAGTTTTTAGTGGAGTTATTGCTTTTTGAAGTTAATGCAGAGAGATAATTTGGAAAATTATGAGGTTATAATATATTGGAATTCGAATCTGAACAAATATTTCGAGACAAGTAAAGTTGAAAAAATGGACAACTATTATGAGACGAGGAAGTAAAAAAAAGCAGAAATTGACTGGCATTATTATAATATTAAAATTTCAAAATCTACATGTAATTATGTAATTAAATATTTTTTTTTTCTTTTTTTTTTTTCTTCTTAGCACTTATGATGTAGTTGGATTGGTGGGTTGGTGGAAGGAGGGTGGTATTAAGGGGTATTCTAACTTTTTCCAAAAAAATAATATAAATAACTGGTCAATTTTAAAATTGAAATCAGTTTGACTCAGAAAAGAAAAAAATGCCTCTTATGGGTGAACAGATATATCAAATCTAGGGCTTCCAACATAATAATAGATATTTAGAGTACTGAAAAAGGAAAATTGGGACCACAAGAGAGCATGGAAATATGAGACTCAAATCTTTTGTAATTATATTGAGGGAGACATAATAAATAAAGGTTGATAAAGATGGGCCCCACTGTAAATATTTGAAAATCTTTTGTGGGCCCATTAAAAATTTGCCCTGGAATTAGTGGGCCCTACTTTCTTTTTGGCCCTTCTGATTTTGGATCCACGGGCCTCTTGAACGTGTGTCCCCATCCAAAGGCAACAACGGAAAGTTTTTCAGATTCAGACGGTTCCATGAGCAATTTTCACACTTGAGTGCTGGGTCCCACTTCTGTCTGCCACGTATTGCTTCCTTATGGGTGGGCTTATCTTTAGAGTTTAGACTCACTATGTAAATATATATACATATATATATATATATTTTCCCATCACATATATTTACGTCACCGACCATTTAGTTATAAAAAAATAATAAACAAAAATAAAATAATTAATGCGTTATGTTGTGATCTAATTACATTTACCAATAGATTAACGAAATAAAAAATAAAATTTTCCTTTTGTTACTAAGGTAATACAATTTTTATTTTTTTGAATCTAACCTGAATTATTTTAGAATTGGAAACATAAGCTCAACATAAATGACTTCTATTAAGAAACTTCGTGTAGGTACTGAAAAATGCACAACACAAGAATATCTTCTTTATTGATGGTTTTTTTCTTTCTTTATATACATATTCTATTTGTGTTTTGAGTCCATTAGGGCAACATTCCCTTACACATCAACAATTTTCACCTTTTTACCACGTTATTAACTTATTTTCCAAGTTTATTCTAGAACATTTAAGAAATAGGCTTTTGAATGCGCCTTTCTCATTGGGCTTTTAATCACTTATGTTGGGTTAGCAGGCTTGTGGACCCAGATGTTTGCTGGACCTAGATGTTTGATGGGTCGTAGTATTTTCACACGTATACAGGCTCCTTCTTGGTTATGGGCTTTTAAGTGTATTAGGCCCATAATCGAGAAAGAAAACGTCTGGGATGCGCATGCAAGGTCTCTGTCGGATGATGTGGCGGGGTCATTAAATGAAGGCGGTTGACATCATTGCTTGAATTTGAAATGCACAGCCATCGTGGCCTCGATCTTCACAGTGATGGTTGAGAAGACGGCTCGGTACACCGTTTAGCGCGAAAAGATAATGGTTGGTCTCCTCCATTAATACCTATAAATACCCCTAACTTGGTTTCTTTGCAAAACTTCTTACTTTGTTATTTTGATTTCTCAGCAAAATACTTCTCTCTGTAAATTTTCTCCCCACATATATCTTGATCGGAATTTGCACTTGCTTCCAAGAAAACTCAAAGTTCTCGTCAAAGACTCGTTGGAATCCGTTTTTAGAATAATTTCTTTCTTCTGACTCTTCAACCTTTTTGTCGCCATGTCAGGGAGCGACAATACCCGATCTGTTAGAGACCTCAATCTTCCTTCTGTTGACCCGGATGCATCCCTTAGTTCCCCATCAGTTGAAATGGTTAGGACAGTTAGATCCAGTCCTTCGGAGGTCACCCAATGTGTTAATGTCGGTAGGGTTCCCGTTGTCACTGGTCTAGTTAGGGGTCGGGCTGTTAGGGGATCTGGAATACAGATTACTGTTGATCCCTTGATAACTGAAAAAAGGGTAGACACGGTCCTTAAAAATCTTGAGGTCCCCGATGGGGTAGTTATTAGGAACTACCCGAAGGATAAGGATTTTAGGATTGGTGAGGGGGTTAGGGATGACCAGATCCTACTTTCTTCTTATCTTCTACAGATCCTCCGCTTTCCAATTTATTATTTCTTCCTGATCGCCTTATCTACCTTAGGTCTGGCCCCACTTCAGGTTGGGCCAAACTTCTTTAGAATACTAGCCATGGTCCTTCTAATCAATCAAGATCTGGGTCTGGACTTGGGCCTGGCCAAGATCCTGTTTTCTTATAAGTTGCAGGATCAAAAGGATTGTAAGGGGCGTTTCAATCTTTTTCCCTATCAGGGGAGAAAGATGTGTGATGGAGTTATAAAATATAATAAGGGTTGAAATGAGAGAATTATTTTGGTGAGCGGGAATTGGAGGCATCCCGATGGAAACTTCCAGATCCCCAAAACTTTTAGCCAACACCTACTTCCTTCTTTCAAACCCTATCATTTAGGGGCATGCTTCTGTGAGGTTGATAAGTTCACAAAATCACTATTTTAAATGTCAAAAATAAATCTTTAATTCACCATTTTATTGCATAAATGTTCTTATATATATCTTTTTATTTCTTATAAGTTTGAATTGGAAAAGATGAAGAAAATATATTAAAGTGAAGAAAGGAATGCACATGGATGAAAGATGAAGAATATAATGCACATGAAGAAAGAAGAAAATGACTTGGAAAACATCAATATTCAAAGAAAAAGAAAAGAAAAGTAGATCTAACTTCACTTTACAAGATGTCATTATATTCCAATTTTCTCTATAAATAGGAGAGTAGTTGGAAATTGTAAGGAGTTAGATGGTAGTGAGTGAGAAATTGTAGAGAGAATTTAGTCTTGTATCAAGTTTTTATTTTGTTGTAATCTTTTTCTTAGTTAATGAAAATTTCTTCTATCATCATGTTTTATTCCTATATCATTATGCTAGCTTAAACATCTTCTCAAGGGAGTGATGAAGCCACCTTGGGTAAGATATACATAATTTTATTTTATTTCTTATTGTTCAATTCTCTTCCCGAAATAATTCTTTCAAGTGACAAAACCTACAATAGAGGTTGAAAATAGAAGAAGGATTCTCCGTGATTACCAATAAATGGAAATACGGGGAATGCCTACCACTATTTATATTTATTTATTTTTAAACCAAAACATTAGAGGGAGGATTTTCCGTGATTACCAATTAATGGAAATACGGGGAATGCCTACCAATATCTATGTTTATGTTTAATAGGTTGGAGGAGAATTTGCAATAGAAATATATAATATTATTTATATAGACCCGGGTGGTGGATTCTCTTCCCTTGAGATTTCTTCCACCATTTGATAATTTTATCTAGTTATTTTAATTTATTATTCAAAAATTCAAGAATTGTTTTAAGTGATTTCTTTTTATCTCGAAAATTATAGTTTTGGATCCTAGTCTCAAACCGATTTCTAAGTTGAGAGTGGTTCGACCATACTTATTGTTATACTATTTTAAGTAAAGTATTTGTAGGTATTATAAATTTTGTTGACCGGAGTTTGGTGAAGCAACGACAAAAGAAACAATAAATCATCAACCGTTAAATGGCGCCGTTGCCGCGTCAACATTGAATTCGGAGTCAAAGATTCGAAACTACAAGTTTTCGGGAATCCACCCGAACTTTGTTTTAGTTTTTTTTTTCTATATTGTGTGATATTTGTTAATTTTCGAATTTTTTTTATTTTTATTTTGTAGCTCTGCTCACTGTGTCACAACAGTAGCAGTAGGTTCTTGTAAAAAAAAAAAAAAAAAAGGTGAAAATTTGGTGTATTTGTTTCTAAACTGCAGTTTTAATTGTAAAAACTGTTTACTGACACATTAGAGTTTGTATAAGGTTTCATTTGAAAAAAAAAAAAAAAAAAAAAAAAAACGAAAAAATTCGTTCTGACAGTAGACTCCAGCACAGTTTGGACTTTTCAAATCTGCAGTTTTGACTTCAAAATAAAAAAAAATAAAAAATAAAAAAATAAAAACAAACCAGATTAGTTTGGTGTTGATTAAAGCAATAACCACAATCATTTTTCCCTTTCACCCCAATAGTCCTATTTCTCAACTGTGGCCCAATCAACATTTCATTTTTTTTTCCACTCATTTTTATTTTCATTTTATTTATTTACTTACTTGTTTATTTTTGTTGTTTCTTTTACAGGAGATACCGTACCGGTTCGTCAGCCAGGTTTCATATCTCTAAACCCTTATTATTATTTTTCTTAGATTAGGTGAACATTTTGCATGCGAATTCTAGGATAGAATAACATTAGAAATAACCCTAAGTTCTCATCCTTTGTATTTAGTTTATTTCTATTTTATTTATTTTTAGTTTTTGTTTTTCTAGACATAAATTTTGCATGCGAATTTTAGGATAGAATAACATTAGAAATTCCCCTAAGCTCCCGTTTTTTATTTTTTTATTTCTTTTTCTCTTGTGTGTGCATATTTTAATTAGCATTTTGCACAAGATACTTAAGGGCAAAATTCCCACAAGATACGATCGGGATTTTATCACCCGTTTCCGTGGCCCACAAATCACAAAAATCCTTGCATTTGTTAAACCATGAGCCTAATTTTAAAATTCATTAGCAATAATCCAATTTAGGGTTACGAGCTCATAGGCCCTCTAGGAAGGAAGCGGTTGGTAATCACTCCAGTGAGTCATTATCAAATTGATAAACGGTAGGAAATTCTGTCTAGGAGTGTGGCTGACGCGCCATTAAGCAGGCCACGTGCCTCGCCACACTTTCCTGGGAACTACTCCGTTGTTAGTTTGATGATCCTTAACTGGTAATCTATCGACTTAATCTGAAATAGAGTAGGAGCTGTCTAATTAGGAGAGAAGTAATTTGGACACCATCCTATTAATTCTCTACAAGATTAGATTTAAAAATTCATCACCCTTGAATTTAAGCTCAAGATAACAAAGCCAAAAATTTTGTGTGATTTGCCCATAATCTAGTTTTTTTTTTAGGGTTCTTTTTGTTTATGCCCCAGTGGTTACGAGTTAACAAGCGTTTAGTTAGGTTTCCTAGTGATCTCTCACTCTTTGATTTAGAAGAAAAATAAACTAGCTTGTTAAATCTGTCAACCACCAATAATTCATCAATGGCTGCACCGAGAACTCTTAATGACTACTTTGCCCCAATCACAGCCAACCCACCCAATTGCATTGTTCTACCTGAGAATGATGCACCCCAGTTTGAGATTAGACCCGCCACAATCAATATGTTGCCAAAATTTCATAGACTTGAAAGCGAACAACCCTATATCCATTTAGGGAAGTTTTTAACAATATGCAACACATTCAAAAATCAAAATTTGAATGAAGAGGGTGTCAAACTGCGTCTTTTCCCCCTGTCCTTAGAAGATAGAGTTGCATCATGGCTAAACTCCATTCCACCCGACTCCATTCGATCATGGGATGAACTTGCAAGGAAATTCATGAGTAAGTTTTATCCCATGCAAAATACCGAATCAATGAGAGATGCCATTAGTACTTTTAGAGGAAAAATTGAGGAACAATTCCATCAAACTTGGGACCGATTTCATGACTTGCTACTCAAATGCCCACACCATGGCTTTGATAAAGCACAACTAGTTCATTTCTTCTATAAGGGACTTTCACCTATGAACCGAACCATGATTGAGTCAATGCACCAAGGAAAGTTCAATGCCCAAACCCCTGACCAAGCATATATATTTTTGGAGGAACTAGCTGAAAATGCCCAAAATTGGAATTGGAACCAAAATGATAATGAATTTTCTAGGAATGATCAAATGAATAGAACATCTGGTTTTTATGACATAAAACCTGAAAATGAGTTAAAGTCTGTGATGAAAAGTCTTGCTGAGGGAGTGAAAGACTTAGGCAAAAAGTTTGATGCATTTGCCCTAATATCTACCCCTGCACAATGCAATGTTTGTTCTGGTTTATCCCATCCAACAGAGGAATGTCCGGTCTATTGTACATCTGAACCTTCGGATGCGCAAGTTTGTGCTTTCAATACCTTTAGGAAACCATTGCCTAATACATTTAGCCAAAGTTACCATCCTGATACTAGAAACCACCCTAATTTTTCATGGAGGCAAAATTTACCTCCACAAAACTTAAGTGGTCAGTCTGGTTTTCAAGGTAACTCCAATAGGCAACCTCAAACTCAAGGACCAATAATTCCTCAAAATCAATTCCCTAGGAATAACCAGTTCAATCCAAGCCGAGATTTAGCAGTTGATCCCATGAACAACTATGTTGCTCCTGTCCCACCGGTCAATAATACTTCCAATTATGAGGACACTTTGAAAATGCTTGCCCTTAATCTTGATCAATCCAATAAGCATTCCAATCAGAGATTTCAAAAGTTAGAAAATAACTTTGATCTCTTGACTCAAAATCAACTGCAATTTCAGCAGTCTCTCCAAAATTAGTTGAGTCAACTCACTGCAGCTCTGTCTGAAAGACAAAGGGGTACATTGCCTAGCCAACCCGAAATCAATCCAAAAAGACAAGGAGTTAATCTTGTAGGGACTCCTTCCACTTCTGACCAATCAAATGCCAATGTAAATTCCATCATTACCCTCAGGTCAGGAAACAAAATTGTTTTATTCCTATATCATTATGCTAGCTTAAACATCTTCTCAAGGGAGTGATGAAGCCACCTTGGGTAAGATATACATAATTTTATTTTATTTCTTATTGTTCAATTCTCTTCCCGAAATAATTCTTTCAAGTGACAAAACCTACAATAGAGGTTGAAAATAGAGGAAGGATTCTCCGTGATTACCAATAAATGGAAATACGGGGAATGCCTACCACTATTTATATTTATTTATTTTTAAACCAAAACATTAGAGGGAGGATTTTCCGTGATTACCAATTAATGGAAATACGGGGAATGCCTACCAATATCTATGTTTATGTTTAATAGGTTGGAGGAGAATTTGCAATAGAAATATATAATATTATTTATATAGACCCGGGTGGTGGATTCTCTTCCCTTGAGATTTCTTCCACCATTTGATAATTTTATCTAGTTATTTTAGTTTATTATTCAAAAATTCAAGAATTGTTTTAAGTGATTTCTTTTTATCTCGAAAATTATAGTTTTGGATCCTAGTCTCAAACCGATTTCTAAGTTGAGAGTGGTTCGACCCTACTTATTGCTATACTATTTTAAGTAAAGTATTTGTAGGTATTATAAATTTTGTTGACCGGAGTTTGGTGAAGCAACGACAAAAGAAACAATTATATATCAACCGTCAGAGGTGTGCGATGACAAGTTGGGGATGCACATTTTAGGTTTTTTTAAGGTGCCCACTAACCAAAAAACCCCATCTTATATAAGATCCCGTTTTGACCTCCTCAAGTCCAAAGTTTGGGATAAACCTCTAAGGATGTGTTCTGACTTCCTAACTGACGATGCTTTGTAGGAAATATCATCTAAAGGAGTGGCCATCATGCTGTCAATTCTACAACCCAGCCTCTAGGGAAAACAAAAGAGGGCATCGGGCAATCCTGCCATCCCGGCTACCCCTTCGGGAATCGGATCCTCTTCCGTCAGTGAGGTCCCGCTACCACCCCCTCCAAGCAATGCTCCACTCACTCCTCTGCTGTCTCCTTCTGGGGAAGAGATTGTCTCTACCCCCACTCTTCTTAATTTTCCTTCCTCAAGGGTTGAGGATGGTACTTCTGTATCAGCTGGAGGGCGGGCTACCTTGTCATCTCCGCCCGTGCAGGGCGCCACCCGACCCCGTTCGAAGAATGATCAGGTTGGGCATTTGGTGCGGCCCTGATTAATAATGGAAGCCTCTCCCAGCGTGCAAATAGAAATGATAGCCTCTCCTAATGAGCAAATGGAAACCGAAGTTGTAGCTGAGAAACTGGTTCCTTGGAATCTGAGAATAAGGCTCCCGGGTGACGGGTTTTTGGTCACTGGGAGTGAGACCATCAATGATGACGGTCCTCTTTGGGAGATGGGTCTTCAGATCTGGACCCCAGCTGACCGGAAGGCTATCTAGAAGGTGGACATGAGTGAGTTGGCCTTGACTAGACCTGACATGGCAATGAAGGTAGTTTGTATGCAACTTGATCTTTTCTTGCATTTGATTTCTTCTTGATTTATCCACTAATTGTGTAACACTTGTATTTCTATGGCAGATGTTTTACCTGATCCAAACTTATAATTCAAAGCTTGAGGAAGACAGTAGGGTCCTCCGCCAATCGGCAGAGTACCTGAGGCTGAAGGAGGAGGGTAGGAAGAAGACGACTGCCTTGTTGGTGACTGCTAATGAGAAGTTGTAGGCTCAAACTATGCGGGCTATAGCCGCTGAGCAACGAATTCAGGAGGTTGATTAGAAGCTCAAAGATATGGAAGAAGCTCATCAGGCTCTCTTGGTGCGAAACCAGAAGCTGGTGACTGAGAATGAGGGCTTGAAGACTTCAAAGGAGAAACTTCTGGAGGAGAAAGTTGAGACTGAGAATCTTCTGGCAGTGGAGAGGTCCAAGGTGGAGATGTGTCATCGGGGTGGCAACCAGATGTACAAACGTTTCTGTGATACCTCTAACTACCTGGCTGGGTTCGGCTGGCGGACTTGCTTCCAGGACTTCCAGAAACCTGCTGGGGAAAGGGACTTTATCTAAGTGGAGGACTTAGATGAGTCTCTTGGAATTGTTCCTCCTTACAAGGATCCGGAAGCAGGCCTCGATGACATACTCTTCTGTGAGTTTTTGGCTAAGCCTCTTCCCGAATCTGCCTCAGTCACTGGCTCCGCTGTGTCTGAGCTAGCTCTGGCTCCTGATATCACTGCTCAGCCCGATCCCTCCCAAATATAGTCAAATGCGCAAGAGGGGGCCGTTACCAGGGCCAGTGATAGGATCGAGGAGTTTGGTCCTGAGTTCAGATACCAGGGGCAGAAGACTTAACATATTTTCTCGGTTTCTTTTTATATTTTATAAGACTTGGCCACCGAGGCCCGTATTTAATGTAAATATTTGAGACACTTTTAGAGCCAGCTAATATTCTCTATCGGGCCCTTGTTGCCATGCTACTTCAGTTAATAATTCTTGTAAAATTTCGATCGCCTGCGGATCGATCGCTAATGCTTCTTTCGGGATCTTAAGGCCATGCGAGAGACATGACAATACTTAGTTTATTTCTATAATTTTGATCACTTGTGGATCAATGTTGTGTCTTCGGGCTCTTGAGGCCATGCGAGATTCATAACAACACTTAGTTTATTTTTACACTTTTGATCACTTGTGGATCAGTGTTGAGTCTTCGGGCTCTTGAGGCCATGCGAGAGACATAACAACACTTAGTTTATTTTTACAATTTTGATCACTTGTGGATTAGTATTGTGTCTTCGGGCTTTTGAGGCCATGCGAGAGACATAACAACACTTAGTTTATTTTTACAATTTTGATCACTTGTGGATCGGTGTTGTGTCTTCGGGCTCTTAAGGCCATGAGGGGGCATAACAACACTTCGTCTATTTTTACAATTTTGATCATTTGTGGATCAGTGTTGTGTCTTCGGGCTCTTGAGGCCATGCGAGAGACATAACAACACTTAGTTTATTTTTACAATTTTGATCACTTGTGGATCAGTGTTGTGTCTTTGGGGTCTTGAGGCCATGCGAGAGACATGACAACACTTAGTTTATTTTTATAATTTTGATCACTTGTGGATCAGTGTAGTGTCTTCGGGCTCTTGAGGCCATGCGAGATACATAACAACACTTAGTTTATTTTTATAATTTTGATCACTTGTGGATCAGTGTTGTGTCTTCGGGCTCTTGAGGCCATGTGAGAGACATGAAAACACTTGGATAATTTTGTAAAACTTGGATCACTTATGGATTATGTGTTGTGTCTTTCGAGCTCTTGAGGTCATGTGAGAGACATGACAACATTTAGTTTATTTTTGCATCAGTAATCATTTGTAAGTTATCTTTGCCAAAAAAAAGACAATTTTACTGATGTCAACTCAACTGATCTGGCTTTGAAGCCTTTTTACAAAAGCGAACAAGGTAAGGTAAAAATTGAATTGGCCCATTATGGGTCGTACTTTTTCAGGCGAGAGATGTTCTGGGAGTTAGGCTTCATTCTACCATCTTCGTTTCTGCGGACGCGATATGCTCCGTTCCTGATAACTTCGGTAATGGTGTACGGACCCTTCCAAGGCTCCTTGAGCTTGCCTACGAGTCCAATTTTTTGCCTAAGGACCATGTCCCTGACTTGGAACTCTCTTATTTTGACTTTTTGATTGAAATGGCTTCAGACACGTTGTTGGTAGGCTGCCAACCTGATTCCTGCTGCATTTTTTCTTTCGTCCAACAAGTCAAGGTTATGAGCCAGATGCTGGTTATTAGGGCCATATTCCCAGGCTTGGCTCCCGAGGGTTGGAACTTTGATTTCTTTGGGGATTACAACCTCAACACCATATGTCATGACAAAGGGTGTCGTTCTGTATGACTAGAGCACTTAAGGCAGTTTTTCTAGCCATGCTCCTTTGGTTTCTTCAAGCTTTTTTGCTAGAATGTCAAATATGGTTCAATTTATCCTTTCGTCTTGTCCGTTCCCTTGTGGGTACCCGACCGATGATGTATTCTGATTGATGCTATGCTTCGCAAAGAATTCCCTTACCTTTTGGTTGTCCAAATTTGTCCCATTGTCCATCATAATTGTTCTTGGTAGCCCGAATCTATAAATTATATGGCTTCAAATGAATTTAATGACATGGCTGCTTTTAATTGCTGGATAAGCTTCAGGTTCTACCCATTTCGTGAAGTAGTCAGCAGCCAAAAGGACATAGGACGTTGATCGTATTGCCTTCTGGAGTGGACCCATAATATCCATTCCCTATCGGGCGAAGGGGTGAGGGACCACGATAGGGTATAGGAATTCTGGTGGCCGATGGATTGCATGTCCATGCATTTGGCATGCCTTGCACCTTCGGACATAGTCCTCGGCGTCCCGTGACAGGTAGGGCCAGAAGTATCCTTGGGAGAGTATTTTGTGAGCCAGAGATCTTCCTTCAAAGTGGTTCCCACATGACCCGTTATGGATCTCCTCCATTACTGCCCTTGCTTCAGAGGGGGTTACACATTTTAAATATGGACCTGAGAATGATTTTTGATAGAGCTACCCTCTTATGATTGAGTATTGGGCTGAGTTCATCCTGATCTTTCGAGCTTCAGCTTTATTCTCTGGGAGGGCCCCGTGCTTGAGATAGTCCATCATGGGATCTATCCAGCTAGGCTCCCAGGGGATAAACATTACATTCTCGGGTTCCTGGATGCTTGGTCTAGCTAGGAAATTGACCAACACAACCTGGGTCAGGTCCTCATCAACTAAGGATGCTTGCCCGGCTAGGTGGTCACCCATAGTATTCTCATTTATCAGGATCTGAGTGAAAGTTATTATTTGAAAATGCTCTATTTCTTTTAACACGAGTGCCCGATAAGACTCCATTTTTGCATCATTTGCCTCGTATTCTCCTTTGATTTGGCTGATGACTAATTGGGAGTCACTGTGCACTGTTAACCCGGCGTTTGGATCTCCAAGCTAACCCCTAACCCGTTTGAACTGGCTGATCTGTCTACAAATAACTTCCAAGCATCTGGCTCATGTTGCTAACCGATCTTCTCAGTTTCCTCCTCGAGTAAGAAGTCTGCAACTACTTGACCTTTGATGGAGACCTGGGGTACGTAAGTTATATCGTAAATGCCTAATTCAATGACCCACTTTGAAATTCTTCCAGAAAAGTCAGGCTTAGACATAATGACCCAGATTGGAGTGGAGGTCGAGACAATGATTGGATGTGCCTCGAAGTAATGCATGAGTTTCCATTTTTCATTTATTAGTGATATCACCAGTTTCTCTTGGTTGCTATATCGGGTTTTAGCACCTGCTAAGGATTTGCTTGTGTAGAAAACGAGCATCTGCAATCTTCCATCCTCCTTGATGAGGGCTGAACTGGTTGAAACGGAGGATGTTGCTAGATAGAGATATAAGACTTCATCGGGTTTCGGTGTGGTAAGGATTGGGGGCTTGGCCATGTACTCCTTCAATCTTGAGAGGGCCATGGATTGCTCTGGACCCCAAAATTCACCTTTCCTTGCCTTGATTTCCTGAAAGAATAGTCTGCATCGATCGGTATGTCTTGAGATGAATCTGCTAATGGTGACCACTCTTCCAGTCAGGAATTGAACATCCTTATAAGTCCGGGGTTCCTTTATTTCCATCAGTGTTTTGACTTATGTCGGGCCAGCCTGAATTCTAGTCCGATCCACTATGTGTCCCAGGAACTGTCCAGATGGGACGCCAAAAGAACATTTCTCCGGGTTGAGTTTCATTCTATGCCTTCTGAGGGTATCAAACACTTGTTGTAGATTTCCCAAATGGTCCCCTTTCGCTCTGATTTTGACCACAATGTCCTCGATATAAGCCTTGATCACAGTGCCCATCATCCCTTTAAAGATTTTTTTTACTAGTCTCTGGAAAGTAGGACCTGTATTTTTTAATTCGAAAGGCATAACTCTAAAACAGTAAGTACCTATTTTGGTGATGAATGATGTATTTTCTTCATCTATCTGGTTCATCTTTATCTGATTGTACCCTGAGTATGCATCCAGGAAAGTCAATCGCTCATTACCAGCGGTAGCATCCACCATCTGATCAATTTTTGGCAAGGGAAAGCTATCATTCGGGCACGCCCTGGTCAAGTCAGTAAAATCAACACAAACTCTCCACTTACCATTCTTCTTCTGGACAACCACGACGTTGGCAAGCCAATCGGGATATTTCACTTCCCTAATGAACCCGACCTGGAGCAATCAGGATACTTCTTCTACTATGATTTGGTTCCTGTGGGCTCCCATACGCCTTTGCTTCTGCCTGATTGGCCTTACATTAGGGGTCAACATGTAGGGAATACTGGCAGACATCGGGATCAATATCGGGCATATCTGTGTGTCCCCAAGCGAAGACATCTGAGTTGTTCTCAAAAACTGGGTCAGTTCTTTTAATTCATAATTAGTAAGGTTGGTACCTGCATATGTGACTCTTTCGGGCTTATCGGGTATTATGGATATAGGCTGTAAATGTTCGCCCACGACCGGGATACCCGAATCCCCGTCCTTTATTTGCTATTTAGGACTTGGGCCCCGATCTTCGGTGAGGATCTCCTTCGGACTATTCATTTTCCTGATCTCTTTTAGGGTAACGACATAATATTTATTTGCAGTCACCTGATCTCCTTTGATATCGATGACGTCAAACCCGTTCGGGCCTATGTACCTCATCATCTGATGTATGGTTGAAGGTATTCCCTGCATCATGTGGATCCATCCCCTTCCCATGAGCAAATTGTAAGATGGCTTCACATCCACTATGACAAAAGTTTCCAGCAGGGTCCTTTGAACAACGGTTACTGGTAGTTGGACTTCCCTGATGGGTTCAACACGCTTCCAGTCGAATCCCGCAATAGGACTCCGGGAGGTCACAACTTCGCTTGGATTGGTTTCATATTTCTTGAAGGCCCATTTGGTGATGATGTTTGCACTGCTCCCTGGATCAATCATGACCCGCTTAACCAGGCAGTTGACTACCATCAAAGTAACAACTAGTGGATCATCATGAGGGATCTGGACGTTCTGAAGGTCTGTAGTAGAAAAAACAATATGTGTTACCCCTGTCATGTGATGGACTTCCCTCACCTCGTTAACTTTCGTCATTTTTTGGGCTTGACGTAGCTGGCTCCTTTTGTCTCCTTGGAGGTGGGGCTCCCGAAAATCATATTAATAATTCTGACTGGCTGCGTAGCTGCAGGATTTTAGGGGGCGTTGGGTGCTTGCTGATCGGTCCTCGCTCTGTCCCTCTGGATGTAATCTTAAAGCTCACCTCGAAGTATCATTGCCACCACCTGGTGCCTGAAATTTCGGCACTCGTTGGTGTGGTGCCCGTAATCACTGTGGAAGACACAGTGCTTTGACTTATCCCTCTGATCCAAAGGTTGTTTGATATGTGGTGGTGGTTGGAAAATTCCTCTGGCTTTTATCTCCTGGTAAAGCTTGCCAAGGGTGACCCTCAGGTGAGTCACTCTATCTTTAAACCTGGGACGTTTCACTGGGTTCGGGGCTGAAGGACCCGAGGTACTTGGGCACTTTCGCTCAGCTGCTAGTTCTTTCGATCGGGCTTCAACACTGACCAAGGCTGTCTTCTTCTGCCTGATAGCATCTTCATCTTTTATCCTCAAATACCCTTATACCCTAGAATTTAACTCCCCGATGGTGGGCGTTCCACCAGAGACTAATGGAACTTAGTTCCGGGAATTAGGGCCATTCGGAAGGCTTCGACAGTAGAGTGTTGGTCATAATTGTCGATGGAAGAAGACTCAATGTTGAATCGGGATAGGAAGCTCTTTAGGGATTCTCCTTTCCCCTGGATCATTGTGAAGAGACATGATATAGTCTTCTTCTGTCTCTTGTTCCCGTAATACTGGGCAATAAAGAGCTTTGTGAGCTGTTGCCAGCTGCTGATTGATCTGGGTGGTTGCTTTCTAAACCATAGTAAGGTTGCATCGACGAGACTTGTGGAAAATACCTTATAAAACAAGGCCTCATTTTGGCATACATGATCATTTTCTGATAAATCTGATAAACGTGTTATTCAGGATCCTTAATGCCATCATAAGGGGTAAACAGGGGCATGAAAAACTTCTTTGGAAAGGGCTCTCGGGTTATTCTTGGAGTGAACGATGACTGAACAACTTAGTTGAGGCCTGAACAGCCAGATCGTCGGTAGACTGGGTCCTCAGATCTCTCAGAACCTTTCTCTGGAATTCGACCATCATGTGCTGGAGCTTTTGGGGGGTCAAGGCCTCATCGGTGATGGGGGCCTTGCTTAAGCAATGAGAGGATTCAACATGCTCCTTTGCCCCGACACCATCCTCTTGGTCCTGAGAAAGGATGGGTGATGTTGGGGGAATGGGCGGAAGAGTCATCCTCGCCATAAACTTTGCGTTATGCTTCTCTAGAGCTTGGCTTCTTTCCTTGGCGGCTAACAGGCATTACAGGATCTGTTCAATGGTCTGAGAACCATCTGCCTTGCTATCTCCGGTGGTCAAAACATCCGCTTGGGAACGGGTTACCGGCATGATTGCTCAGAGGGTGAAAGAACAAGATAATCATAAAAAGAAAGGTCAAGATGAGTAAAAACAAGCTCAACTATCAAGATAGGAAGATGATCACAGATCTGGAAGGTGAAGATGAATCACAAATCTATGATCAAGAGCGCTTCCCACAGATGGCGTCAATATATAGATGCTAAAAAATGCACAACACAAGAATATCTTTATTGATGGTTTTTTCTTTCTTTATATACGTACTCTTTTTGGGCTTTAAGCCCATTAGGGCAACATTCCCTTACACATCAACAATTTTCACCTTTTTGCTACGTCACTAACTTATTCTCCAAGTTTATTCTAGAACATCTAAGAAATGGGCTTTTGAATGGGCCTTTCTTATCGGGTTTTTGATCACTTAGCAGGCTTGTGGACCCAGATGCTTGTTGGGGCTAAATGCTTGATGGGCCGTAGTATTTTCACACATACACTTCGGATCCAACTAAACTTGATGCTTTAACATTCAACAAATTTGAATTTATTGATTGAACTTAAATTAAATTTATTATTTTGAGTTAGAATCACTCATATTCAATTATCAAATGTTCAAACTCAAATACCCATCAATTTTTTATTTAATTTTCATAAAAAAATAATTTTCCTTTATTTATGTCAGTTACGAAATATTATGGCATAGTGTGACTTTCATTCTTGTGACTGTTCAAACTTCAAAGTGTAAAAAATGAAATTATTTTTTCTTGTCACAACTTATCCCTCAAGTATAAACAATAAGAGACCTGAATAACATATTCCCTAAGGAAATATGATAGTAGCGATGCATCGTGGACTCTTCTGCTCGAAAGACCTTCGCGACCTTAAAGTAAGCCATGTTGGCGGCAATAGTTCCCCCTCCATTATAGACACTCAACAATAAAATATCTCGCCCCTTCCATAAGAGTGAAATGAGTAAAATCTTTCAAACTCTTTTTTTCTGCATTTGCTAGGTCAAAGTTGGAAGGATCTTGCAAGTAGAGTAACCGCAATCCAGTAAGGTCCACTCTAGCTCGGGAAACCTTAGAGTTGATGCTATCATAGTGTTTGGAATTAAAGATCTTCAATTCGTCCTTGAGATGTTTCAGCTTTGTGTACAACTTGAACATAGGAGTACCTCCACTGGAGTACTCAAAACTTGTTCAACCAAAAGGGTAAACTCTTCGTGGGAGGTCCAGAAATTATAGAATTTTAATTCTTCCCTGTAACCAACTTTTCTGCCAGATGGTAACTATCCCCGGGGTATGATAAAAAATACCTGGCCCTGTGAAGTCTGCTTCAGAGTTCGGGAAGGTAGCAAGTCAACTATGATTAACCAACACTCTGTTAAACTTCCTAGCAATATCACTATCTTTACGGTTGGACCAAGTATAGAGTGGGCCCTTAAAAGGGGTTTCAAACATATATATATATCTAACAAGCAGAAGATAAGTATTATGGCTTCTCCAACTCCCGCCCATCTTTTCCTCATGGAATTTAGAAGAATTTAAACTCTCATAACACAATCCAGGCTTGGTCAATCACTACATTACTCATTCTCTTCAAATCAGCCCACAAAGCCCGCCTCGCCTTATAAATTAATTCGACAACTCGATCGTTTCTTTCTTTCTTAGTTCCCTTTCCCTTGTTGCCTATGGAGTGAGTTCGTTGATGGCAATGAGCCTCGCCCTGCTAGCTCGCTAATGTACCATTGGGGTGACTAAAAATATGTGTTAAGAATGCACCCTTATGACGGCTTAGGTTTTATTTATCGCAAGTGCACGAATCGTATTGTAGTATAGTTCGGCTTGAGAAAGGTTATCGATCCCATAGAGACTAAGTCGTATTCTGAATTCTCGTAAAATAACACTCTTAAATTGTGATAAAAACATGTTTTATTGTTTGTGATTGATTACCTATTTAACTAAGAAAAAAAATAAAGATAAATTAAGACAAGAAGAGCAGAGAGAAAATCTAGGGTTTCCATACTCCACCACTAACCGCATAATATAGTTATCTATTTGCTCAGTTGCAAGAAGGCGATCCATAACTGTGAATCAGGTTGTACAACAAATAGTCGGATACAACCCCAAAAAATGATACCATCAATCGGATTCGCTACAACCCATCTCCGGATAGAGTATAACTAGTGCATCCTATTTACTTTACTCTAATCTACTCCTAATGCATGAAATTTAAACTAAAGCATGTCTATGATACCTCGCCGAGGCATGACCTGTGTAAACCTTGGGTTTCAAGTGTTAAGCATCATTGATGTAGAAAATCACACTATGTTTATGATAACGTGATTGTGTAAGAAGATATATTCATTCAATATAAGACAAGAATTAAGAATAAATATAAAATCTCGTGTCAAGAATAAAAATGGTCACACATCTACAATCAATCATCACAGTATGGTCACAGCTTCCCCTCATTACAATTGAAAACAAATAAAAGAACTACATTACTTGGTTAGGGTTTTGTTAGAAAATCCTAGATACCGAATTAGTTACTCATGGTAGAAGGAAACTACATCGTTGATGTATAATTATGAGCCTTAAATGTATGATATTTAGCTATTATCACCCGCTAAGTGAGTTTGTTTTCTCTTCCCTCAATGACTACCTTTAGGAAGGCATGGGCTAAGGGCAGTCCTAAATTCTCCTATAAAATAAAATCTCGTTCTTAAACCTACCGCAAGTCAGTATCCACCTTTATTCTTGTTTCCTATATCTCTTTGGTCTCAAGGGAGCCTCTATTCTCCCTATTTCTTTTGGTATTTTAGGGATCTTCTGGTGTCTTTAAGGTCTCTCTTCATGTTTTTCCTGTTGTGTTTTGCGATGGTTATGTGGACTCGTAACAACTTATGTATCACTCATAGTTGAGTCACCATAGAATTTTCCTATATGAGGTTTCTTAGAGGGAAATTTATACAAATAGGTACTGTTCAGCATCAAAGTAATAGACACAAAAGAGGTTCTATATAAGGTAGATAATAGGTTCTATGAATGAACTACATAACTACAAGAGTAGACTGCAAACAACCTGAATAACCAATTTTATAGATAAAGAAGATTTGCCTGTGGTTTCTTACTCATGAGCTAGGTTTAATAGATCAATGCAGATCCAGAGCCCCCCTTCTTTAGCTTCTTTCTCCTCTCGCTCTTGAAAAAGGTGGGGGGTAGGGTTGTTAGGATATAAATCGATGGCCCTTACTCGATTGAAAGTTGAGAAAAGGGGTGCCTACAACCCAACGAGTTCTAGGAGTCTTGAGTCTATGGCAGGACACCCATATGGTTAACTCTCTTTCTGTGGCGCCCTTTTTTATTGGCTAAAAGGCCTATTGCATATTTTCCAGCTCAATAAGTCAGGCCACTTTCTTATTCGCCTCATTTTTCAAAGTCCTGGGTTTCCAGTCTAGAGGTTGTGGTTCGGGTTGTTTATGTTATAAATAAATCAGCCTTGCCCGACTGAAAGTTGAGCTAAGGTGCCCAAAACCCCAGGTTTCTAGCATCTAGTACATACAAGATAGGAAAACGTAGTACTGAACTACAAAGTGAGAAGAAGAGACTCAAAACGTACTGGGAGTAAAAAGATTGATTCTATTGAGCCTCTCTCCTCCGAAGCTTTTCTCGTATCTAGGCATTGTTCGGGCTTCCCGTAGTGAGGTCATCGATTGTAAGGTGTTTAATATAATAAGGGTTGGAAGCCCCTTTCCTCAATCGCTCCATTTATGTATGGCAATAAGGGTAATCCCTTTGGGAGCCTCCTATCTGGATAAGTCAGGTTGCTTTTGTTACGCCTCATTCCCAAGCCCTATGTATCTAGTTATCCCGGTAGTTGTATTAGAGGTTGCATACGTTAGAAGCTTCCTATCAGATGATAATACCTTAGCCCTCTGCATGGTTTTCTCCGTAGGACCGATGCGTGGACATGCTGAAAGTAAGAGGTATAAACTCATTTACTAGATTGAGAGATCATTTTTTTGCTTATTTCCCCAGTAGCTATTGCAAAAGGCAGGGGTTGGGTTGTTAGGATAGACGTAGCCTCATCTTTCGTGTATTGAAACGTGATATAAGGGGTCCCCAATCCAGGGTTTCTAATAATCAATCATATGGCAAGGGCAACCATAGAGTTGTTTCCCTAAATGAAGGATTACCCCTATTGAGACTAGATCCTCCGGTTCTTTTCTCTTATTGCATCAACTAAGACAGCTAAAAGACTCCCTTAATTTACTGAAAGCCTGTTTATGCTTTTTCTATCGATGTGATTCTAATAAGATAAGACTATTTTCATCTATAAAAATTATGGGTTCCAGAGAAAACTCTAGTGTTCCTATCTCTCCACAAGAAGTAAATGATGCTAGCAAAGCATAGTCTTAAAATGGTTGCCACCATGGAATTGGAAGAAGAGTTCGGATCCCACATAGTAGAAGTCCATCCAATGATAGAAACCAGTGAATGATCACCAAGATACACTCCACATTTGCTTTGGCACCATTGTCATATGCTAGCAGAGTAGTTGCAAGTAAAGAAAAGGTGCTCATGATTTTTTGGCTCAGTTCCACAAAGAGGACACAAGTTAGAGGGTCCAATTAGAACACCGAGCTTATCCTTGGTGCTCAGCCTATTGTGAACTACAAGCTAGAAAATTAAGACATGTCTTGGAATGTGTTGGTGCTTTTTATTTTTGTATTTTTTATTCGAATTAGGACTTTTTTTTCCCCTCCGGTATGCTACTCCATTATCTTCTATCCTACGCCTAAGTAGTTGAAGGGGCCCCAAGTTGCATAATCGTTTTTGACTTTATGATTATACTTCGCTTGCTTGCACTACCGCCACTCCTCTTTGCCTGAAAAAGAGAATATTACTTCGCTATCTTTCTTTGAGCTCTACGGGCTAGCTTTCTAGCTCAACTTTGTTTTTGAAAAACAAGCATTTTATAACAAAAGGCGCTTAAAATCCATACATGAAACATTGGGGCATACCCCAAGGATCACCATAAAACATGAAAGCCCCATATCCACCATATACATAAGAACCAACCTATCTCCCAATGCTAAAAGAGATGAGGAAACATCATACAACCAAGTGCACTCACCTCAGCAATCCATTGGTTAATACACTTAATCTTCTCATTACATTCCCTGCTATAGAAAGGTGTCATGCCCAAGCTAGCAAGCAGAAAGAAACCACAACCCCTAATAATCAGATTCATGAGACCAGACCACCAGAGAACCATACGAAAAGAATTACAAAGCTGCATTACCAAAGATACAATCAGGTATGTCCCAAAGCTTGACAATCATAAAGTTCTCAAAGGTTTTTTTAACTCTTTAAGTGGAGAATGCTCCGAGCCTAATAGTATCAATAATTTCCCTTTAAAGGAGAAGAGGGGCCCTTTGCTCATCAAAGTAAAATCTTCTGTTCCTCTTACTCCAAATAACATAGATAGTAGTCCCTAGGCTCCATCTAGCTATAAGGGAGGTGAGACACTTTCTTGAGAAGTGAGAGGCACACTAGTCAATCATGGCATCCTAAAAGGAAGTAGGCCAGTCAAGCATGCTAGTTGTTACAGATGTTTTTAACACCAAAATTTTGCCCTATGATGGCCTTGGTTGCACACCAAGTTAGCCAACTATCACCAACACTTAGCCAAATTACAGAATATGAATAACATACAAGTAATGTAAAGGACACACAGAGTTACAGAGGTTTACCCCTCCAACATTTCACTATATTCTCAAATAGTACAAATGAACACTTATCTCTAGAATGGAGTTCAAGTCAAACTCTCTATCCCCATTTACAGAATCCCCATAGGGGATATATAGACTAAACTCACAAAAATTTCTATACAAACCAACCCCTAAGATCGGGGAGATATCCCCTCCTGATAGGTATGCTGGCATAGCCAGCCTTGTGCCACATATGTCAAATAGTTGCAACCACATGCCATCTCATAAAACTACTCAAATTATCCCAGATCCTTGGAACTGCCATGCCACATGTGTCTTCCTTATCTGAATATCACATGTTGTGTATTGATGCACTCCAGCACACCACACTAAACTATGTCAAACATATGCCTTGGTGTATTTCTCAGCTTGCTTGCATTGTTGCCTTCTTACCACACACAAGTATCACCAAGTTGGGCATGCTCTAAGCCATGCCCATGTCATGACATGTATTGAGCCATGTCATGCCAATGCCAAGACATGCATTATGTCATGCCTTGCATTCCAAAGTCATTCATCTGTGGTGTCACGACCTTATCAAAGACAAGTTAGCATTGCCATGACTTGATATGTGCAAGGCTTGCCAAGCCACGCACAGTACATATACTCTAGTACATGTCAAGTCAAGGCAATCCTTGCCCAAGGGCAAGTTAGCACAATAGTGGGCATGACACGCAAGGCCAGCCAAGCCAAGCGCATACATAAGTGTCATCAGCACCGCACCATCATCATGGACTCATGCCGTCAAGTTAAGTGTTATCAAACCATGCCCACACATGTCCATAGGCCTCCCTACACATACCCTAGCCAAGGCCTTGTTTGGTTGTTGGCTGCTAACTTTTATCAAGCTCACATACCCCCCCTATAAATGCAAAATACACAAAAGTCACTCTAACCCGATCAGATATGAACCCTGCTTGAGGATCAATAATGGTTTAATTAATAAATCCCCAATAACATCCTTTTGCAGATCCGTGCCATTTGCCACAAGGGTGTTTCTTGACTTTTCTCCAACAATTAGTTTATTTTCTAACTTATTTCTCACTCCAAGTGTCATTCTCAACCCCCATTGCACATGGGTGCTGTCATGGGGACTTTGCCCATGTCACAAAGGCAAAGCCTCCACCATCAAGTCTTCAAAGGGCTAACACTAGCCTTCTTCACAGAATCCCAAATGCATTTGAACAAGTCCCCATAAAAATGGAGTATACAGAAAAAAGGTGGTTCCTGGACTCTATGGGGAGAGAGCAGAAAGTGCATTTTTCTGACTAGAGGAGGCCTATGTGCACCATTCTCTGTTGAGTCATAACCTTGTCTTGCACCACCAGCCACAATATGAAAGAGTGTCTAGGCACAACCCCAAAAAACCAGATCACATGCATCATGTCCACCTTATGGTCTCTAGGTCTAAGTTGCTCCCAAGTAGAATGGATTGTGAATTTATGAGTTATAGGACCCCAAACAACTTTGTCAAAGTCTTGCATGTTAGGGGGGTCAATGGAAGATTTGATCTTCAGGCTTCGAACAGAGATTTCTCAGGTTACAACCTCTCCTTATAATTGAGGTTAGAATCTTTAGAAAATAGTATTATTAAGAGATCGGGGGGATGGGGGGGGGGGGTGGGGTGACAGTCCATTCTTACAATTCAACGACCAGGAGTATGCTCAAAACGAACAAACTGGAGGAAAGCTGTGAATGAAAACAGTTGTCAACTGCCCGAGAGAGCTCATTTCATTTAGGGATTGCCTCAAGAGAGGACTTCAAAGGCTTTGCTTGAAGTTGAGTCTGCTGCTTAAGATGAAAGGTCTTTCGTAGCTTGGTTGCTTAGCCGTCAATCGTCGTTCGAGAGGTCAGTAAGGTGTTGGGACTTTTTGTAGCTAAAAGCAATTTCTTATTAAAGAAAGATGGTTGTCTAGTAGATATCCTTCTATCTACTCCAATGACAATGACAATCTGACCAAAGGCTTTGGCTCCAGTTTCAAGGTTCCCTATAAAATGAGGCATGGAACGGAGCTGTTACGAATAAGTTTCGGAAGTGACGAAGGAAGCAAAAGCTCACTCGATCTTTTCCTAGAAAGATTTCGTAACGCTAGATCTCTTCAAGGTTCCATCTCATTCTCTTTCGGCCCAAAGCCGATAGGAAGCAATGCTTCAAGTTGCCGAGGCAAGTTTGAGAGAGCTAAGCTCCGGATAGTCCTACCATTTATTCTTATAGGTTACTCTTTGAACTATTAATTAAAGTACTGGAAGGGAATTACTATTGTCTTTCTAAAGGACGGGGATTTACGTGTATTGCTTATGTCTAATTTGATGATGCTAGCTTGACTTCACTCACTTTAGAGGCGGAAAATTAATAAGAAAGGGGCGGAGTAGACTAATATTACTGCTTTTAGGTACTGTCCCTACACAGTGCCAAGTGTTGCCTCCCTTTCTAACGAACGAGCAAGAACGACGAAAGCAGGTAACATATTGAAATATAAAACTTGCAGTGTAGAAATTTTACATCTTTTTCCCAACCACATCTTGTTATATAACACATCACTCTTAATGGTTAAATCAAGCAACATTTTCAATCCACGGATATATATTGACACCATATATATTTAACCTATCCAATTTTTATCTATAGTTGCTACTTGCTAGTAAATATAGTTAAGCTATCTACAAAATATAAATATATGCTACTCCTCAAAACATAAAGTTTCATGTTCGATTTCTACTATGCGTAAACAATTCGTTGTAATCCGAGCCTTATTCGATTCGTGTGGGGTCACCTTGTACATGTCCCATAAATTAGTCGAGGTGCGCGTAAGTTGGTCTGAACATCACGGTTACAAAAAAATATATATTTTAAATATATGGTACTCTTCAAAATATTTCAGAGGTGAAAGCTTGTACATACTACTTCTATATATACATATAGATAGACATATAGATATTTTTTTTGGGTAAACAAATCTTTGCTTGTCAAAAGGAAAAAAATTATTATATATATTTATATATATAGTAAGATATATAGATATATATATAGAGAGAGAGTAAGATATATAGATATCTTACTATTTCAATTTATTAAATATTCTGTTCAAGTATAATGTTATGTCTTTAAGTTATTAAGTGGTTAAATGTTTGATTTTCTTGTTTGAGGACCAGGTATCTAGGTTTGTTTCCTTGCACATTGTATTTTTCTTTCTTATTTATTTTGGTTCTTTTAAAAAAATTAGGTCAATATTTCTACCTTAAACATAGAAAAGTAGCAAGGTTCGTTTACAAATGCATTCTACGTTTGTTGAATGGAGTTTAAATCAAATTTGCATCTTGAAATGTCCTCGATCTATACTTTAATCGTGCATTATGTGACTTAGATGACGAGTTATCGCATCATGGTAATTTATTTCAATAGTCAATATATTTGAGTTTGGAATTTAATTATAAGTTAAACAAAACTCGAAGGAATGTTGTTTTTTTTTTAGGCAAAAGTGCATAATACCCCTTGTGCTTTTGCTTAGTTGCAAAATACCCTTTTGCATTATTTTTTGTTCCAAATCATTATCCTATATTTTTTAAAAGTTGTAAAATATTCCCATTGGTTATGTTTTATACAAAAGTATTGATCATTTTGCCCCTATTGCCTTGTAATAACTCATTTTTAGTATTTTTTTACTTTTTTTTTTCTCTTTTTCAATAATATAATTAATAATTCAAAATTTCACACACATATATTTATTTATAGGGGTGCTCAAAACCGGTTCGGTTCCTTAAAAATAGGAAACATAACCGAACTGAACCGTAACCAAAATTTCGATTCCAGTTCCGATTCGTATTATCATTTTTTTAAAAAAATAAAATAAAAAATATCAAATATCAAAAGATAATATAATTTTATATATATTTCTATATTTAATTCGTGAAAAAAATATATAATTTGTGAAAAGTTATTTAAAGCTACAAAAAACAAAAGCTACTAAAAATATAAGTAAAAGAGCTACCAAATTTTTTTTGTGAATAGCTACCAAAAATATATAGATATATATAAATTTATTAAATTATCAGTAACATTATATTGAATTACAAATTTCACTAAATCTTAGTTCTCCTCGTTTCTTTCTCTCTCTTTTTTTATTATTTAGTCTATAAACCAAAATATTGACATATATAAAATTATATTATCTTTTGATATTTGCTGTTTTTTTACTTTTTTATAAAAAAATGATAGTATTAATCGGAATCAGAACCAAAATTTTGGTTCCGGTTCGGTTCCAATTCTTATTTTTAAGAAACCAAACCGGTTTTGAAAACCCCTATATATAAATATATGTGTGTGAAGTTTTGAATTATTAATTATATTATTGAAAAAGAGAAGAAAAAAAAAGTAAACAAAATACTAAATGGGTTATTACAAGACAAGGGGGTATAATGGTCAATATTTTTGTTTAAAACATAATCAGGGGGTATTTTGCAACTTTTGAAAAATACAAGGTAGTGATTTGGAGCTAAACAAAGCACAGAGAGTATTTTGCAACTTTTAAAAAGCACAAGGTAGTGATTTGAGGCCAAAAATAGCACATGGAGTATTTTGCAACTCAACCAAAACACATGAGATATTATGCATTTTTGCCTTTATATATATATATATATATATATATATGTTTTTTTGAGGATGGCTAATTAATATTTGTGATACTACATATATAAAAACTTTAAGAGTGTTTGATCAATCAAGGTTGAACTTGTTAATACTATATTCACATTATTCAAGCCCTTTGTTTCCCCACCACCCACCAAATAAATAACCCCCTTAAAGTTTAAGATTATCCTATGAATAAACATAGTATTAACAAGATTTTGTAAGATCTTTTCTGTATATATATATACAATCTCATGCTCATGCAACTTACTAAAAAAATACTATCATAATCACTGATTTTGTAAGATCTTTTCTATATATATATATATATATATATACGAAAATAACAATCTCATGCTCATGCAACTTAAACTTGAATTTGCATTATTGTAAGATCTTGAGATTGTTCTTGCACTTTTTAGTTTGCTTGAATAACAATCTCATGGTCATGCAACTTACTAAAAAATACTATCATAATTACTTGATTTTGTAAGATCTTTTCTCTCTCTATATATATATAAAAATAAAAAGAATAAAACAAATATACCTATTTTTTATATTGACCATTATATATTTATTTATACGTGAGAGGAAAGCGTGTTCTTTGGACCAACCCTTTTCTCCTTAATTATTGATGAGCATAGTTTTGTTGTGTAACGTGTGACTTTTGTTTGGGTATATTGACTTGAAAGGCCATTTAATTTAATTGGGACCATTGTCCATAAAAATAAGGACCCCTTTGACAAATCTTTTCCAAGTTTGATTTCAGAAATCTAGCAGCCGGGACCCTTCATCAATGACTACCAAGTCTCTCTCTCTCCCTCCAAGTTGGGATAATTACACAAATGTCCTCCAAACTATAATATAATTACACACAATTCTCCTAATATTTTAATAATATAAAAAATATATCTTAATTTCACTTCCTTCCTTGTAACATTTAACCTCTTTTGTTCAAAGTCAATACTGAAAATTTACTTTATTAGTCAATAAAAACATATTACAAACCAAACTCCCTAATTTATCATTGTTATTCTTGCAATTACATTTACACAATTACTTTTGTATATATAATTATTAGAATACCACAACTTCTGTTACCAAATTGCCCTCATATATATTCTATATAAACTCATTTGAGTAGTTGTTTATACATATTCTCTCTCTAAAAAATACTTATTATCTCTCTACAAGCCTTCTGTTATAACTTAGGACTTGGGAAAGAAAATGGGTGCATATGTATTAACAGCTACTAGTACACATAATTCCCGCCAAAGGCCTTGTAGCCTGATGATATCACATTTCCTCCCTAAATGGGATGTTAGGGGTACGAGCCCCATGGGGCTCATGTGTGGGTGTGTGCGTTTTTTACCATTAAAAAAAAAATAGTAAATTCACCATTCTCTACAAAAATCTCTAAATATTTCTAAAAATAGGAGGGAATACACGTCATTTCACTTTTATTTCTTGTCGGACCATTGGTCCGACGATATTAAAGGAGGTTTTGATATTATTAAAATGTTAGGAAAATTGCATGCAATTATGCCTTAATTCAGGGGAAGTTTGTGTAATTATTCCATCCAAGTTTGCCAAGTTGCAGGACAAATTAATTACAAACCTTTGTTGCAAGAAATTTCCTAACCAAGGTTGTGGGACAGTCTAATTCTGATTTCATAACCAATTGCAAGACTCACGCCCTTCAATTACATATTTAACACCTTTTTGTAATTGATATGAGGATTTGGGTAACCATATAATGCAACTAATAATGTTTTTAAGTGTACTGTTTGTTTTACTATGTTTTGATATAATTGAGATCTAAGGGGAAAAAAAATATTAATAATTATAATAAAAAATAATAGAACAAAAATACAATTAAACATGAGATGGGAGATTATATGATATAATTCTATAATGTTAAATAGAAAAAAAAAATTATAATATACCGGGTCTAATACCTAACCTAGCTGACACTCACCTTTTCCTCTCATGTGCGTGTTGTTTTTATCTAGTAACGATTTTGAGAATAGTTCAAGTGACTCATTCGTAAGTAACTAAGCTGGAGAGAATGATGAAATACAAAATTCGCACCATGTCAAGAGATCTTCCAAGGATTTATTTTTATTTTTTTGATTTTTTTTTTTTGGGAAACATGAAAATCATACTTTGAGAAGAAGTGATTTAGTGGGTCCAAAAAGGGAGGGTTATTTCTTTTCTTCAATTCCCTTACCTTTTTCCTTGGACCCAATGAAGGAAAATTATTTAATCTTTCCTTCGTTACTTGGGTTTTCTTTCCTCCACTTTCCTTCTCATAAAATGGTTTCTTACTCCTAGTCAGACCTAGCTATGGATTCTCGTAAGGACTATTATTTTTTTCCCTCCATACATGTCCTCATTTATTTAATCGAATCAAGCGGGGCAACAAGATTTCTCATTTGGACAAAAACTTTTGTCATGCCTATATACATGCACGGACCTACATAGGGCTTAGTGGGAGCCACTGTCTGATTTTTTTTTTTTACTTTATTTATTCTTGAATTTTAATTATTTGCATTTATACCCCCGATATTTTTTTTGTAAAATACCCCTAAAGCTCATAATTTTTTTTTTCTTTTTACTTTACCTATATTTAAATTTTGAATATTATAATTTCGCCCCCCACTCAAAATTTACCATAGTCAAAAAATTTATCATTCAATGAAAAAAAATACTAAGTTGAAATTATATGTTATAATCTTGAATATTAAACTGGTTAAATGGAATGGGTCCCTAGAAATCAAATGTTGAATGATGAATTGATTCCATATGGGGCTTGGTAAACACACTTTAATTCGAAATTGTACGTCTTTTTTGGACAGAAAATGCATTGCCCAGTTATGATCATCAGTATTTTCGTGGATGAAAATCAACAACCATATGGTCCTACTACAATCAAGTCTTGTGTACTTATTTTCATCTTTATATCAAGGGATAATTAGGATTTGGGGATCAAAATTAAAAGTTATCGGTAATAAGGGATCATAAATTTCATAAAGATACAAATGAACCAATCTTAAAAACATATTGTAGTTTAGTGACCATTTAAATTAAATTACAAATTTATCATCTATGAATACACACACATACAAAAAAATATAGGGTATTTTGGGAATCCCATTTTCCACTCTCCTTCCTCCTTCATTGCCGCCGCACTGCCGTCACCACCACCACCTCCACTTTCCATCTCCGCCGCTGCTGCCGCCACCATCAGTCTCCTCCATTTTCCTCTCTCACCTTCCTCCTCCTCCTCCGCCGCCGCCGCCACCACCACCATCGCTCTCCTCCTCTCCATCTTTGTCGCCGTTCTTCCTCTTCTCATATGTCACCACCTCCATCACCACCGCCACCACTCTTCTTTTCCTCCCCAATCTCATATATATATATATATATATATATAAACCGTCAATTTACTAATTATGCCCAAAATAAAGAAATCATGACATGAATTTCAAAATAAATTGGTGGTGGTGGTGGTGGTGGCGGCGGATTTGGGAAGGAGGAGAGTGATGGTGGTGGTGGCGGTGGCGGAGGAGGAGGAAGGTGAGAAAGAAAAATGGAGATGGAAAGTGAAGGTGGTGGTGGTGTGGTGGTGACGGCGGCGACAATAAAGGAGGAAGGGGAGTGGAAAATGGGATTCCCAAAATACCCTCTGTTTTTTTGTATGTGTGTGTATTCATAAAAGATAAATTTGTAATTTAACTTAAATGGTCACTAAACTGCAATATGTTTCTAAGATTGGTCATTTTGTATCTTTATGAAAATTTATGGTCCCTTACTACCAATTACTTTTGATTTTGGTCCCCAAATTCTAATTATCCCTTATATCAATGACGTGAGGATTTAAATTGCTCCCAATTAGGGCTTCCAAATTTTACAACAATGTTCTAGAAACACTCAATTTCTAGAAATGGGTTCAAAATTCAAATAAAATTTAAAATTTTCTCAACACCATGACTCTCTCAAAATGAGTTCAGATTAAAATTAAGACAATATATACTTGCCTCCACTTTAGGGAGGAGGAAGTTTCTTCTTCTTACTGATGTGATCCAATACACTTTAGATACGTGTAAATGTAGAAAAATACATAATAAATTGGGTTGAATGGAATGCCTTTATTCATAACTTGGCCACATATTAATACATAATTTTGTAGATGGGTTAGGCCCATCTACCAAACTTTATCAATCCCTTAAATCATGGGATTTGATAAACTCCTATCTTTTTTGGGCTCTATCTTCCCATGTATGAGACTAATCCCTAACTTGTTGGTTACTCATTTTCTAGAAACTACTATGGGCCAGGCCCATCGGTCTTCGCTTATGGTCCACCTTTATTGGGCCACATAATTTTGGCTATTACACAGGCCCCTGAGCTTATGGACCTGTGAATTATTTTTAGAGGCCCATGACCAAATAATATATACATGTATGTGGGAATGTTGAAAAAGTGGTAGTTCCAAAAAGGTGACGTGGCAGCTTTATTCAATTTGTGGGTAGGTGGGCAATCATTCATATTTCAAATGAATGGCCCACGTTTCTTTAATCTTCATGCTGGTGGGCTGAATTGATGGTGCACACCCTTTGGATTGCGCGCATGACCTTTAGAATGCCTTTGATCCTTTATAAAACCCACAATGCCTCACCATTTCATCCTCAGAAATTTCCAATTTTCTGCAAGTACTTCTCTCTCTCTGCTTTGATCTTCCGTTAGGCTTTTGCACTTGTCTGTTCTGAGGGCTTCACCGAAACATCATTTCGCCTTTCCCGAAGACTTTTGTCGTACTTTCCTCTTATGAGTAAGTTCGTCGTTTGTTTATTTTCACTTTCTCTACCACCTCAGAGCACTTCTATCCTCTTCTACCTTTCTATAGCTAAGATGTCCAGTAGTGATGACACTAGGTCTGTAGATGAGGTTATCATATCCTCTAGCACTGACCTAGAGACCCCAAATAGCAGTAGTCCCTCTTCTGTTCACTCAGAGACTTCCCCACCTAAGAACGCTCATCTTAACACCGATCTCCCAAGCTCATCGGTAAACCCAGAAGTGTCTGACAAAGGAGGCTCGTCTGATGATGAGGAGCATGTGAATCCTTCTAAACCCAAACCCTTCGTAGTTGCCCCCCTTAAAGGAAATTCTAGTCCTGAAGTGGACGTTAAACGTCTTCGGGCCGACGCTAATGTGCCCGGTAATGTGTTTCTGGCCCCTTACCCACATTATTTAGACTTCACCAAAAGTGAGGGACTTGAATCAGGTAGTATCCTTCTATTGGCGGTTCATTTCAAAGTATTAAGATTCCCTCTTCACTTATGTCATGTTCATGCTGGGGTTGCACCCTCTCCAGCTTAACCCGAATAGTTTTAGGATCTTCGCCATGCTTCTTCTGTACAACAGAGACCTAGACCTTAATTTAGGCTTAGCTGACCTACTTCTTTGCTATTTTTTCCAAAATGTCAGGGGAAGCAAACGTATGTATAATCTTTCTCCCTTTCAAGGTCGGGGAACTTACTCCAATAAGGAAAAATCAGATAAGGGCTGGAAAGAGAGAATGGTAGTTGTCAGTGGCAACTGGTTCTACCCATTCTCTCTGACATACCCAATCCCTAGGGTCTTCGTACCTATTTGACTTCCCGTATTTCATCCTCTTCACAAAGCCACGTGTTTCTGTGAGTTTTGTGATTTACACCGGGGGGGGGGGGGATTATGGATACAGGTTTCTTGGCTATGAGGACAGTCAGATCCCCTTATCCCTTATGAAATAACATTTTGCCTTTCTGAAGGCCAAGATCTGGAGCAATGTCAAATCTGCTAGTGAGCTTCTGACTAAAGCCAATCTGGAGATGATTTATAATTTGGGTGTTGTTGTTGACATGATGGATTTGCCCCCTCAGGCCCCTCTCTGCTAAACGCACTTAAGTCCCTGACGGATCTGTTCCAGTTAGTGCCATACCGTTATCAACAACACCTCCAATACTCATAACTGCACAAAGTCCTTTAGATCTTCCTCAACCTCTTCCTGCAAATGCTTTAACCACCAGGCCACGATTTGGTACGGGTGGTGGGGCGGCCAGTAAAAGGCCCAGGACCCAAACTGTCGATGCCTCAACGAGCGATCCTCCCTAGGCTCAGGACACTCCCCGCACCGTAATTCCCTCGGAGCCAAAATATTTCCTTCTGAATGGCTCCCCTATCTGTGTTGACCATCTTACTATCTGTTGTCCAGATGCCCTTCGGGCTATGGCCAGAGAAGTCTGGACCCCTGCTGACAAGGTTGCTTAGACGAAGATCACCAGGACTGAGTTGTTTCAGAAAGGTTCCACAATGGCCATGGAGGTACTCACTTTGATCTTTTTTGTTCTTTTCTTATTCCTTTGTCTATTTTTGCTTCGTTCTATACTAATATGTACCATTTTTCTATTTGTGTAGCTCCTTTATGGGATCCAGACCTGCAATCATGTCTTGGAGGCCGATGTCCGGGAAATGGCCAAGATGCAAGTTCAGCTATAGCAGAATAATGAGCATCATATTACTTTGGCCAGGGAGGCGGATGGTCTTCGTCAAAGTGTCTCTGAGTACAAAAGTCTTATGGAGACCGGAGAGGCTGAGAAAAGGGCCATGACTACTGAATTAGCAGAGGCAAAGGCAGCCTACCAAAAGATTGTTGTAGAAAAGGCAGAGTTAGAAAACTTCTAGCTCTTGAGCGATCTACGGTAGAGATGTTCCACTTAGGTGGGTTGGACATGTACCAACGGTACTTCACTATCTGTGACTTTCGATCGGTCAGAGCATGACGGGAGAGACATGAGATGGAGCACATTCCCCTAGAAATTCGGGATTTTAAGACCGCTGAAGGGTTCGATGCTTTAATGGGGGTGCCTATTCCTTATCAGGACCCACCGACCTCTGAGAATGAGAAGAGGTTTGCCGCCTTTATGAAGGGAGAAGACTAATTTTTGCCCTGAATTCCGGGGAAAATAGGACTTAGGGTTTTTCTAAACGTCACTCTGTATTACCCTTCAGAAGGGTTATTTTTGTATTAATGAAAGAATTTTTCCAATTTCTTATGATTTTCTATTCTTGTTACTTCGATTAGCTATTGATTAGCCCGAAATAAACACTTTTGAACTTAACACTTAGGAAAATTTTCATTTTAATATGGAGTCTTCGGGCATCTGGCCCCTGAGACTCATTTAATGTCCTCTGGTTAGTTCAAATTAGGTTTGAACTCAACACTTAGGAAAATTTTACATTATTATGGAGTCTTCGGGAATCTGGGCCCTGAGACTCATTGATGTCCTCTGGTTAGTTCAAATCAGGTTTGAACTCAACACTTAGGAAAAGTGGTATTTTTTACAAGGTATGATCACACACATATATATAAATAATATGATATTTTATTCAAAACTTGAAAAACATGTAGTAGAGGTGCCGAACATCGGGCATAGATGTTTTATTATAATCAGCAGAAGTGTCATATGCAAGACACAGACACTCATATTATTGTTTAATGGAAAACTATCTAAGGATAATACATCTTCAGACAGTAAGCATTTTGAGAGTTGGGCTCGATGCGGCCTGTCTCGTTCTTCCGTACCCGATAGGCACCGTGACCGATGACCTCAATTATTGTATAAGGTCTTTCCCATGTCTCCCGTAACTTACCAACAATCTTAATCTTTCTTCTAAGCACCATATCGCCTACTTGGAACTCTCTTCTTTTGACCTTTTGATTAAATCAGGCCCTGACTTGTTGTTGGTAGGCAGCCAGCCTTATCCCCATGACTTTCCTTCTTTCTTCCAGTAGGTCCAAATCATGGGTTAGGTGTTGATTGTTTGGGCCCTCTTCCCAAGCCTGACTTCTTAGTGTTGGCACCTTCAATTCGGTCGAGATAACGACTTCAACCCCGTAGGCCATGGCAAATAGGGTATCTCCCGTCGGTTGCCTTGGGGTGGCCCGATAAGACCATAAGACCTCAGGTAATTTTTCCAACCAAGCTCTTTTTACTGCTTTGAGCTTTTTTCTAAGCGTATCAAAAATTATTATGTTTGTCCTTTCGACCTGTCCATTTTCCTACGGGTAACCAACAGAAGAAATATTCTAATTCATTCCATATTTTGCAAGGAATGCTTGAACTTTCCTGTTGTCCAAGTTGATGCCATTATCCATCATTATAGTTTGGGGTAGACCGAACCTACAAATGATATGACTCCAGATGAATTTGATAACATGGCTGCTTTTGATAGTTGAGTATGCCTCGGCTTCCACCCATTTGGTAAAGTAATCCATAGCCAGAAGGACATATGTAGTAGATCATATGGATTGTGGGAGGGGACCCACAATGTCCATCCCCCACCGGGCGAAGGGGTGAGGGATAATTGTTGGATTCAATAGTTTAGGAGGTGGATGAATGGCATCACCATGAAATTGACACTTTTTACAACATCGGGTGTATACCTCAGCGTCTCTTGACAGGTAAGGCCAGAAGTACCCCTGGGTGAGGACTTTATGGACGAAAGACCTTTCCCCGGAATGATTGTCGCACGATCCAGCATGTATCTCTTCCATGATTGCAGAAGCTTTGAAGGGTGTAAGACATCTTAAGTATGGTCCAAAGAATGACTTGCGGTAAAGTTGGTCGTTATATAGAGCGTATCTTGCAGCTTTCATTCTTATCTTCCGGGCCTCTGGTTTTGATTAAGGTAACACACCCATCCTCAAATAGTCTACTATGGGGTCTATCCAACTTGGCTCCCATGGAATGATCATCACATCCTCAGAGGGCTCCAAGCTTGATCGGACGATAAAATCCACATGTGTTGTTGGAGTCATACTCTCCCCTACTGCGGAGGCCTGATTATCTAAATGATTTGTCATGGCATTGTCCACTATTGGGATCTGTTCAAAGGTTAATTGTTGGAATTCTTCGGCCTCATTCAGTACCAAATCCCTGTATGTTTCCATTTTACTCTCTCGGGTTTCATACTCCCCATTCAACTGTCGTACGATCAATTAGGAGTCACTTCGTTTCTATGCCCTCTGTATTTGCAGGCTTCGGGCCAAACGAATTCCTGCTAAAAGGACCTCATACTCAGTTTCATTGTTGGAGGCTGGAAACTCCAATTGAACGGACTGCTAAATTTTAGTGTCATCGGGTGTCACGAGCTCTATACCGATCCTTGCTCCGTTGACATTTGACGTCCCGTCCATGAATATTACCCATAAGCCCGATTCATTTTCTTTAGGAGAGTCTGTAGTTTCTGTTTCTAACATAAAGTCAGTTACCGCTTGTCATTTGATGGTTGTTCGGGGGACATAGGTTATGTCATAGATTCCCAATTCTATCACCCATTTGGATACTCTCCCTGACAATTCGGGCTTCGCCATTATGGATCTGATCGGGGTTATAGTTGGTACCACGATCGGATATGCTTCAAAGTAATGTTGAAGACGTCGTTTTGCATTTATCAGTGATAGTACTAGTTTTTCATGTTTGGAATAGTGGGTTTCGGCATCATCAAAGGCTTTGCTGGTGTAAAAGATCGGCATCTGGTACCCCTTGCCCTCCTTAACCAGAACGGCGCTAGTGGATGTTGCGGATATGGCTAGATATAAGTGTAATGGCTCGTCTACTTTCGGGGTTGCCAGTATGGGAGGCTTTGTCATGTAGGTCTTGAGCTTCTGATTGCTCCGGCCCCCAAACCTTTCATTTTGCTACCTTTATAGAATGGAAAAAGGGTCGACACCGATCAGTTAGGCGAGAGATGAAATGGATGAAGGCTGCCACTCTTCTGGTTAGTACTTGGATCTCCTTCCGGGACTTTGGCTCCCCCATTTCCATGAGGGCTCTGACTTATGCTGGGATCGCCTGTATTCCTGCTTGATCAACTATGTGTCCCAAGAACTGGCCCGAGGACACTCCGAAAGAATATTTGGATGGGTTGAGCTTCAGCTTGTACTTCCCGAGGGTGTCGAACACCTGTTGCAGATCAGCCAGGAGGTCACTCTTCGCCTTGTTTTTTACCACCGTGTCATCAATGTAGGTTTATATGGTAGATCCCATCATGCCTTGAAAAACTTTGTTAACCAGCCTCTGAAAGGTTGCACCTGCATTTTTTAGTCCGAAAGACATAACTGTATAACAATTTATACCTGATTTTGTGATGAATGCCATATTTTCCTCATTATTTGGGTTCATTCGTATCTGATTATACCCAGAGTATGCGTCAAAGAAACTCAAGCGCTCGAATCCCGTGGTGCCATCCACCATCTTATCGATCTTTGGTAAGGGGAAACAATCCTTCGGGCATGCTTTGTTCAGATTAGTGAAGTCCACGCACACCCTCCATTTCCCGTTCTTCTTCTGGACCACTACTACATTTGCCAGTCAGGAAGGTTACTGCACCTCTTTAATGAATCTAGCTTGGAGAAGTCGATCCACCTCATCAGTTATGATCTGGTTTCGGTGGGCCCCTATGCGTCTCTGCTTCTGCCTGACAGGTTTAACGTCAGGGTCCACGTTGAGGGAATGTTGGGCCACTGAAGGATCGATGTTTGGCATGTCCATGTGGCCCCAAGCGAATACATCAGCATTAGAGCGCAAAAGGGCCTCCAATTCTTCCTTCTCCTGTGTACTGAGGCTAGAACAATTTTAAGTCGTCCTTTCTGGGTGATCGGGGTAAATATAAACTTCCAGCAAAGGTTTAACTGCTATTGATGACCCTGCACACCCATCCTGTAATTTTTATTGATCATCGGGTACTGCATTGGCTTTTGAAGCTTGCTCCGATTCCGTCATTTTCCTAAGGCCTTTTGAGGTGACAGTGTAGCATTCTTTGGTCGCCACTTGATCTCCACTGATGTCAATCACATTAATTTCATTCAGGTCGATACATCGCATGACTTGATGTAGGGTGGAAGGAACTTCATGCATCCGATGGATCCACCCCTGCCCATGAGGATATTGTACTAGGGTTTGACATCTACCACCACAAAAGTCTCTCTGAGCATGCGCCTTGCTGCTGTTAATGGCAGTTGGATCTCTCCTATTGGTTCCACTATTCTGTCATCGAATCCTGCTATCAGGCTTCTAAAAGGGACTATTTCTTTGGGGTCAATCTTCAGCTTCTCAAAAACCCACTTAGTGATTATGTTGGAGCTGCTCCCTGGGTCGATCATTACTCTTTTGATCAAGAAGTTTGAGACCATGAGGGAGACCACCAAGGGATCGTCATGTGGGGATTGAATGTTCCGCAAATCTGCAAAAGAGAAATTTATCTGGGCATCCTCCTTCGGGCTTCGAAACTCGCTGATCTCCCCAACCCTTCGCAGTCTCTGGGCTTGACGCATCTGGGATCTACGGGTTTCCTCTACTTTTGATCGGCTAGGCCCTCCGTGAAACATGTGAATGACTCTTACGGGCTGACCCGTTATCCCCTTGGCTAGTGTATGTGAGGTTTGATCTGATCGGGTGCCCTCCTTGGCGATGTATTCAGCCAATTTTCCCTTTGTTGTCTTGGCCTCTACTTGCCTCTTGAGGCTTCTGCATTCGTTGGTGTGGTGCCCATATTTGTCGTGGAAGGCACAGTGCCTCGATATGTCCCTTAGTTCCATCGGTTGCCTGATAGGGGGTGGTGATCGGAAGATCCCTTTACCCTTAGTTTCCTGATATAGTTTGGCCAGGCTAACCTTCAGTGGAGTGATTTTGTCTTCGAACCTATGGCGTTTCTCTAGGGCTTGGGAGGGTGCAGGAGGAACGCTTGGTCGCTTCCGATCTAGCACCCGATCTTTGATTTTTGGTTTGGATGCCCTTGCCTCTACACTTGCAAAGACTGCCCTTCTTTAGTGTATGGTCAGTTCTTCTTCTATTCGGAGATGCCCTTATGCCCTGGAGTTGAGTTCTCCGATGTATGCTGGTGGCCTCTTGACTAAAGACTGGTGAAACTTGGTTACAGGAATCAAGGCCATCCTGAAGGCCTCAACGGCTGAGTGTTGATCGTAATTGTCGATCGAGGACATCTCGACATTGAATCGCAAGATAAAGCTCTTCAAGGATTCACCTTTTTCCTGGATCATGGTAAATAGACCGGAGATGGTCTTTTTCTGTCTTTTATTGCCGAAGTACTGGGCGATGAATAGCTCACAGAGTCTGAGCCAACTTCCAATGGATCGGGGTGGTTGCTTCCTGAACCATAGCAAGGTTGTTTCGGTCAGGCTGGTGGGGAAGACTTTGCAGAGTAAGGCTTTGTTTTCGTTGTAGAAGTTCATCTTTGTATGGACATGGTAGATGTGTTCCGTCGGATCTTTCGTGCCGTCGAATAGGGTAAACTTCGGTAGTCTGAACCTCTCCGGGTAGGGCACGCTGGTGATCACTAGTGTAAACGATGTCTGCACTGCGTCGATGGATACCTCAGAGGCCAGATTGTTGGGGGTCTAGGCCTTCAGATCCTTGAGCACCTCCCTTTGGAATCTGATCATAATTTCTTCCAACTTTCTCATGGTTAGGGTTTCCTCAGGATTGTGCGCCCCGAACACCTGTAAGGATGACTCTGCGTGCTCCTCCCGATCGTTGTTGGACTTCGTGTGGTGGTCGACCTTTTCCGATTGGTGGCCCACGGATCGCTCATGTCGGTTGGACTGATCGCCATTTTGGGCTTTTTGAAGGTTTTGCAACAGAGCTAGTTTTGCCACCAACTCAGTGTTCTGTCTCTCCAACTCGGCAGTCTTATCCTCCAAGGCCCGCCTGACCGGATCTTTGGTTTGAGAGGGTTTACCTCCGTTCGGGGGTAGCTCGAACTGTTGTGACCGGGTGATAACTGCCATGGATGATGTTAATCTAAGCTCTTAGCAGAGAGTGGGAAGCTTTTGAAAAAGATTTCAAGGACTGCTTCCCATAGACAGTGCCAATTGTATAAATATAAAAAAATACACAACAAATTGGGTTGAATAGAATGCCTTTATTCATAACTTGGCCACATATTTATATATAATTTTGTAGATGAGTCAGGTCCATCTACCCAACTTTATCAATCCCTTAAATAATGGGATTTGATAAACTCTTATCTTTCTTGGGCTCTATCTTCCTATGTATGAAACTAATCCCTAACTTGTTGGTCATTCATTTTCTAGAAACTACTATAGGCCAGACCCATCGATCCTCGCTTATGGCCGACCTTTATTGGGCCACATAATTTTGGCTATTACAACACGTGACTGAATTTTTTATAAAAAATGAATTAAGGCTAATTCATCTTTTTATGGATTTTATATTCATATTCATTTTTCAAAAAAAATCGATCGCGTGTTCAAAGTGTATTGAACCACATCACAGTAAAAATAAACATCTTCCTTGCAGGTAGGAGGCAAGTATTCCTTAAAGTTATATGTTATTCCATTCTAGTCATTGTTTTACTCAATTGACTTTTTCCCATTATATATTTCTTCAAATAAAATATATTCTCTCCCCACAAATATGGTCCAATACACTTTGAATCCATGACGGATATTTTTGTAAAAAAAAATTGAGATTAATTCCACTTTTCATGAATTTTATGCCCATACTTTTTAAAAATAAATAAATATGGGCAATGTGATAATAAGTCATTTAATCAATAACTTAACTACTGAAAATGATCGAAAAATACGTACAAAATATGTTAATATTTTTCATTCATAAATTAATTCAAATCACAAAATATAAACGATCAAATCATCAAAGTCACCAACTTCTAAAAGAAAAAAGTGTAATATAAACTACATCATCAGATAAAAAGTGGATGTCAGAAGGGTGACAATTTGAAGTGGGTGATGAGTCGTTTGAAATTTCATGTTGAAAACTTGAAGTTTCTTTCAAGTCATTGAGTTCTATCAAAGGCTATGTCTCAAATCTTCTTCAACTATTATATGTTCCCCACACACTTCATTTTTTTTATTCAAACTTGATATCAATCTTCAACTATCCATTTCAATCTGCATGCTTGGTACATGTTCCATCTAATCTTGGCAATGCTCAATTGAAGTTCTTGGGTTTTTTAATTTTCTTTTCTTTTCTTTTCTTTTCCTTTCCTTTCCTCCAATCAAGGATTCGCTTTCCTTCATATCAGGGTTCTCTTTGATTTTGCTTCCACCTAGACCTAGTTACTAGGAATCTCCCATGATTGCCATTATTTTTCATCCACGGCCTACAACAGTTATTTTATTATCATTTGGACCCCCTGGAATTAAACTAAGTGATAGGGGATCAACTTAATTTCATCTATGTGTTTATGCAATTTGTACAACATCAAGACATGAGATTGAAAATAAAGAATGGTGTTTGACAAAAGTTTCTCAATCAATACTCTTTGATAAATAATAACGAGTTAAGTTTAGGTTGGTGACTCTAACATTCAATTTATTTTTATCCATTTTCACCTTTCATCAGAATTCATAAAATTTACAAGGATTTTATTGGTTTGTATTTTTGAAAACTGTTATGAAAAATACTAAAAACAAAAAAATGTTATTTGAAAAAATAAGAATAATAAAAGACATTTATCTGAAAATAAATATTTTTATAACATAATTTTAAATTTTTTATTAAATTTAACAAAAAAATATACTCTTCTACAATTTTCTGATTTTCGATTTAAAATGAGACAAAACCTTAAACAAATTCTTTTTCTTTACCATGATATTGAGAATCTCCTGTCTTATACTATGTTGGGGATTATCTTAACGAATGTAGCCATTTGACATTATTAATATAGTCTCTTCATTGACAAGAAAATCCACCCACAAAATGAGATCAAAATTGTATGTACTATAATGGGATAAGTTTGCTCAATGATGATTGTGAAAACCCATTAATATTCATCTGATATCATTAGACCCAAATCCAAAGCCTAGAGAACTAAACTGCTTTCTTTCCTAGGTCGGACCAACCACACAATTTGGTCATTAAGTTGGTCCAATTTATTGTTTTGGGTTAATCACACTTTTGTCCCGTGAAATTTATCCTAATCTCACTTTGACTCTTTCAAATTTTAAATATTTCAATCACACCTCTTGAGATAAGCGGATGTCAACTAAACTAACGGTATTTGTGCAATTATATCTTTGCTTCCGAATATTATATTAAAAAAAAAAAAAAAAAAAAAAAAAAACATCTGCTTTGTGAGCAAATTAATCATTTTATATAATGGTTAGAAGGTGACGTTATCACAAAGGGGGTCTTAATGGGACAAAAATCAAATCTAAAGAAGTGTAATTGAGATATTTGAAATTTGAGGGGGTCAAAGTGGAATCGGAGCTAATCTCAAAGGGTGAAAGTAGGAATAACCCTATTTATTTTTGTCTTTTTAAAGAAGGAATTCCAATGTAATTTGATAATGTATTAGATAATTAGAAGGCAATATAAATTTTAGAATTCTTCTTCTTGTCGTCTCGATTTGGGCCTCCCCGGCCCAAAAAATGAATGGGCCAGAGCTAATCCGCAATTTCTTCCCATAAATGTGTTGTTTTCCCTCACTTTCTCGGGAAAATTTCTTTGCTTTGCTTCCTTCCTTGACAGTGTGTGTTAAAAAGATGTTAATGCTTTTTCCTTGCTTTCAAGGCTTATGGAAATAATATTATACTGACATCAAATACACTCCTAACTAAGGTTAAATTAGAATTTAGATATGACATTTAAATTACAATTGGGATGAGGATAATTCACTCGAGTTCTGGCTTGAACTATTGTCAATGCACTTGTAACAATAATGTCAAGGGAACTAATAAATTATATTGTTGAAACAATTCACATATTAGTTACTTTTATGTGTTTTCAATTTTCAGCTATTAATATATATTTTGGCAAGATTGATCTTACTAACAAATTTATAAAACTATATAATATGATTCAGAATCCAAAATAATAAGTTTGCTTCCTCCAATTCACTTGTAACTTGTGATTGATTAGAAGCACATGATTTGATTTACTATTATCTAATTTAACCCAAAACCATATATCAAGGAATAATAAGCATTCAATTCAAAGATGCAACAAATAATACATTCTCAAGGAAAAAATCATTTCAGGAAACATTATATGTATATACAGATAGCATAAAGAAGCAAATAGTGAAGCTTAGAACTTGCAATAATATGTTACAAAATAATTGATGCAAATTTAGTACTAAGAAAAATCAGAAACAAATAAAAACATCTAAAACAGCTAAAAAAAAAAAAAATCACATTAACCAATATTAATCTCTGCACAAAATAAATGACTCTTAGGGTGGTTTTAAATTCCTCTGCATTATCCGTGCTCAATGAGGTATCTCTCGGCGATGGTGGCGTGCGTTGCAGCGCCTATCGGGAGCACATCTTCGTCGATCATGAAGTGAGGCGAGTGGCCGGTGTGTACGGACCCTAGTGTCTCATTTCTGATGCCAATGTAGTAAAATGCTGCAGGAACCACTTCCGAAAAGAACGAAAAGTCCTCTGCTCCCATCATCGGCGGAACCACTCTGAAGTTTGTCGGCCCCAACAAGTCGATGGCCACTTTCCGAACATGTTCGTACATGTTGTCGTCGTTGACGGTTGGAGGGTAGATTGTGTACGCTTTTTCGAAGAAGTCCACTGTGGCCGAGCATCTGAAGACGCTGGCTTGTTCAACAATGACCTGAAGAAGTGATAGTGATCATGTTATATTGAGTCCGGGAAAGATAGGTGGGGGATTTTAGTTTGGAGTGTTGGAACAAACCTCATTTATTCTTTTTAGTAGTTGGTAGAAGCTTGTGTTGGAAAAGGCGCGAAATGTGCCACCGAGGACTATGGTGTCCGGTACCATTTCTAGATCGTCGCCTCCATTGAATGAAGTCACCGACACCACCTTCAAGCGAAAAAGCGACGTGAAACTGAATCAGCAGTGCACGCACACACAAACACATACTAGAAATTAAGACACACAGAAGGAGAGTGTGTTACCTACACCTTTCCTTAGTTCCCGATTTTCCTAATCATAGTTCTCAATTATTTTCTACATTGGCATTAGGAATAAGACACTAGGTTTGTAACCGTGAAAATAGTTTTCTCATTTGATTTTTCTCATAATGATGCCCAGTCAGGGCCTGCTTGGTTTGTAACTGTGAAAATATTCTGAAAACGTAAAATCAGAAACTATATAAAGAATCTGCATAGGTTCAGTTTCCTGAAACCTGCGTTTAGATAATTGTCTTGTAATGTTTTCCGAAAATAGTTTTCTATTTTCTGAGTTCCCGATAACTGTTTATAGACTTACAAACTAATAAGAAGGCTAATTCTCTAGTGGTTGATGTGTTCACTCTTTATGGTCCCATTACCCTACAATGAAGATTGTCATGGTAGTTGATGTGAGAAATTATATCCATTTGTCCATACATTTGAATCCATTTACAAGTAGTACTAACAAATATGTACACCCTTTAAGTAGCAAAATTGATGCAATGCCTTTGAGTCTTTCTTCTACAACATATGTCAATCCAACCACCTTATTTTCCCTCATTTTCTAGAGAAAAATAAAATGCAATGCTAGGCAAGACATACCTGAGAGTCCAATGGATTCGCTTCACGAGACACGATTCCTTGTAAGCTGATAACAGCAGCCGAGGCAGCTAAAACAGGATCGACAGAACGATGTGGATTCGCTGCATCACCCTTTTGTCCACTGATTACTGCTCTAAAAAAGCCACAACCTGCCAGCAAAGGACCAGGCCTTGATCCGATGATCCCGGTTGGATGCTCGTGAGATACATGAACCGCGAATATGGCCTCCACGTCTTCTAGAGCCCCGTCTCCTATCATCCGTTTTGCGCCATTGCCGGCTTCCTCTGCTGGCTGGAAGATTAGTACTACTGTCCCCTGAGAACAGCACCAGTCAAATAATACTCACATTTTTTTCGTAAATATGACAATGACAACACGGATTTTTTTTATTTTTTTTTCCAATGTTTCAAATATTCTAATCCATCATTTTCTCGCAAATTAGTTATGGAATCAAGTTACTGTCCTAGTAAACACTAAGCTTGTTTAAAACATATAGTTGTTGAAATTGTCATGCACATAGTTTACTCATTGTAGTAGTTTATAACACAGACAGAACCAGCAACAATTGAAATATGAAGAGAAGATTGATTTGTCATTGAAAACACTCTCATTTTTCTTAATTTATACATGAAGATAAATGGATGATGTACTAGAAATTCTACAAATAATTCTAGTGTGTAATGGTCTTCATGTACCAGTGATTCAAAAGGGGATCTTTTTTACCAAAACAATTCCCAAAATATTAATTTATTTCTTGTGGAAATCTTCAACATAAAGACAGATTAATAAAGAGTTGAACATCCCACACAAACAAAAGGATAACATGGCAGAAATCAAAAAGTGGGATGAAGCCATAGCAGGTCTCATCTCAATCAATTATAATCTGTTGGATATAATATATATATATATATATATTAAACCAAGTAAAAGACAAGCCAAAAATATGTTTTAGAGCTAGATCCAAAAGTGGCAGTAAAAGCTACCAAGCTCAAAATAGCTCAACATGGAATTTTAAAGCTTATCTATGCTTTTTTGAGAATCAATGCTATCCATACAGTGTGAGTCCTTATTGAGAGGAAGTGACATGATAGACCTTTGAACTATTTAAAACCAAGCAATAAATAAATAAATTTGGTTTAATGATCATAAAATGTAGAGGATGAGAACTTTTCGCTATCTTTCAGATTTAGGGTCACAAATTCTTGGTTCTCTAAATTGAATGGTCCCCTGATTTCATAGTTTATAGAGGCTGATGAGAGCAGTGTTTCACTGTCTAGTAGTCACTGATTCCTCTGCGTTCTTGTGTCACATTCCTCAAAACAAAACTGTTCCGACATTCGAAACAGTTGGAATAACTCGGATCCTCTCAAGTGCGCTGGACCGTTAATTGCACAGAAAGGATGTAGATCATCCCAAATGAGGTGGAGTTCAATTCTCCGGTGGAGATAATACAGACGTAAAAAAATAAAAAATAAAAAAATAAAATAAAAAAAAATAAAAAAAATTGATTACATTATCTCGGACCAATCACAAGCCTACACGTAAACGAAATGTCGACTTTAAATCAATTTTATTTCACATTTTCCTTACTTGGTCCTGCTTTTTTCATAACCTAGGGGCTCTCAACCATTCAGCTCTTATATTGGGGTAGTTATTAAATCACTATTTGTGAAAATATAAATGTCTAACACAGACAGAAAGTTTTGGACTTTTATAATTCAACCCGTGTCTTCTGTTTATATAAGAATCTTTACAGTTCTGCAAACAAATGTGTGTACAAATTTTTGTGTGTGTGACTGTGAAAAATTTTCAATTGTTGTGAATTTTGGTTTGTGGGATTTATTTTACCCACATTTTAGGTTGGTTAAAGAATATACATTCATAGAGGAATTATTGGTCACAAATTTCAATAGGGAATAGAAATAGGACCAAGGACATGATAAGATAGGTACTATTGTTCCATTGCCAAAACTGGTCAATCAGAAAAGAAATGCTTTTAGGGTCATTTTGAGCTATACAAGAAGTGGTATATATATATATATATCAATATTGTCCATAAAAAGTGATCCCTATATAAAAAGTTATCCCATAATATAACTAATTCACAGCATTATAGTGGCTATACTCACTTTTTAGCCCAAAAAGTAGCAAATTGTTGCAATTAAGTATATGATTCTCAAAAAAACACATCATATGCTTCGACTCCAATCAGTGCTACACATTGGCACAACATGAAGAGGAATAATAGAATCTTGAAATTCTAGTCAGTCGTTAAAAGTTGTTAACTAAGCTAACACAATATTTAATCATTAATAAAGCTAAAAAGATATGATATTTAATCACTTAAAAATAAAATAAAAATTGATTTGGAGATGGATTGAGAAAGAAATTTAACCTTCAATAGATGCTCGCGACTCTTCAAAATCTTGGCTGCACCAATGAGCATGGTCACGTGCGCGTCATGCCCACAAGCGTGCATTTTTCCTGCATTTTTGCTTTTGTGCTCCCATTCAACAGCTTCCTATAACCAAACACAACCAATAAATAAATAAATTTGTAACTCCATGCAAAATAACCACAAACTCATAAATTATTGAACCTCCTTTTAAACATAAAAGTACCATTAACACGGGAACATGTCCCGTGTTAAAATAGATACGCAAGTAACATGAAAACTGATCATATTTCAAACAGTAAAAAAGTAACTTCTACTCCACGGAACAAACATGATCATTTTTGTGACGTCACTAAATCATATCATATACATTAATCTAATTATGTATAACAAAAATTGATCGAGACTCCTATCATGATAAAAATAAATAAAAACCTGGATCGGGAGGGCGTCCATGTCCGCTCTGAGAGCGACGAAAGGAGGCCCTCCTGTTCCAATCTTGGCTCGGATTCCGGTCCTAGCCATTGGAAACCGAAAAGGCACATCCATTCTCTCCAATTCAACCCGAATCAATTGACTCGTCTCGAATTCCTCAAAAGCAAGCTCGGGGTTCTCATGAATTCTCCTCCTCAAGCCTTTGAGCCACTCCACATTCTCCGGCTGCTTCGCCAGCCGGAGCACCTCCTCCGAACAAGCCTCCGTCCACGGCGCGCATACCGAGAGCTCCTCCGCGGCGGTGGGCATGAGCCGGAGGGAGGTGAGGTTCTTTTGAGGCTCTGTGTCCTTGTTGCGACACAACTTGTTATCGAAGTATGTGAAGTCTCGATCATGGGTTGATTTTGATATATGTATTGAAGTGAGAATGGTGATTAAGAATAGAAAACATGGTGTTTGAGAATTCATGTCTAGAGAGAGAGAAAGAGTGATGAGGAGGATGGATGAATGAGGGAAGGTGAGGAAGGAGAAGGAAATGTGTATGTGTGTGTGAGAGACATAGGGGAATATGAACACGTGCGGATAAAGGTAGGCTCCACATCCATCACGTGGTGGAATTTGTTATAGTCACATAAAACGCTCCTTGATTACCGTGTCGAATTGAAATGGGTGGGGCCCACCCAACGACCCGTTTCCGTCCACCTTTAAAAAAAAAAAAAAAAAAATTTACTTGATAGTACTTTACTATTCGACAAGTAAATACACCGGTACTTGATTTGTAATATATATATATATATTTATTTATTTTAGAGATGATTGTTAGACGCAAAAATATAGGCAGATTTGATGACTTGAATCTATCAAAATTATTTCTAATGTGTTGTGGAATCCGTGATTTTGTCAATTAAGATTTTTTAAACGACATTGCTAGATATGGTTAAACAAATTTATCTTAATTTCAGTGGTAGACATGTTTATCGGTTCACTCTCAAATTACATCTTGTACTTTTTTCATAATTTGTACCCATTTATTTGGTCCACTCTCAAATAACATCTTGTACTTTCTTCTTCATCTATACTCATTTATGTTTGTTTTTTTTTATGTATTTTATATATTTGTAATATGTGGGGTTGGGGATTTTTCTTTCGGATAATCGTAATTGTTCGAGTCTTTTATCACCATTATTAATGCCCAAGATCAAGTATAGATCAATCCCGTAAGCAGCATGGACCTAGCTTAAGTACAATGAGTGGGGGCCACTGCCTCAGTAAATTATTTTTTTTAACATAAATTACTTTAAAACTTAATATTTTTTCAATTATTCCCCCATTGAAATTTTTGATGTAATTATATCCTTACTCATTTGAATTTTTAGGTCGATCACCGTAGTAATGAATTATTTACATTTAATAAAAATTAAATACAAAACATGATATTTTTAAAACACTAAATTCCAAGTTTTTATAACTAGTTCAACCTTTCGTTATTTGTTTGACTAAATTCAATAAGATTTGAATTAAAAATGTATTTCACAATTTAAATATGAAGGTCCACTCAAGGAAGAGAATAGCAAATTGGTCATGTTTACTAATGGTGTTCAAAGTCCTTTTGGGTGGATGAAATTCACGAATCTGAAGAGCAAAGATATTTTGGAGAGTACGGTGTACAAGTTGAGTTGTGTAGACCATAATTAATTGCCGTAGTCGACTTCTAAAACTAAGCTACATTAGGATATAACTCATGTCAGTATATATTAGGGGTGGACATGGATCGGATTGAATTCGATTGAGAATATTTTGGATTCGATTCACTATTATCGAATTTTTAATTTATGAAACTAATTCAATTCATTTGTCTAACGAAACAAATCTAAATTGGACCGCGTTTAAACTGAATTAGTTCGGATCGGTTTCGCGGATTGAAATATAAACTCATATTAGCTAAAATGAGGAAATACATTCATACAGTGCACAATATTATTTAAACCACAAGTACAAATTTAAAACAGCTAATGACAAGAACAAAAGATGGTCATAATAAATTCATACACTACAGTTTATTAGGACTTAAGGACTTAAAAATTTAGTAGCACACTACAAAGCCGTAACATAAGCAGTAGCATAAGTACTTAAAAATACAACCATGAAACTGCAGTAGCACACTACAATGAAAATGCAGTAGCACACTGAAATGTCAATCCAACAACTCAAAAAAAAAAATTACAAATACAACATCAAATGAAATTGTAGTAGCACCACCCCTTGTGATACAATGTTTTTTGTGATAACCATGGCCCAAGGAATTCAAGAAATAAGACTGCAATAGCACACCTACCAAGCTGCAACATAAGTAGTAAAACAGAGTCAGTAGGCACATATATTTTATAGTGAATTACTTCAAAACACATATATTTTATAAACATAATAAATTAATAGTGAAAAATAGTTATCATCAATAGTGTGACATTGCACGCACTCCGGTTCTACATTCGAAAGTCCTTAAATATTAGTTATGGCTCAAATACTAGTTATTACCTCAAAAATCTCACCGAAGTAGAAGAAGATGACGAAGTCGTTGTTGAAGACGAGAAAAGACTAAGCTCGAGCTGGTGAGAACTATGAGGAGAGCATAAGGGGGAGACGCAATGAGAGAGAAAGGGGCAGCCGTAGTGAGAGTTTGAGAGAGAGGGGGCGAGAAATTCTTGTGAAAGTCTTATAAGGTTTCTTAAGTTTAGATTAGACTTACGTGAAAGTCTCATGACATTGTAATATTAAGTTTATATATATATATATAAATGTAGAAATATAATATGAAGGCTTTTATGTGTAAATAAATATAATATAAAGGTTTTTGTGTGTTAATTTAAAAAATTTAGAGTTAGTTTGGTTTTTGTGCATAAATAATATAGTTGTAAGTTGATAAATCAATGAAATTATAAAATAAATTATTAATTATTTTTGTGTTTAAAAATAATTATTTTAAATATATAAATTGTTGTGAATCTCCAATTCAAAGTAATGAAATTGACTTCAATTTAGTAAAATTGAGTAAATCTCAAATTTAAAGTAGTGAAATTGAGTAAATCACTCAATTCAAAGTAGTTTATTTGAATTCAATTGAGTGAAATTGATGAAATCCCCAACTCAAAGTAGGAAAATTGAGTTCAATTGAGTAAATCCCCAATTAAAAGTAGTGAAATTGAGTTCAATTGATAAAACCCTCAATTCAATGTAGTGGAATTGAGTAAATCCCCCCAATTCAAAGCAGTTTAATTGAATTCAATTGAGTAAAATTGCTAAAATCCACAACTCAAAGTAGTGAAATTGAGTTCAAATGAGTTTAATTGATAAGACCCCGAATTCAAATTAGTGAAAATTGACTTTAATTGAGTGAAATTGAATAAATCCCCCAATTCAAAATAGTTTAATTGAAATCAATTGAGTGAAATTGATAAAATTTCTAACTCAAAGTAGTGAAATTAAGTTCAATTGAGTAAATCTTCAACTCAAAGTAGTTACATTGACTTCAATTGAGTGAAATTGATAAAATTCCAAATTAAAATTAGTGAAATTGACTTTAATTGAGTGAAATTGAGTAAATCCCCCAACTCAAAGTAGTAAAATTGAGTGAAATTAAGTTCAATTGAGTAAATCATTAATTCAAAGTAGTGAATGATCGGTTCCAGACATGTGAAAATAATAGTGTTAAAAATAAAAAATTAACACTATCTAGTTTTAACCTTTCAGTCGCAAGTAATTGATTGGTATATAGTATAGTTGGGTAGAGAGGGTATCGAACCACAGAGATCAAAGTCGTATTTCAAATAATTATAAAGTGCAAATTGAATTATATTTATAAAAATTGTTTGATTGGTTTGTTGTATTAAACTATTAAACATAAAATAAAATAAAGATAAATATTTTTTATTTCACTCAAGATAAACAAATATAGGATTGAATTCCAACTCCACCACTAGCCTTATAACAAAATCCTTTAATTATATTATTGCAAGAGGGCATTACAGCTCATATAAATCAGACTAGTGATGCTACAAGCCGTTGCCTAGTCCCAAAAATGATGCAATCGGTTCATATTCGCTACAATCCATCTTCGATTAGTATGACTGTTGTATGCATCTATACTACAACTACTCCTAAAACATGAAATTAAAAAGCACGATAACAATCATCTTCTCTAGGCATAAACTGTGTAAACCTAAGACTTTATCATGCCAAATAAGTACCATTATATAGAACCCGTTATTAAATCACGGAATTTCTTGCCCTGTTGATAAAACACAGTTGTTCAAGATAAATCATTAATTCAGTCTCAGCTTAAGTAAAGAATTAATAAATAAATCTTATTTAGGTGATCTTGTTCGTTCTCTCACTACATAATCATCATACGAGTGCCCTTCAACAGATTCCCCTCTTTGCAATAAAAATAAATAAAATACTACATTACTCGACTAGGGTTTCGTTAGATACCGACTAGCTGCTCATGGAAATGGGAGACTTCATTGTTGATAAAGCCACCGTCTTTATGATTGGATGGTTGATTTTTGAGTTCTTGAGGAAGGGAACCTTTCTCAAAGAGAGAGGGTTTTTATGAACAATGATACGTTCTTGAGAGAATACAAATATATTTTCAAGATGTCAGAGATCTCTTTTCTTCATGACTTCTACCCGTATTTATAGACAAAAGTTGGTGCAGATATGGTATGTTCCTTGCTTGCACTCCAAAAAAAATTAAGGGCTAAGAAATGGCGTTGAATGGACGATTCTGCCCCGCTATGTACTTGTACACAAAGTCAGAATTCTGCAGTATATGTTCGCACAAATTCCAAGATTGTGCATTCCGAATGATCGAAAAGCCTCACCGATCGATCGGTGGCTCCTGAATTTTAATATTTATTTAATCCACGAATTTTATGCTTTCGCCACTTGTACCTTGTTTCACTGATTTGTACTTTGCTGATTTTCGAATGCAAATATCTTCTAAATGTTGCTCCGAATTTCGCATATTTGTTAAGAACCCCGAATTAACACACTTTTGTATTAAGGCCCTGAAAACACACTCAACACGCAACTTGCATAAAAATACCAAATTAATATAATAAAGAGACTAACAAGAGGTATATTAACGCCCAGAATACCAACTATTTTGGTCTCATCAGTTAAATTGAGTTAAATTAATAAAAACCACAATTCAAAATAGTGAAATTGACTTCAATTGAGTGAATTTGAGTAAATCTCCCAATTCAAAGTAGTTTAATTGAGTTCAATGAAATTGATAAAATCCCCAACTAAAAGTAGTGAAATTAAGTTCAATTGAGTAAATCCCCAACTCAAAGTAGTTAAATTGACTTCAATTTAGTGAAATTGATAAAATCTTCAATCTAAATTAGTGAAATTGACTTTAATTGAGTAAAATTGAGTAAATTCCCCAATTCAAAATAGTTTAATTGAGTTCAATTAAGTGAATTTGATAACATTCTCAATTTTAAGTAGTGTAATTGAGTAAAATTAAGTTCAATTGAGTAAATTCTCAATTCAAAGTAGTTTAATTGAGTAAAATACCGGATTCGAGGTTTTTGGATCCATGTCCAACCCAGTCCATAATGAAACCGGTCCAAAATATCCGGACCGGATTGGTCGGATTGGATTTTCGGATTCGCCAGATTTTTGTCCACCCCTACTATATATATATACACATATACATATAATTTGTCTAGATTGTCATACTCGTGAACACATCTCTGATGTCAAGGCTATCCGAATCAGGAGTCTAGGTAGAATCATTTTGGGGTTCATAGAATCGGAATCGTAGAAACCTAAGTAGAATATTCTACCTAAACGTATTCAAAATTAACTAATATATTGGGCCTTTAAATATTTTCTCATAAATTTAGGCTATATATTGGGATATTGGACTAAATCATTAAGTTTTTGGGCATTTTATATGGATGGCTTAACCGTCCAACCATTATTTTAACGTAATAACATCGTACAAAATCTTAGCAGAATCGTAAAATCCGTTAGAATCGGAATTGTGAAAACTATGTCTGACGCCAATTCGTGTCATGTGCGTGTCCAACATGACTAAAAGTAACAATAAAGCACGAATAATTTATCTGAGTTGTCGTACTCGTGTTGAATATTTGAACACGCGTGTTTTGATTCGAATTTGTGTCGTGTGCGTGTCCGACATGACTAAAACTGTTTAAAAATATAAATATTTTTGAACATTTCAAATACATATTTAGGACATTTTGAAAACATATTTTGGACACTTTCAAGGTTTGGGTAAATTTTTAAGTTAATTAAATCTAATTTAGAAATATATTATGAACTAATTAAAAAATAATACAAAACTTAAGAAACAATAATAAAAATATACAAACTTTAAGATTTAAATGAGTGAGATTTTATAACTATTTGGATGAAATATTTAAAATTTATTCATGTTAATAAATTACCATGTCATTTTTTTTTGACATGCCTATGTCGTGCTGTATCGTGTCCTATTGTTTTAGATTATCATGTCGCAGTATATTTATCATAACGGGTTGCGTGTTTATTTTCGTGCTTCATCACTTGTAAAATTATAGAAAGTAAATATGGGACGGTGCTTATCATGTGCGGGTCCCGCCAATATTTGTTTACCAATTAGTAAAACTAATAAAATGAGACAAGATACCGTAACACGACACAAACACGAACACGGTGTGAATTAAAAGAATTAGGGTTCACCATAAATGTGTTCAAGCTATATAAAGGTCAACTCAAACATGATAATAATATTTTTTTTATCATGTTTGGGTCAAACTCGAGAACCCGAACAAACCGTTTGACTCAATTATATTTATATTTATATCTATATTTTTTTTTCTAATTGGTCATAGGTTGAAATATATCAAATAATTATAATTGGGTCGTGTTAAATTCAATTTAATTTTATTAATAAATAGGTTAAAACAGTTTGTTTCGTGTTGGGTCGTGTTAAATTTCAATTTTTATATTTTTTATAAATATGTTAAACATGTTAGATGGGTTGGATCGGGTTACCTACTTAAAATAATGGGTTGAGTTAGTGTTGAAAACATTTGACACGCATATTAATCAGGTATTTTTTGACACGACCCATTTAATGTACTACAATGTTTCAACCCGACATGAACACGACCCACATACACAAATTGCCACCCCGGCTACCAGTGACAAATTCATATTTTGACAATATATGCCAAATGTAATCTCATCAAAGAAAATGAAAAATATAGTAAATATCAAACCTTTGCAGCACATGTATTTTGAATGAGATAAAAGATGAAACAAAATATCCAAAAGAAAAGAAGAAGTCGTTTTGAGAAACTGATACCCAATTTTTTCAAAATGGCTATTATCAGGAAACCCTCAATGGTTTCAAAATTGTTCAAAAAAATCCTTGTAGTTTGAAAAAAAAAACCTATGGTTTCACATTTGATCAACTTGTCTCATTCCCTCTAATTTAAGACAAACTGTCCTTGAAACCATAGGGGGGTTTACTGGAAAAACAAATTAAAAAAATTAAAAAAAAATTATTTTATGTCCAATCATACGAATTGTTTTATATATATTTTACGATAAACGAAATTTTTTTATTAATGCTGAAATAAAAAAATTAATGCCGATTTTTTTTCGAACTACCAATTAGGGTAAAATATAAAATAATTTTAATATTTTGAACTACCAATTAGATTTTTTTTTCATTTTTAATATTCTTATAATTTTACTATAAACAAAAAAAAAATTGATATATGCCAGAATAAAAAACTAATGTCGGAAAAAATTTTGAACTATTAATTAGATTGTTTTTTCATTTTTTTTTCGTTTTGTTTTTTATATTTTACTATAAATGAAAAAAAAAATGATTTATGCCAAAATAAAAAATTAACTGATCGGTCTAAATCGTGTTATGTAAAAGAGATTAAAAAGATGAAATTAGCACGATCTAGTTTTACCTTTCGCAAGTGCATGAATTGTATTATAGTATAGTATTGGCTTGAGAAAGGGATGTCGAACCAAAGAGACTAAAGTCGTATTATAGATTTCAGCAAATAATAAAATTAAATTGTTTAGAGAAAGTTGGTTTTATTGGATTTTCATTAATAACTAAGGATATTAAATTAAAATAAAGTGATCGACTAAAAATAAACTTAAAAATATAACCTAAATACGATCTCGTTTTGCCTATCGCAAGCGTACGAGTCAGTTCGTAGTATTCCCTCTGCCCCATTTTAAGTGTCTACTTTGGGGAATCCAACTTTTTAAGTTGATGATTTTTAGTATTTTTTATTGTATGGGTAATATATGAATTGTCAACTTTGCCCATAGTGGGATCCATGATGATGTGATGGTTTGTAGTATAAATTTTTATTATTTTAATGCATGAAGGTTAAATTGGTAAATTGATAACATAAAGTACTTTGACTTTTTTAAGTTGGACACTTATTTTGGGACGGACAAAAACATGAAAGTGGACACTTAAATTGGGACGGAAGGAGTATAATATAGCTTGAGATAGGGAATATCGATCCCACATATACTAAGTCGTACTCTAAATTTTAATAAAATAATATTCTTAAATTGTCACTGATAGTTTGATTTTAGATTTTTATATTAAACTAATTAAATAAACAAATAAACTAAGTAAAACAATTAAAGATAGATTGAGAAAATTCAATAGAAATAAAGTCTAAGATGTATCTAATTCCATCACTAGCCTCGTAATATAAACATGCTATTCATTCTACTATAAAAGGGAGAGATAGCTCCTACGAATTAGACTAGTGTTGCTACAAGCGAGCTTCTAGTCCCTAACAAATATTACATTCAACCGAGTTCAGTCACAATTCATTTTTGGAACAAATATTATTCAGACATCCAATTACCCTACACTACTCCTACTATGTGCTAAATTAAAGACACATCCATTTCATATTTCCTTAGCATGAATTGTCCAAACTAAAGTTTCATATTTTAAGCACCGTTATGTAGATAACTAGCTCTTTTTACATGTACCGAACCTGAAACATGTATAAACATAAAAATTGCATAAAAATACCAAGGTAATAAGATATAGAGACTAACAATACCGAATTAATCGCCTAAAATATGTAATATTCGGCTCATATCATAAAGCAATAATTAAATTATTATTATTATTTGGATAAATTCAAGATAAAGAAGTTTATGGTTCACCAACTCCACAACTAGCCTCATAATATAAACTTTAATAATTCAATTGCAAGAGGGAAATGCATCACATGTGAATCAGATTAGTAACGTTACAAATAGTTGCATAATCCCCAAAAAGATGCAATCGGTCAGATTCGCTACAACTCATCTTCGAATAAAGTATGATTAGTGCATACATGTACTTTAAACTACTCCTACTAACATAAATTAAAAGCATATCTATATCATCTTCTCTTAGTATGGATTGTGTAAATTCAAGACTTTATCGTGCCCATGAAGAACCATTATGTAGAAACCATTATTAAATCTTTAGAGTTCAAGCTCCTAGTGATAAAATATGGTTGATTAAGATTAATTATTAAGGCCCTGTTTGGTTCGCGGTCCGGTCCCATGTGGTCCGGTCTCATAATGGTTTTTTTGGGATCGGACACTGTTTGGCAGCACGGTTCCAAAAAAATAAGGACCACTTGGGACCAAAAGGGGTAATTTGAGACAACAAAAAATGATGGTCTCAAGTGGTCTCAAGTGGTCTTATATACAATTGTCTTAACACATGAGACCATAAAATTTGAAAAATATAGATATAATTTGAAAATAATATATAAAATTAAAAAAATAATATAATTTTTTTGAAATAATGTATAAAATTTGAAATATATATATATAATTCAAAATTAATATATAAAATTCAAAATATATATTTAAAATTTTGGAAAATAAAAACATTCCAAAATAATAGAAAAAATAAAAAATAATGCATAAAATTCAAAAATAATATATAAAATTTGAAAAATAATATAATTTTTTTAAAATAATGTATTAAATTCGAAAAATATATATAAAAATCAAAATTAATATATAAACTTTTAAATATATATATAATTTAAAAAATAATATATAAGTTTTGAAAAATAATATAATTTTTTTGAAATAATGTATAAAATTTGAAAAAAATATAAAATTCAAATATAATATACAAAATTAGATATATATATATATATATATATTTGAGAAAATATAAAAATTTCAAAATAATATAAAAAATCAAAAATAATATATAAAATTCAAAAAATAATATAAAATTTTGAAATAATTTATAAAATTTTAAAAATATATTATTTTTGAATTTCTTATATTATTTTCAATTTTTTTATATTTCAAATTTTATATATTTTTCATACTTAATATATTTTTTGAATTTTATATATTATTTTTTTATTTTTGTATTATTTTCCAAACATAAGACCAAACAGCTTGAATAAGAACATAAGATCAGACAGTTTTACGAAACAGACTTTCAGAACACCACCCAGACCAGACCAGACCAGACCATACCGGACCGCCTACCAAACGAGCCCTAATTCAATCTAAGATAAGAAGAGAATCAATAAAGAATCTTATTTAATTAATTAAGTTCGTTCTCTAACTACATAATCATCACATGAGTGCTCTTTAGCTTCCCCTCTTTGCAATAAAAATAATTAAAGTTCTACATTACTTGACTAGGGTTTCGTTGGAAACCCTAGATACTGATTTAACCGCTTATGGTAGGAGAAGAAAGCATCACTGATGTAGAAGTCACCTCCATGATTGGTTTACACGGTTCTTCTAGATCTTGAATGATAGAAAGAGAAAGTCTCTTTGAGATAAAAGTTGTAGAATGATTAGACAATTGAAAGATAGTCTCCTATGTATGTGAGACCCTATATTTATAGACAAAAGTTGATGTAATTATGGAATGGATTTTCTTGAACTCCAAGTTGACTTTGTGTGAGGACCACTCAATCTTTAGTCTGTTGTACCAATTGTACCATTCTCCCATGTTGTAGAGTGGTGAATGAGTAAAAATATATCATATGTATCAGCATGTGAGGAGTCTGGGCCATCGTCGGGTGATCCCGATCGATCGGTGGAAGTTCTCGATTGATCGGTGGAAATAGTCGATCGATCGCCACTGTTCGCGATCGTTCACCACTGTACTATGCACTTGCACTTGCACTATTTCTGCCATAACTTATGATATGAGAGTCCCTTTTAGACATTCTTTAGTTCGTTGCAAAGCTGACTTCAAGCACTTGATTTTAGGCTTTTGAATAACTCAATTTGAAGTTATTTTGACCAAGTTATGGTTGCTTGAAGTTGTTCATCTATTTTTGTCTTTCGGGTTTTTCAGCTATTAGCCTATTACTTCGACTTTCTTTTAAAATCCTGATCACTTCTCATTTTCATTTCCAGTTGCTTTCATTCACTTTGTGGCTTAGATTTGCTTCATTCTTCTTCGGTTTCGGCTTTTGAATGGTCTTAAGTCCGTATTTCAATTAATTCACCGAAATTAACTCACTTTTTCTATATCGAGTCTGAAACACATTTAACAAGACAAACCGGATAAAAATACCAAGATAATGGAATAATTAAACTAATAATGCTTAGTTAGGGACCTTTAATACTAATATTTGGCACTTAACATTAACGCCGAAATATTTTATTTTCGAACTACCAATTATGATAAAATATAAAATAATTTAAGTTTGAAATATAAAAAAAATATTTTGCACCAAGAATTAGATTTTTTTTTTAAAAAAAAAATAGTAAAGCCCCCTCAGTATTCAGGGGCAGTTTTGTCTTATATTAGAAGGAACAAGACAAATTGATCAAATGTGAAATCATAGGGGTTTTTTCAAACTAGAAGAGATTTTTTGAACAATTTTAAAATTATAGGAGAGTTTTCTGATAATTGCCCTTTTCAAAATGCTCTTTCAAAGTTAAGAATATCTTATAAAAAAATTGTCAAACATCGTTTAAAATAAAAAAATTTCCTTAAAAAAGGCAAAAGTAAATTTTGAAAAGCTAATTAAAATAAGTAGACGGGCTCAGTCTCAGTCTAGTCTAATTTGGCCACTCATAAGAATCACTAAAAATAGACAAATGCAAAATAATAAGTTCATTCCTGTATAATTTGGCCACTAATAAAAAAATCTTAAAAAGTAGATTAGCTTTCTTATCACTGAAAACCCTAAAAGGAAAAAAATAAATAAAAATAAAATAAAATCTATGAATGATATATAGCTTGCAAGTGAGAATAATGAGTAAATTTGATTTTAATTTAGAATGTATTAACGTGAAAATGTGTCAATCTGTACATTTCACCTTTTGACAATTTAAACACGTCAAACAACCATTAACAACACATTTTACATTATCTTTAACAACACCTTTTACATTATCACTTAAGATAAATATATCACATCAATTTCGGAATTGATAAATGATGATTTATTAATTGTATCTATATTATCATGAATTAATTGAACTAAGTGTGGACTTGGTTAAAAGAATAAAAAAATAGACAATGTTTGGGTCCTCACCAGTCAGGATCAATTTGGTCATCACCCCTTACTTGGACCAATAAAATTAAGACATATGTCAAATACTAATTAAAAAATAACAATGAGTATTACCCATGGATTAAACCCGAATCTATATAAATATATATATAGAAACAAATCTTACAAATACCATCAATCAAGATTTTTCATGTCTATTTATATATATATATATATATATATATATATATATATATTTATATATTTATATAAACAAATCTTACTAATACCATCAATCAAGATTTTTTCATCTCTTTTTCTCAGTTGTTTGTTTAATTCGTGTTAAGAACTCAAAGATTATTTATTTTACAATTTTATTTTGTAATAACAAATTAATATATTATTTTCTTAGTCCATTTTGGGCTGAGAATCTATAAAAAAAAAAAAAAAAAATCCATTGCCAAGAGAAGAAGCCTCAGTGTCTTTTGTTTTTAATTTTTCCCTTGTGTTTGATTAGTTATTGGTGGGTGTATACTATATATATATCTACGCATAAGTATTGATGCTTTTTAAAGAGATGAGTGTAATGTTGGAAATTTTTTCTTTAAAAAGACTTCAATTTTTAGAAGGATCTGCATCTTCCTTTAAATATATATCTACGTATCTTTTTGTCCGCAATTGAATTTCAAAGTAGATATGTCATATGTAATATTGGAGATAGGAAAAAGGGAAAAGAAAAAAAATGGAGAAATGCTAAACATCATGAAAAAAAATTCATGATATAACCATGAATGATGTGGATGTATTCATGAATGAACACGTGTCCATTATAAAAGTTAAGTAAAAATTGATGAGTGTTGTTTTGGTAGGTAAATATTAAACTGATCTTAAATTTGAAATTCAAATAATATAATAGAAATTAATTGATATCAAACTTATCATTTTATTACTTCATGATAAAATCATGAAACTAATTGCTCAACAAAATGTATATTTTGGATTGGATTTAATCCATGATAGTGGGTAATACATATTATTATTTTTTAATTAACATTGAACATGTGTCTTAATATTATTGGTCCAAGTAAGGAGTGAGGACCAAGTTGGTCCTGACTGGTGAGGACCCAAGCATTGTCCTAAAAAAATAGCTGTGACTTTTTTGAGCTCCAAGTTTACCTCATAAAATATAAAAAAAAATACTTAAACAAACTTCTTCTTGTTAAGTTGATTTATTTATTTGTGTATTTTTAAAGTTTGGATTAAGTTGCGAAGTTAAACAATGAAGATGATAGTAAATTTTTTCCTTAAATCAAACATGATCCTAATACAAACATATACCACCAAAATAAGATGAAAGCTATCTTCCAACTAACTCCTTCTCAAACAAAGAGATCTTTAATGCTGTAGTGAAAGCTCAAAAAATATCTTATTTTGCCTGTTTCATAAAAAACAAGACTAACCAAACTAAATGTTTCTTTAATTAATTTCAATAGTTGTCTTTTATCTTTAATTATATGAGGTTTCGTTTTCTTTTTTCCTTTTCTTGAAAAACGAGAGTTAAAAGGGACATCAGGTTATAAAAAAATATATATATAATATCATCATATCCTGATAAATGATATCTTCTACTCATATAAACATAATAAGATATGATATCGACTTCTACAGTATATAGATAGAAGATCTTTAAATCATATAGGAAATCCCAACAAATTTTGTACATTATCCTAGGTCACAAATTATTATTATTATTATTTAGAAAAAAAAACCTTTTTTATGCTAAGAGCTACTTTTATTCCAAAGATTCATCATCCATGCAACAACTTTCTCTTCGTGGTGCAAAGCATGAGGGCAATGTGGTATATTGGTATGTCTATTGTAATTGTCAACATTTATTCAGGTTGTAGGAACAGGGATGAGAGACCATCTATATGACTAATTGACAACACACATACATTTCATATGTGTGTATATATATATATATATATATATATCAACGAATGTGTATATTTTAACTAATCATGGTGGTATAGGCTACTTTAATGACCCGAAAAGGAAAGGAAAAATAAATAGAAAATGCTTTAGGTGGTACCGATCGATGCATGTGTGTGTCATATGGTATGGTGGTGGTTATCCATTACACAAGCACATGTTTTGTTGGTTTTTGACATTGGGAATCAAAAATTCATATTTGCGCCCGCACATATATATATATATATTTTTAAGTAGGGTTAACTTCATTTACATCCTGAGGTTTGTCCTATTATTATTTATACCCTCTCAGATTTGCATATTTTTATTTATACCCCCTTATGGTGTAAAATGTCTAAAATACCCTTATATCAAACACCCCTTAAATCAATTTAATCCCTAAATCAATTTAAACCCTAAACCAAACACCCTCTTAGAATCAATCTAACCCTCAAACCAAACACTCCAACCCCAACATTTATTCAATTTAAATTTATTTAATTCTCTCTCTCTCTCTCTCTCTCTCTCTCTGAGACGCGCGCGCGCACACACACACACATATATATATATATATATATATCTATACATATATATATACAGGACCGGCCCTGACTATGGGTGACCAAGGCGGTAGCCTAGGGCCTCCGGTCCAAGAGGCCCTCAAAAATTTTTTTTCCAGTTTTTTTAATTTAAAAAATCTTAATATTTTTATTGCCATTAAGAAAATTAATTCATTTTTCAGTTCAACTGAAAATAAAGCCTAATATAATTATACAATTTAGGGCCTCAACCTCAATATTTTTTAAAATTTATATAACAACCCAATTTGTAATAAATTCAAAACCAATTTCACTAGGTAGGGCCCCCAAAATTTTATATTTCACTTACTATTACTATATACTAAAAAAAAATCTCTATTTTTTCAAACTAAAGTCTAATTTAAATCAAACCATTATTTTAATTAGGGCTAGAAAATTATTGTTGCATCCACACAACGTTTAACGACTATACTCGCGAATGTCGCATTTGCTCAACGACAATAATTTTTCACACGGCTATAAGTAAGCTTTCGCGACTGTCGCACTCACATGTACAACAACAACTTTTCATGACAACACCAAGATGGAGGCTATTTTCAAATTTTTAAAAAGGGTTAATTTCAGTAAACCCCCTTATACTATTCAATTTAATCAACTAACCCCTACTATATCCACTTTGCCCCCTATACTATTCAATTTCACAAATATGCCCCATCACCTCACATTTTGAGTCAAAATGCCTAAACTACCTTCAATAGTATAAGGGGGTTTAGTGAAATAGATATATTTCTGAATTTATAATTTTCGAAAATATATTTTCATATTATAATTTTCGAAAATTCATAAATATCAAAATATGAATTATTTCCGAAAATATATTTATGATTTCAAAATTATTATTTTTTTTAGAAATATGAATTCTCGGAAATTATAATATATTTTTCATATTTTCGGAAAATATGGAAATTATAATATGAAAATATATTTTTGGAAATTATAAATTCAGAAATATATATATATTTTTCGCAAAAAAAATATTTTTTGGAGGGAGTATATTATTTTCCAAAATATGAATTATTTCGAAAAAAATAATATATACTTTTTGCAAAAAAATTATTTTTCGGAAAAAGATCATATTTTGGAACATAATAGTATATATTTTTCGGAAAAAAATTTATTTTTCGGAAAAGAACATATTTTGGAACATAATTGTGTATATTTTTCGCAAAAAAAATATTTTTCAAAAAAGATCATATTTTGGAACATAATATATATTTTTCGCAAAAAAAATTCATATTTTGGAACATAATAAATGCTTTTTCGCAAAAAAAAAAATCGTAAAAAAATTCATATTTTGAAACATAAAATATATTTTTCGGGAAAAAATTCATATTTTGGAACATAATATATACTTTTTAGCAAAAAAAATATTTTGTGTAATATATAATTTTTTTGGTAAAAAAGTATATATTATGTTCCAAAATATGAATTTTTTCTGAAAAAGTATATATTATGTTCCAAAATATGATCTTTTTCCGAAATATAAATATTTTGCAAAACGTATATATTATTTTTTCCGAAATAATTCATATTTTGGAAAATTCATAAATATTTTTTGGTAAAAAATATATATTATGTTCCAAAATATGAATTTTTTGCAAAAAGTATATATTATTTTTTCCGAAATAATTCATATTTTGGAAAATTCATAAATATTTTTTGGTAAAAAGTATATATTATGTTCCAAAATATGAATTTTTTCTAAAAAAGTATATATTATGTTCCAAAATATAAATTGTTTCCCAAAAAATAATACTATTATGTTTCAAAATATGTTATTTTGCAAAAAATATATACTATTATGTTCCAAAATATGATCTTTTTCCGAAAAATAATTTTTTTGCAAAAAGTATATATTATTTTTTTCGAAATAATTCATATTTTGGAAAATAATATACTCCCTCCAAAAAATATTTTTTTTGCGAAAAATATATATATATTTCTGAATTTATAATTTCCAAAAATATATTTTCATATTATAATTTCCATATTTTCAGAAAATTCCGAAAATATGAAAAATATATTATAATTTTCGAAAATTCATATTTCTCAAAAAAAATAAAATTGAAATCATAAATATATTTTCGGAAATAATTCATATTTTGATATTTATGAATTTTTGGAAATTATAATATATTTTTCATATTTTCGGAATATTCTGAAATTATAATATGAAAATATATTTTCGAAAATTATAAATTCAGAACTATATCTATTTCACTAAACCCCCTTATACTATTGAGGGTAGTTTAGGCATTTTGACTCAAAATGTGAGGTGAGGGGGCATATTGGTGAAATTGAATAGTATAGGGGGCAAAGTGGACACAGTAGGAGTTAGTTGATTAAATTGGATAGTATATGAGGGTTTACTGAAATTAACCTTTTTTAAATATTAGTATATTTAATGTATTTTTTTAATATTTTTCTCACAATTATCACTTTTTAAATTTTTTTTTCGGTAAGTTTATTAATACTGAAAAAAGAGCACAAGCCAAACTTTTTTTCCTTTTGTATTAGTATAGACCCAAATATGATTTTTTAAGTTATAGTCCAATATAAATTAGAACTAAACCCAATATTACACTTACAATAGGGAAAGTTCATTTAGATTAGTATTTTTGCTCTCTAAATATTTTTTACCATGACACATTAGTCCTACTTTTGACAAGCATTTACAAATAAGTTCAAATTCAATTTTTATTTCAAAAGTATCTTGTACTTAATCATTCATTTCATACCCTTCATATTTCTATGCTTTAATATGTGAAATCTATACAAAAGAAACACCAAGTAATTATGTAGTGTTTTTGCCATTCGTTAGAAATTTGAATCTATAAAATACTTACATTTAAAAAAAATAATTTGCATCGTGTGAAATGAAGTGTCCCAAAAAAAATTTCGCGTGAGAAATTTGCATCGCGTGAAATGAAGGGCCCCAAAATTTTTTTTGCCTTCAATCTCGCCTAGGGCCCCAAATTTTTTTAGCACTCTCAGGCCCGGCCCTGTATATATACATACACATATTTTTGACCCATCGGTCGAAAATAGGGGGAAGTGGTGGTGGGAGGGGGGCAGCGCCGACGGGGAGGCGGTGGGAGTGGGTCGGCGCCGACGGGGAGATCTATATATATATATATATGTGTGTATATATATATATGTATAGATTTATATATATATGTGTGTGTGTGTGCATTTGATTGTGTGTGTGTGTGCGCGTCAGAGAGAGAGAGAAAGAGAGAGAATTAAATAAATTTAAAATATTTTTTTAATTTTATATTTATTTTCGAATTTAGTATTTTTTTTGAAATTTAATATATATATATTTGAATTTTATATTTATTTTCAAATTTTATAAATTTTTATATTTTTTCGAATTTTATAATTATTTTTGAAATTTAATATATATTATTAGAATTTTATATGGTTTTTTTTTTTAATTTTATATATTTGTCTTGAATTTAATATGTTTTTTAAAAAAAAATTCAAAATTTATATATATATATATATTTTTTATTTTTTTTCGATTTTATAATTTTTTTCGAAATTTAATATATATTTTTGAATTTTATATGTTTTTTTTTAAAATTTTTATATATTTGTTTCAAATTTTTTATGTTTTTTGCGATTTTTATATTTATTTTTGAAATTTAATATGTTTTTTTGAAAAAAAAATAATTTCAAAATTTATATATATTTTTAAATTTTATATTTATTTTCGAATTTATAATATTTTTCAAATTTTAATATATATATTTTTAAATTTTATATATATTTTGAAATTTTAATATAAATTAAATTATTAAATGATGGGAGGGGGTCTAATTGATAAAAACACTATCATTGTCTTCAAACAGAATAAGGATAAGACATTGAGGATAATTTAGGGATTTTAAAAAAAAAATCAGGCTGATGTTATCATTCAGGGGGTCTAAATGATGAGAATATTGAACAGTAAAGAGTGTAATTGAAGATTTGCAAATTTAAGGGGTGCGATTGAAATAAAAGTAAACATCTGATAATGTAAATGAGTTAACCCTTTACAGTAAGGTTACAAAGAAGAATTTCAAATTCACAAGCTATTTTATGTTTATTTGACATTTGCATTATAGTTGGCGCGGAGCTAGAAAAAGTATTTTTCCGAGTCAATGCAATTTTGTATTAGCTTATATATAATTTAGATATTTTGTAGACTATTAAAAGATTTTTAAAATTTTTTTTTAGGAAAATCAAGTGCAATTTTTTATGAGCTATGAAAAAAATTGAAAACTTTTATAGGACCGTAGCCCTACTAGACAAAGCATAGCTCTAGCCTTGATTATATAGTTCTTAACGACTCAATTTTAATGCAATTAAGACAACCATTTAAGGCCTACGATAAAAAAAATTTATTTTATAAAAATTATTTCAGTGTATTATTATTATGTTTTCTCGACTTTTCACACATAGGGTCCGTTTGGATACCCTGTTTTTTGTTTTTGTTTTTTTACTGTTCACAAGACTAAAAAAAAAAACACGTTTGGCAAACGCGTTTACTGTTCACTGTTTTTTCCCCAAGAAAACTGTTTTCTGTGAATAGTGTGTAAAAGTGATGAAAACACCAAATACAACTTTTAGTTATTTTTTGAGTTTTTTCACTGTTTAGGTGGTAAAAACAATGAAAACACCAAATTCATAAAATACAATTTTCACCAAATAAAAGTGATGAAAACACCTTCATCCAAACGCTTTTTTGTTTTTAGTTTTTTCCTGAAAAAACAAAGACAAATACAAAAACAGTTTTTATATTTGAAGACAGAAAACAAATACAAAAAACAGGCTTTCCAAACGCACCCATAAGATGAAAAGTTCATGCGTGTACGTGTTTTTTATCGCCATAAAAAAATAAAATAAAATTAAAAATATATATTTAATTAACTATGTCTGAATTCTCTTATCGATGTCATTAACTTACTCCCTCTGTCCTCAATTATATATTTATTTTGGGAAATCTAACTTTTTGAGATGATGACTTTTATTGGTGTGATAGTGAATGAAAAACCAATTTTACCATTGGTCCCACCAAGTAATGTGATGTTTGTAGTTTAGATATTTTATAATTTGAATGATTGAATAGTAAATTGACCAAATAGAGTGACATTGACTTTTCTTATTTTGGAATAGGTTGAATAGTGAATGTTGACACTTAAATTGGGATGGAGAGAATATTATTTTTGAGAAACATAGAATCAATATGGACACATGTTTATTTGTTATTGGTCAATAAAAATGTTGAGTTTTTTTATTATTACTTTGCATCCATTGCTTTTGATTAAAACTATAATATATCTATTTACTGATTTTTTTATCCTCAATTTAATTATTTATGATGCAAGCTAATATTCGAGCAATTAAGATTTTTGATTTAGTGACTAATGACACAATAACAACACAAACAGCTAACGTCAGAGTAGGGCCGATCATGAGATTGCTAAAAAAAATTGGGGCCCTAGGCGAGATTAAATATGAGGCATTTCTTATAAAAATACTAAAAAAAATCATTAAAAGACAAAATATATTAAAATGAAAAACAAAGAAAATAAATCGGGTCTTTATGCATTATAAAAATTACGATTCCGTTCACATGGAAAAAAAAATGTAACAAACTTGATCACAAAACTTAAAAATTACCAAAATTTTAGCATAAAACTAAACTATAGTTACTATAACATAAAATATAAAAAATACAACAATCACATTGAATAATTACTGTACCTAGTGTAGATGAAATTATTTTGTGCGTATATATAAATAGATGCCCCGATTGAATAAACTTTTAAAAAAAATTCTCATCTAATAAATTAATTGTTACTTATTTCAGTAGAAAAATAAAAAGATAAGAAAAGAAAATTTGTAAAAGCATTAATGGAACTTGAATTTGATAGGTGTCAAGTTGTAAACCTTTAAAACTTGATAATAGTTTTTGAAATTGTTTAGTCTGATACAATGGCTTTTCAGAGTGGGAATTAAAATATGCATCGACATGTATATATACATATATATGAATTTCTTACTCGCGATTATATGCATCTACATATATATATAAATATATATCAATGTCTTAAATATATAAATGTTTTCAAGTCATTTATATTATATAACAATAGGATATATATATATATATATATATATATATATATATATATATATATATATATGTGTGTGTGTGTGTGTGTGTGTTAAAGACAATAGAGTATCACGTTGTTGGAGTTAGTCGCTTGTTACTTAAACCGAGAGTGTCCGTGTCGCGAAGTCGCTTGGACTTGGAGATATATTAATTTTTTTTCGTTTTCTTTTTTGTTTTCTTTTTTGTTTGGAATCGATCTTTGCAAGTGACAGCCCTAATAATATATTGTGGGCTGAGTTTGGCTCAATATAGTTATAAGAAAATAAGTTAGCTTATTGGATATCATTTTGTTTGAATTTTTAAATACAATTTTTATTTGGCTGATACTACTTAAGGTATTTATAAGAGATTGGGTGGATTTGTTATATTTCATTTTCATTAGACTTTAAATAGAAATTTGGGTAATTTGTATTGACACCCCCTGAGGTTAGGGTCAATAGCACTTAGATTACAGTCAACGTTTTTTTAGCACTCACACCCCCTGAGGTTCCTCCTTCGTTGCAATGACACCCCCCTGGGCGAGTGAAATGACTATAATGCCCCTTTAATTGTTTCACTTATTACATTAGGGTAATATATAAAGTATGAAATTACTCATATACCCAAACACTTCACCCTCTAAAATTACTAATTACACTTCCACCCCTTATTACAAAATATATATTACGAAAATTACAATTTAATTTTTTTTCTTTATAATATAATTTGTATATATAATTACTAAAATTAAAATTATGAAAATATATATATATAATTTGTAAAAAATATATAAAATTTGAAAAAACATATAAAATTCGAAAAAATATATAAAATTTGAAACATTATATAAAATTAAAAATATATATATATAAAATTCGTAAACAATATATAAAATTCTAAAAACATATAAAATTCTAAAAAATATATAAAATTCAAATATATATATATATATATATATATATATATATATATATATATATAAAGTGTGACTAAAGTTTAAGTGGACAAGTCTCAGAATCATTAGCCAAGGTAACGAATCATCTCCAACTCTCTGCAGAGCTATTTCAATGGCCACGATGACGACACATGTCCCACGATGGTGACTGAAATCGGAATCGAACCGATACTTTATTAAAATATTTTAATCAAAAATAAATATATTAATATTTGGATCAAAATTAACGGTTCGGTTCCGGTTCTCATTTATAAAGAACCGAAAGTAAATTTTTATTTGGATCAAAATTAACGGTTCAGTTCCGATAATTTTGGTTCTTTAAAAATGAGAACCGGAAACGAACCGTTAATTTTAATCCAAATATTAATATATTTAATTTTGATTAAAATATTTTAATAAAGTATCGGTTCGATTCCGATTTCGGTCACCATCGTGGGGTATGTGTCGCCATCGTGGCCATTGAAATAGCTTTGTAGAGAGTTGGAGAGGATCCGTTACCTTGACTAATGACTCCGAGACTTGTTCACTTAAAATTCAGTCACACTTTATATATATATTTGAATTTTATATATTTTTTAGAATTTTATATGTTTTTCGAATTTTATATATTGTTTACGAATTTTATATATTTGTTTCAAATTTTATATATATATTTTAATTTTATATATTGTTTCAAATTTTATATATTTTTTCGAATTTTATATGTTTTTTCAAATTTTATATATTTTTTCCAAATTATATATATATATTTTCGTAATTTTAATTTTAGTAATTATATATACAAATTATATTATAAAGAAAAAAAATTAAATTGTAATTTTCGTAATATATATTTTGTAATAAGGGGTGGAAGTGTAATTAGTAATTTTAGAGGGGTGAAGTGTTTGGGCATATGAGTAATTTCATACTTTATATATTACCCTAATGTAATAAGTGAAACAATTAAAGGGGCATTATAGTCATTTCACCCGCCCAGGGGGTGTCATTGCATCGAAGGAGGAACCTCAGGGGGTGTGAGTGCCAAAAAAACGTTGACTGTAATCTAAGTGCTATTGACCCTAACCTCAGGGGGTGTGAGTGCCAAAAAAACGTTGACTGTAATCTAAGTGCTATTGACCCTAACCTCAGGGGGTGTCAATGCAAATTACCCTAGAAATTTTATTTTGGGCCTATAGGAAAAAAAAAGGGTAATTTGCATTGACACCCCCTGAGGTTAGGGTCAATAGCACTCAGATTATGGTTAACCTTTTTTTGGCACTCACACCCCCTGAGGTTCCTCCTTCGTTGCAATGACACCCCCTGGGCGGGTGAAATGACTATAATGCCCCTTTAATTATTTCACTTATTACATTAGGGTAATATATAAAGTATGAAATTACTCATATGCCCAAACACTTCACCCCTCTAAAATTACTAATTACACTTCCACCCCTTATTACAAAATATATATTACGAAAATTACAATTTAATTTTTTTTCTTTATAATATAATTTGTATATATAATTACGAAAATTAAAATTACGAAAATATATATATAATTTGTAAAAAATATATAAAATTTGAAAAAACATATAAAATTCGAAAAAATATATAAAATTTGAAACAATATATAAAATTAAAAAATATATATATCAAATTCAAAACAAATATATAAAATTCGTAAACAATATATAAAATGCTAAAAACATATAGAATTTGAAACAAATATATAAAATTCGAAAACAATATATAAAATTCTAAAAACATATAAAATTCTAAAATATATATAAAATTCAAATATATATATATATATATATAAAGTGTGACTGAAGTTTAAATTGACAAGTCTCAGAATCATTAGCCAAGGTAACGGATCATCTCCAACTCTCTGCATAGCTATTTTAATGGCCACGATGACGGCACATGTCCCACGATGGTGACCGAAATCGGAATCGAACCGATATTTTATTAAAATATTTTAATCAAAATTAAATATATTAATATTTGGATCAAAATTAACGGTTCGGTTCCGGTTCTCATTTTTAAAGAACCGAAAGTAAATTTTTATTTGGATCAAAATTAACGGTTCAGTTCCGATACTTTTGGTTCTTTAAAAATGAGAACCGGAAACGAACCGTTAATTTTAATCCAAATATTAATATATTTAATTTTGATTAAAATATTTTAATAAAGTATCGGTTCGATTCCGATTTCGGTCACCATAGTAGGGTATGTGTTGCCATCGTGGCCATTGAAATAGCTTTGCAGAGAGTTGGAGAGGATCCGTTACCTTGACTAATGACTTTGAGGCTTGTCCACTTAAAATTCAGTCACACTTTATATATATATATATATATAAATTTTATATATTTTTTAGAATTTTATATATTTTTCGAATTTTATATATTGTTTACGAATTTTATATATTTGTTTCAAATTTTATATATATATTTTAATTTTATATATTGTTTCAAATTTTATATATTTTTTCGAATTTTATATGTTTTTTCAAATTTTATATATTTTTTTAAAAATTATATATATATATTCGTAATTTTAATTTTTGTAATTATATATACAAATTATATTATAAAGAAAAAAAATTAAATTGTAATTTTCGTAATATATATATTTTGTAATAAGGGGTGAAAGTGTAATTAGTAATTTTAGAGGAATGAAGTGTTTGGGCATATGAGTAATTTCATACTTTATATATTACCCTAATGTAATAAGTGAAATAATTAAAGGGGCATTATAGTCATTTCACCCGTCCAGGGGGTGTCATTGCAACGAAGGAGGAACCTCAGGGGGTGTGAGTGCCAAAAAAAGGTTGACCGAAATCTGATTGCTATTGACCCTAACCTCAGGGGGTGTCAATGCAAATTACCCAAAAAAAAATAATTTGGGGGCCCCAGGGGCGGCTCTGCGTCAGAGAGTTATTAAATTAATGAGTTTTTTTTAAGCATTTAAAATAATAATCCGGGAGGCATGTTGTATTTTTACATCAAGTGACAAAAATACCCATAAACTTATTAATGCACGTTCCTAATGTAAAATACCATAACTACCCTTATACTATAAACTGCAACTCTGCGTTACTTAGGCCTGTTTACTAACAAGAAACGTTTATGTTTCTTGTTTTTACTTCTTGAAATGAAAAAGTAAAAGTAAAATCTTATTTCCCAATTTATTTCTACTTTTGCCCTTAAGGAAACATTTCCTGTAAAGAAAAGAATAAACAAAAAAAAGGGTACTTTCTCTTTTTGTTTCCTCTCACCTTCAAAATGACCAAATTTCAAAGTCCTAAAATTGGGACTTTCATGTCTTTTGCATTAATAAATTTAAATATTATATATAAATAATAATAAATAAATTAAATATTTTTATAAATTAAATAAAAATAAATGAATAAATAATAGTAATAAACAAAAAATATATTAAATAATACATAATAATAATAATAAATAAGAAATACAAATAAGAAATAAATAAAATATTTTTAGAAATTAAATAAAAGTATAATAAATAATAAATAAAATAAAATATATTTATAAATTAAAATAAAATAATGAATGAATAATAATATAAATAATAAATTAAATAAAAAATAAATTAAATAATATACAAAAAAAATAATAAATAAATAAAACATATGATAAATAAAAAATAATAAATAAAAAATAATAAGAAATACATATAATAAATAAATAAAATATTTTTATTTTTTTCTTACTGCAAAAATATCAGTATCAAACAGGCTTCCAGTTCATACTAAAAGTATGCTATTGTTTATGTCATATTTACAAAATAGTTGATTTCATTAGAAAAATAAAAAGTAAGAACAAATTTTTTTTAGTAAACATACTTTTTGTTTTTTATTTTTGTTTCTGGGAAAAAATCAAAATTTAGTAAACAATATTTTACTTTTTGTTTCTCTTAAAGGAATCAAAATCATGATTCTACTTCTTCAGGAAATGTTTCCGGTTAGTAAACAGGCGGGGTGATTTGGGCCAACTTACGCGCACCTCGATTAATTTTCGGGACCCTGAAGTTAACGACCGGGTAAACCTCCAGTGGCCCAGACGAAAACATAATTGGTAGGATTTGATCCAAAGATCTCATGGTGAAGAGCCGAGAAACTCTTCCATTCCACACACCCACCCACTCGTTCGGGTTTTCTTGTTTCATCTTGCAAATGAATTATTTAGCATGTATAACTTATCTTATGATATATTTTTCATGAGTCTTGTAAAAAAGAAAATTATTGATTAAATGAAAAGAATTTTTTTGGTGGGTCCTCTCAACTTAATAACTCATTCAACAAATGTAAGGGTACGTTTGGCTCACCTGTTTCTTGTTTTCTTTTTTTAATGTTCACATATTTCAAAAACAAAAACACGTTTGACAAACGCGTTTACTGTTCACTTTTTTTTTCCCAAGAAAACTGTTTTTTGTGAATAGTGGATAAAAGTGGTGAAAACACCAAATACAACTTTTAATTATTTTTTGAGTTTTTTCACTGTTTAGGGTACCACCGCTCCCACCGCCGCCGCCACCAACCACCACCACCCCCCGCCATCGGTCGCCGCCGCCGGCCCCCACCACCTCCGGTCGCCGCCAACCACTGCCGCCACCCACCAATACCATTTTATGTTTCAATACAAATTTTGATCCAAACGCTTTTTTATGTTTAGTTTTTTGCTGAAAAAAACAAAAACAAATACAAATACAGTTTTTATATTTGAAGATAGAAAACAAATACAAAAAACAGGCTTTTCAAACGTACCCTAACTCTTTATACCATACATTATCATAAAACGAAAACAAAATTTTATAAATTTAAAACACGATGAAAACAATAATTTATAACACCATGAAGATGCATATCGCCTACAATGAACTCTTTAAATACAATAACAATATAACTTTCTTTTTCAAATAATATAATGAATTATTAAACAATATATCATTCATCAACTTTCCATAGGACTAAACTTGCATAGGAATTTTAGTCATTATAAAGTAAAAGAAAGTTTAATACTATGGGTATGTTTGATAATTTTTATTCATTACTTAAATTTGAACAAATTCAACACTTATTCAATTAAGTAACTTTAATAAGAAATTTTGAATATCACTTAAGATATTAAGTACCAATTAAAATGAGAAAAAAAAAAGTGACATTATCACTACTTTACACTGAAGTCTGAAGACCGAAAATTTACAAAAATACCATAAATATAATTTCTTAAGTACCACTTGAAACATTCAATACTTAAAATTCAAGATTATAAATTTTTCAGTACTTAATTTTCAATTTTATCAAACAACAGCTACATGATTGAGAATGCAAGCCTGAAAATAATAAAATTGATTGAGGATGTAAGTAAATATTTCAATAATTAAAACTTTTAATCCAATGATTAATGACACAATAATAACTTCTGACATAGGGCTATTATGCAAACAACTTACCAAAAAATAAACAAGAAAAAGGTATTATAATTTTTTTATATTTATTTATTTTAAAAATAATATTTCATTCGTCCCAATTTAAATGTTCACATTCACTATTCAATTCATTCCAAAATAAGTCTTCCAATTGAAAAGTCAATTCACTTTATTTGATAAATTTACCAATTTATCCTTCAAACAACATTCAAGTTATAAAATATTTAAACTATAAACATCATATCATTTGGTGAGACTAAGGATAAAATTTGTATTTCATTCACTATCACACAAATAAAAATCATCATCTTAAAAAGTTGAATTCCCCAAAATTAACTTATAAATTGAGACAAAAAGAGTAATAATAACAACAAAATAAATAATAAAAAATCATGGACAATTGGGCATACAAAGTGACAAATGGATAATAAAAAAATAAAGTAAAATAAAAATTAACACCAACCAATCTTCATCACAATAACATGATTTTGACTATCCAAACATTTTGGTATGAATAAAGGCATGGACCCATTATACAATTAATTGTGATTGTTTAATCCCTATCTGCTCATACAGTTATTCTCCAACCATCAATCATGCACAACATATACATGTGAATTGCGAAATTCATATGCTTCCTCAAAAGTTTGGTCACTCACCCCAATATTTATAATCATAGATTCATAATTATATATAGAGTTCAAATTTATTTATTTGTGCGGGAATAGAATATCATGATCAAATTAAGGAATGGGTGCTTTAAATTAAAATTTTTATTGAATTTTAGTCGATTTTTTATTTATTCTAAACTTATGATCAAATTAAGGGTCGATTTTGGACGCATTTTGTTATGGAGTTTTGATTATGAATTGAAGTAAATCAGACATTTTTATTGTAAGATGTTTTTAGTTTAAATTAGAATCATGTTCGGTAATATAAATTAATATATATTTTAAATTTGATTCATATTTGTTTTAATTATAGTGTTGAAATAAACAGTGCAAAAATATCTATTTTCGTTATTTTTGAACCTTTTAACTATTCACGTTACTATACCAAAAATAAATAAGCAAACCATGTTAAACATGTTTTAGCTCCTAAAGTGCATTGATTTTTGACAGAAAACATAAACACCAAAATCAAAGTACATGCCAAACGGACCTTAAGTTATTACAAATGCAACGTTACTTCATCACCTATAATTTCTAATTTTGTTGTTCCACACCACAATTTTGGAATATTTTCATACGTTGTACCCCTTTATTTCAGTTTCTTGTATAATTGAAATTCAGTTAAGATCTTCTGCAACTTCATCCAGATTAATCTTGACTGACCTAACTTTATGTTGAATTATAATGTTTGAACAATACAATAAAAATGTGACTAGTGCTGGCACACACTATACACGTGTCGCTCATCTAAGATATATTTTTAAAAAGCATGTGTGGCTAATTTATTTATTTTTATTTTTTTAAAAAAAATTAGTTACATGTCGACATTATATTAGACCACTCAATTAGGGGAGGGGATCATAATATAGTCATAGTTATGATATTTTTTCAATGCAATCAACTCAGTCGGCAGAACAAATTTCATCCTTACTGATTAGGACCAATGTATTATTCTTGAACAAGGATCATTTCCAGCCTTATCTCTCTCTAAACATCCGAGGAGCACAATCTAATAGTATAAAGAGGGCAACATCATTTAAAAATGGGTTAATTTTACAAAACTCCCCTATACTATCTAATTTAATCAACTAACTTTCATTGTGTCCACTTTGCCCATATACTATTCAATTTCATCACTATGCCTCCTCCCCTCACATTTTGAGTCATAATACCTAAACTACCCTCAATAGTATAGGGGAGTTTAGTGAAATCAAGCCTTTAAAAAAATTATTTTTCGAAAATCAATTATATTTTTCGGAAAAATTATAAATTTCAAAATATATATATGTTAGTCACTAATTTACCCTAGAGGGGGGGGGGGGGGGGGGGGGGGATAGGGTGTTCAAAAATCTATTTCAATCTTTTCAGAAATTAAAGCAAGCTATATCAAATTAACAACTACTTTAAGAAACAAGTAATTATTACAATGATAAATTCAATTTAAGAGATCTAGTAAATTATCACACAATTAATATAGCATGCACAATATTGAAATAGAGAGAAAGAGATAGAAAGATTGACACCGTGATTTTTTTCGAGGTTCGGTAACTCCTACTCCTCGGCTCAAGAACCCCTTCTTGAGACTTTTCTCGATTCTTTCACTATGGTCCTTCCTTCACAGGTGGAATGACAAACATTTACAACACAAGTTCACAAACTTGTCTCTCAATCAAGAAAACAATCCTCTCTTGAAAAATGTTGGACTTCACTTGCCCAAAATTACAAAAATTGTATGTAATCAATTGTATCACTCATAAACAAAAACACTCAAAAATCCTAAAATTTTTATGGAAGATAAATCAAGATAAACTTAAGTGTTTTTGGTGATTTCTCAACAACTCTAGATATGTATTCTCAAAGGATATAATCAATGAATAATATTTAGAGAATAAAGAAAGATACTAAAGTTTGAATCTTCAAAGATTTTTGCAGAAAATCAGACTTTTTGCTTCTTGCCTTCAATGGCTTTTTCAAAGAGTGTATTGAGAAGATGAAGACTTGTATAATTTTTCTCACATGTAAAACCACACTCTTACAAACACCCATCTCTTTCTTTTTATATGGAGGTTTTAGGGTTTTGAGATTGGATCTCACATTTAAAAAGAGACAAGAGCCGTTTCAAAAAGTTTGAGATAGTTGGATCAAGTGATGGGCAAAAGTTTCTGTAAAGATTTAGAATATTGATGCTTTAGTCGACTACACAACAACCCTTAGTCGACTATACAGTCTCTTCAAATAATTCATAATTCATTGCATTTGGTTCAGTCGACTACACAGAGGGTCTTAATCGACTACATGGTGGTCTTTAGTCGATTACTAAGAAGCCTTAGTCGACTAAGGGATGTGATGAAATTCCAGTTAATCTTCATCATGATTTAGTCGACTACATGATGTGTTTAGTCGACTATAGCTCAATTTGAAATGAGACCCTAACTTTCGTCATGGTTTAGTCAACTACATGATAAGTCTTAGTCGATTATGACTTCAAAGAAAACTGGTTTTTAAATTATTTTTCGTTTATTTTGAGTTCGGTTAATTTATTACTTGAGCTTATAAGATTTTACCAACACATAAAATACCTTGTTACAATGATCGCATCCTGACCTATCTACCCCGAGTCTTCAGTCTTCGAATTTCGCCTTTTCGTTGAATATTTGGTCTTTTTCCATTCTTGTGCTTCAATTTCTTTCTCGCTTTTTCGCTTTTGTGTAAGCTTTCTTTCCGAGCAAGTTTTCGAGTCCTTTTCCTATCTTTTGCTGAAAACATGTAACTTGATTTTTCATTAATTTCAAACACACTTTAATGCTTTGTTATCATCAACTTTCGTATTGTTTGCCGAAAGTAAATTTTAAGGCCAACAATATATATTTTGGAAAAAACATATATATTTTGAAATATATATATATCTATATATATATATTGGAAAATGATATATATTTCAGAATATATATATATAATTCGTCAAAAATATATATTTTCCAAATTGTTTTAAAAAAATATGAATTTTTTCCGAAAAATATTTTTTTGGGGAAAATATATATTATGTTCCAAAATATGATTTTTTCCGAAAAACAATTTTTTTGAGAAAATATATATTATTTTCCAGAATATGAATTTTTTCCGAAAAATAATTTTTTTGATAAAAATATATATTATTTTCCAAAATATGATTTTTTTCCCAAAAAATATATATTATTTTTTTCAAAAATAATATAATTTTTTTCCGAAATAAATATTTTTTATATTTTGGAAAATAATGTATATTTTTCACAAAAAATTAATTTTCAGAAAAAATTCATATTTTTGTCAAAATTATATATGTATTCCGAAATATATATCATTTTCCAATATATATATATATCCCAAAATATATTTATATATTACAAAAAATATATATTTATATATATATATTTCCGAATATATATATATTTATATATATATATTTCAAAAAATATATCTATATTTTTCAAAATATAATTGATTTTCGAAAAATAATTTTTTTTAAAGGCTTGATTTCACTAAACTCCCCTATATTATTGATGGTAGTTTAGGTATTATGACTCAAAATGTGAGGGGAGGGAGCATATGGATAAAATTAAATAGTATAGGGGGCAAAGTGAACATAGTGTGAGTTAGTTGATTAAATTAGATAGTATAAGAGAGTTTTGTGAAATTAACTCTTTAAAAATTCTAACTTATTTAAATTTCAAACTGCATCAGGATACAATTTTAATTATAATACATAAATGATGAGATGGGTCTTTATACATCTTTGAATTATGTTCGACGGATGCATGTAGAGAGATTAGGCTAAAAATGATCCAAGTTCATTGTTCTTAATCTCTAATAATTTTGAACTAACTCAACACCTAATTTAAAATAATAAATGTGCACTCTACTGTTGAATCAAAACAATTTGCAAAGATTAAAAGGAAAAAAAATGATGGCCCCGTTTGGATACGGAAAAACAGTTTTTGTTATTTTACTATTCATCAAGTTAAAAAAAAAAACACGTTTGACAAACGCGTTTACTGTTCACTTTTTTTTTTCCCAAGAAAACTGTTTTATGTGAATAGTGTGTAAAAGTGGTAAAAACACCAAATACAACTTTTAATTATTTTTTGAGTTTTTTCACTGTTTAGGTGGTAAAAACAGTGAAAACACCAATTCCATAAAATACAACTTTCACCAAATAAAAGTGGTGAAAACACCTTCATCCAAACGCTTTTTTGTTTTTAGTTTTTCGCTGAAAAAAATAAAGACAAATACAAAAACAGTTTTTATATTTGAAGACAGAAAACAAATACAAAAAACAGGCTTTCCAAACGCAACCGATATACTATTGTGATAGTTAACCGGTACTTTATTACATTTGAAACGAAAATTATTTTGCATATATATGTATATATATATAATATTCTTATAGGAACAACATTAGTTTATTGTATATATAAATATAATATTTATAAATTCGTACATTTATTAGATCACATCAATGAATAATACCACCGCCTCAGATAGGACCGAAATATTATTCTATATAACATATAATATATAAAAATAAATTTAAATTTTTGTATACTGGAGATTCTAATGCTTTGAATCTGGCATATACACTAAATTAAATACTATTTCCTCTTTTTCAGTTGTCCAATTTGAATTTTTTAATATTTTATTGATTTAGATTGATTAATATGTAATTTTTAATTTTATTTTTGATGATATAGTATTATGGTCGGATCTGATATTTGTTTAAAATTAATGAAAAAAAAGTAATTGAAAAAAATAAAAGATTAAATTGTATTGAAATTTAAAATTGGACAAATATTTCGATACAAATAAAATTATAATAATAGACAAATAATGTATGAGAGAGAGATAGTACCTTACAAGTTACAAATTGAGTAGGACAAAAGTCATTTGAGAGAAGCTTTCAATTTGACTAGTAGAATTTTTTTGATGGGAAGTATAGGGCTCACCAAAAGAGTGAGCCCCACTAGACGCCCAACCTGAATTGGACAACCCAATTTATAGACCTCGTGGGCTAATTATGTCCACCTTTATATATCGTACTAACTTTGATATTTTCCACTTGTCGACACCATCAAATTTCCCAAATAATACTGTTTATTGGGTAAATTACACTTTTACCACTAGAGATATGACTTATTATATTTTTACTCTAGTTTGAAAGTTGTAACAAATACCCTTTATGATGAAATTTCGACGTGATCAAACTCGTTCAATACTAGGTAAAATGTCAAAAATACCTTCAGATTTATTGTTATGAACATTTTTGCTCCACTCTATTACACTATTGCTTCATTTTGTCCTTATTTGGACACACTAATTGTACAATTACGGACAAATAAGATAAAAAACTCATTTTTTTACACCATAATTGAGAAATATTATGGGGTATATATTTCATTTCACTTTTTCAATCATCAAAATTGGGCTTTGATGACCTAGAGGAGGTGAAACTGTAATTATCCAAAAAATAAGAGATAAAACTATAATAAATGATTTCTCGAGGGGTGAAAGTATAATTTACCCTTGTTTATTTAATTTTGTTAATTTACTCTTTGTTTATGGGTGAATTTCGTATATAATAGTGAGAAATTCATATATTCAGAAAGAATTTTGATTTGTCCTCTAAACATGTACAAAGATTTTTTTTATGTCAACACAAATTCGTTAAACATCACACACCAAATGATCGTGATAGACGAATTGCAACTCGCTCAAAAGCTCAATCCAAAAGGAAGAGTTTTATAAAATGATATTAATGTGTTATGTGTTTATAATTCTAAGTTTTTAAAAGAAGAAAAAAGGGTTCGACTAGTATATAAAAATCTCGCCACTATCACTACGAGGTCGGGAAACTAAGAAATTATTTCAGAATTTTGGATTATTACAATTTGACACATAAACAAATATATCGGTTTTATTGAAATATTCGTTTGTGAGTTAATCTGTAGCTATGGAGGACCATATGGTACTGATTTTTCTAATGAAAAATAATTAAATGTACATAATTTTACTTATCTATTATCTAAATCCACATGAGTTAAAAAACACTATATGCATTATTAAGGCTCACCACAAATATAATAGTACATACTTATATTTGGTACATTATTCTTGTTCGCCTTCCGCTCATTTATATTTTTTTTATACAAATAATACTATTTGTATAAAACAAATATTATTTTGTCTTTGTTAAATGACAATATTACTCAAAACAACAAGACACTTCTAAGGACTAGTCAGCATTTGTGAAACCTGAAAAAGGATTAACTTAACTGTGAACAATCTTATCTAGTCACATGTCACAATGGAAAAGTTCTCTACCCTAGCTCATAATGTTTTCCCATATATAATAAAATCGTTGTCTTTGTTAACATTATTTAAATAATGGTTACATGGTCTCTAAAGAAAAATATAAAATTGCTTAGTCAAGCTAAGGTAATCACGATTCTAATACGACTTTAAAAGTATAAATAATCGGATGACAAGTAAAGATGTAGACTCAACAATAAATATTTGTATATATATATATATATCACCTCTTTTTTGGGATAGAAGAGAGCAGCCATTGATGGTGTGTTTTGACTTGATTTAATAAAGCCAAACAACAACTACAAGTTGATAGGATTAATTAAAGTCATGAGACACCACTAAATGAGTTAACCAATGATATGAGTATTTGGTGTTTGAAAATAACACTTTCTCATGAGAATAATGTAATGACGTGTATAGCATATCTTTTTTCCTTTCATGAAGATGGGCTTTCGTTGAAGTATTTGCCCCTTAAAGTGGGGTTCTTATTTTTGGGTAATTACCCTTAAAAAGTTATTGAAGTATAGTTGAATAAGTGATGGGCCTTATGTGCCCATTTTTTCTTTTTGCATGAAAGGAACTAAATAGGTGTTCCACTCCTCCTACCACCATATGTCAGCATCATCTCTGTCTCTCCACACACACACACACACACACACATATAAATATATATCCCTCTAAAGTTTGACTTGTTCCTCTAAAGTTTGACTTGTTATATATGCTTATTAGTACCTCTCCGGTAGTGCTTCATCAGCATATTTACTGATGTTTAACAAATTTTTTTTTTCTTACGGGCCATTTTGTCTTTCAATTCTATGCAATTATATTATTATAAAATCGAAGATAATAATAAAATTTCATGTTATTCCGTTAAGATATTAGAAAACTGTAATTATGGGATGATAGGAAAATTCCTTAGGCTATTGTAAGTGTCAAATTTCACTCACATCAAAAACATATCTTTATTCAGACTCAAATGGCCATATTTATACATTTTTGTGCTCTTGGATCATGGCCTAAGTTCATGGGGTCATGACCCACTCTCTTAATAACTACTCACTCCCTTAATAACTATCCACTCCCTTTAGGTAGTGGGTTGTTACTCACTTTTTAAAGGAATGGCCTGATGTTGATGGTCCCACTTATACTTGGTGGGCTCAATATATGGGTTATTCAATATTTACGTTTTACATGGGCTCGACACTTCTTGGGCCTAATACATGGGCCTGGGCCTATAATTTTCACAATCTACACTAGCCCCATTCGGGTTTGGTATATGGTTCGTGGGCCTGGCCCGAATTCAATTGAATTGATTGATGACAGCCGTTTTTGATGACGTCAGCGTCATTATTGTGGAAAGACGTGTCATTTCAAATTTGATGATGGCAGTCGTCGATTCGCTGTATTCGAGGCATAGGGAATCGACGTACCTCTTCAGCCTTAATGATGTCTGTTGGCATGCCGTGTGTATATAAACCCTTGTGTGGTTTCATTTTCATTCCTATCATTTTCAAGTCTTGTAAGCAATCTTTAGCAGTGTTCAAACTTTGACCGCCGATTGTGCCTTGGTTACCGGAGGTTCTTCTTTCTTCTCGCCGGTTCTCTGTGTAAGTTGTCATCTTCATCATGTCTGATAGTAGTGCCACAAAATCTACCGAGGAGGCGACTCATCAAGAATATGGGGGATCTGTGGTTCCCAGCCCCCTTCTGCAAATCCGTCTTCTTCATCCTCCCTTCCTCCTCTATCCTTACCTCGTCGTCCGGACCTACCTGGCTTGGGAGCAACTGCTTCGAACATAGATAACCAGGCAGATGTCACTGATACTGTTCGGATTGGGACTTCTGTCATATCCAACCCGATTGGGACCGATGCCCCCGGGGGTGCTCCCGTTGGATCCTCTATTGAATCAACCCCTTTCGTGGCAGAACCACTTGAAGCGCATAAAAGAAAATCTGTGAACCTTAAAATTCTGAGGAGGGACTGTAGGATCCCAAAAGAGGTGATCTTGAAGGAGTATGATCCTTCTCTTGACTTCAGATTGGGCGATGGAGTGGGTCCGGACGAGGTGTTGTTGTCGGCCCTTCAGATAAAGATGCTTCGATTTCCTCTTCATCCTCTTTTTCATTTTATCTTCTTCACCCTAGGAATAACCCCTTTGCAAGTCAACCCAAACTTCTTCAGGATAATTTCCATGTTAATCCTGATTAACAGAGAGAAAAAGCTATCCTTGGGTCTGGCAGATCTTCTGCTTAGCTATAAGATTGTGGGTCTGAAAGATTGTGAGGGGAGGTACAACTTCTATCCATTCAAGGGTCGGGCTATCTGCCAAGGGACTGAGAAAACAGAGAAGTACTGGAAGGAGAAGATGGTTTTGGTAAAGGGGGCTTGGTTCTACCCCTATTCTAGGAGATGGCCCTATCCCCTGTGTTTTCAAGCATCTAGCCCTTCTTCCTTTTTCATTTATTCATAAGGAATCTTGCCTGTGTTCCGGATGCGACCAGCTCAGGGCGGATTTTGTTTACAAGTCTTTAGGTTATAGGGATACAGATATAGTGGCTCAGGATGTAGAAGCCCGTATTTCTTTATTAAAGTCCAAGGTCTGGTCGGCCCGTATGTCATGCGCTGACCTGCTTACTCCTGCCAATTTGCAGGGTATATCCAGGTTAGGAGCCAAGTACAAGATCATGATGGATCCGATCAGGCCAGTGATTGAAGACGACGATGATGATATGGAGGAACTGGCTGCACCCTCATCTGGTCAAGGACAGATGCCTCTGGATCCTGATCCTCAGGCTGTGACCGTCGCCTTGATGGGTGATGCTTCTGGGTCTGCACTTGTGCATACCACTATTCCTGAAATGCTTCATACTTCCTCTGTCCGACCCAGATCGGAGGGTGAAGAGAGATCCAGTAAGAAGAGGAAGCGTAAGGGTAAGGAGAAGAGTTCTGCTTCTTCTGACCAGTCTACCTCCAGCCTTACTTCCATGGCTGCCATGATGACTCGGGCACAGGGGCTCTAGACGCCAGAGGAGCTCGAGGCACAGAGGGATGCTGACCCTGACCACATTGTGCGTAAAACTCCAGGGTTGTTACTGGGGGTATGTCTTTGTTTAATCTCATGTTATATTCCTACTTTTGTATATACTACTGACCCATTTTGCCTTGCATTTTCCTTCTTAGGCTCTTTTCAGCATCAATGCGTTATGCCTTGCCCACGAGGAGGGTGTGAAGGAGCTCGAACGTCTGAAAGCCGACCTAGCTGAGAAGGATGATCAGGAGAGAGAGCTGAGAGCTCAGCTAGGAGACCTCCCATCCAGGGTTGCTCAGTTGGAAGAAGAATTGGCTCAAGCAAAAGAGCAAAATGCCAAGCTATCCAGTGAGAAGGAGAAGCTGGCATCTGACCATGAGACTCTTAAACACCAATTCAGCATCTCTCAGTCAGCCCTGGAGATGTGTAAAAAAGGAGGGCTTGACATGCACCAGCACTACTCCCAGATGAATAGGATTGTAGCTGGTGAATTCTGAAGGAAGGGCTTTGTCGTTGGAGAGAAGGATCCAGCAAGGAGAAAAATCAAAGACCCTGATGCTATGGATAAGGTGTTAGGGGTACAGAGGCCATATTCCAGCCCCGAACCTAGCCATGCTCAGAATCTTTTCACAAAATTCCTTAAGGGATATCTTCCTGCTGACCCTCTCGATCCCTCCATAGAATTCTTCCCCCCGACCACTCATGTAGATTCCTTAGGAAATGATTTTAGTGGTTCAGGCCCAGCTTAGGCTATTCCATATTCCTTTTGTAGTGCTGCATTTTGTAACATGCCCTTTAGGCAATTTTGTAATACAAAGCAGCAATTTTTGTTTATTAATGGAATACGTACTTTTCTGTCATCATTACTTCCCTTATTTTTAAGCTTATTCCTCTGAAAGAGTGAGTCATGCATATGAGCCCCTGTCATCTCACTTAAGAATTATTTCTAAACATATTCCTCTGAAAGACTGAGTCAGGCTTATGATCTTCTGTCATCTCATTACTTGGGAATTATTTTTAAACTTATTCCTCTGAAAGAGTGAGTCAGGCTTATGAGCCTTTGTCATCTCATTACTTGGGAATTATTTTTAAACTTATTCCTCTGAAAGAGTGAGTCAGGCTTATGAGCCTCTGTCATCTCATTACTTAGGAATTATTTTTAAACTTCTGGTTGTTTGTTTGTAAGAAGGATGACCATCTTTTATTATAACCGTGAAATTACAAAGATAACAACATCTGACTGAGTCAGGATAACAAACATGGAAATTTTAAAGATATCTATAAAGCTAGGCTCAGATGCCTCTGTTTAATTATTCTGAGAACGAAATAAATATCAAGGATAGTACCTCTTCAGTCGTGAGGCATTCTGTGAATTGGGTTCCACATTGCCGTCATTATTCCTTAGGCGGTAAGCCCCACGTCCTATGACCTCCGTGACTGTGTATGGTCCTTCCCAATTTTCCCGGAGCTTTCCGATTAACCCGATCTTCTTTCGTAATACCATATCGCCCACCTGGAATTCTCGTCTTTTGACCTTTTTGTTGAAGGTGTTCCTAACCCTTTGATGGTAGGCTGCTAGCCTGATGGCAGCTTGTTCTCGTTTTTCTTCGAGCAGATCGAGTCCATCAACCAGCTGTTGGTCGTTCAGTTCTTCCAGATACAACTCTGTTCTGGCTGTCGGCACTACTTGCTCTGTTGGAATGACTGCTTCTGTCCCATACGCCATTGAAAATGGTGTTTCTCCTGTAGGGACTCTTGATGTTGTTCTGTAAGACCATAGTACCTCCGGAAGCTTGTCAGGCCACACTCCCTTACGCTCTTCTAGCTTCTTCTTCAGGGTATTCAATATGGTTCTGTTGGATCTTTCGGCCTGGCCGTTTCCTTGAGGGTATGCGACCGATGATGTTCTCAACTGGATCCCATGTTCGTTACAGAATTGTCTGGTCCACTGATTATCCAGATTTAATCCGTTGTCTATCACTATCGCCCTCGGCACTCCGAATCTGCAGATGATATTGGTCCATATGAATTTGATCACGTGCCTGTGCGTGATGCTGGAATAGGCTTCTGCTTCGACCCACTTTGTGAAATAATCAGTTGCTATCAGTGCTTGATTTACTGATCTGAGAGCCATGGGAAGTGGTCCAACTGCATCAATCCCCCATTGCGCAAATGGGTGCGGGTTGAATATGGGGTTAAGCAGTTCTGGTGGCGGATGGATGAAATCTCCGTGGAATTGACACTTTCTGCACCTTCTGACAAAGGCTTCGGTGTCATGAGAAAGATAAGGCCAAAAATATCCTTGGCTCAGTACTTTATGGGCCAAAGCTCGTCCCCCTGAGTGATTTCCGCATGACCCTTCATGGATTTCCTTCATTATGGTTGATGCCTTTGAAGTTGTGAGGCATCGAAGGTAGGGTCCCCCAAAAGATCTTCTATATAGCTGGCCGTGCAGCAAGGCATATCTGGTCGATTTCATGCGAATTTTCCGAGCCTCTGCTTTATCCTCTGGGAGTGTACCATTCCTGAGATACTCTGCTATGGGGTCCATCCAGCTCGGCTCCCAAGGTATTGCGCACACCATATCTGACTGATGGATGCTTGGAACATCAAGATAGTCGATCAGGGCGATTCTGGTCAGGTCTTGATCATTGATTGAAGCCATGTTGGCCAATCGATCTGCATTTTCATTTTCCTCCCTGGGGACCTGGCTGAGGGAATACTGCTCCAGTCTGTTTAGCTCCATCTGAGCCAACTTTTTATAGGGCTGCAGCTTTTCTCCTGCGTCGTACTCGTTTTGAACTTGTTTTACCACCAGCTGTGAGTCACTGAAAATACGAAGTTTTTTAATACAGAGGCTCTGAGCTAGTCGCAGCCCAGCTAGGAGCGCCTCGTACTCAGCTTCGTTATTGGTGGCGGGAAACTCCAGGCGCACTGATTGCTGGATTCGAGTTCCATCTGGTGTTATAATTTCGAGCCCGATTCCCGAACCAGCTGAACCAACTGATCCGTCTACGTAGAGCGTCCACTCGGGTTCATCTAGATCTTGGAGGAATGCCTCTGGCTCTGCCTCTAGGAGAAAATCAGCTAAGGCCTGACCTTTGATAGCTGTGCGGGGCACATACGTGATGTCGAATGTCCCGAGTTCCAACGCCCATCTGGTTATTCTTCCCGTCAGATCGAGTTTGGACATGATGGCTCTTATCAGAATGGTGGTTGGCACCACGATTGGATGAGTCTCAAAATAGTGCCTCAGTCGCCTCTTTGCGTTGATTAAAGAAAGAACAGCTCGCTCCGCTATGGTGTATCTGGTCTCCGCATTGGATAGGGACTTGCTGCTGAAGAAGACTGGTTTCTGGCACTTTTTATCATCTTTTACAAGTGCTGCGCTGGTCGAGGTTGCTGATATGGCAAGGTACAGATGCAAGGGTTCTCCTGGATTTGGTGAGGCGAGGATCGGTGAATTTTGGAGATACTGCTTTAATTTCTAGAGGGCCTCTGCCTGTTCCGGCCCCCATATGTTTCCTTTTCCGCCTTTAATTGCAGTGAAAAATGGTCTGCATCGGTCTGTCAGTCGGGACACGAACCTGCTCAGTGCGGCTACCCTTCCTGTCAGGATCTGGACCTCCTTTTGCGTCTTCGGCTCTTTGCTGCTTATCAGAGCTTTGACTTGCGATGGGCTGGCTTCGATTCCTGTTCGGTTGACTATATGTCCGAGGAACTGTCCGGATGAGACTCCGAAAGAGCACTTGGCTGGATTGAGCTTCATCCTGTACCTGCGGAGTGCCTCGAACACCTCTTCCAAGTGCTTTAGGTGGTCGCCTTTTCTTCTGCTTTTCACCACCGTGTCATCTATGTAGGCTTCAACCGTTTTGCCCATCTGATTTTTGAATATCTTTCTGACAAGCCTTTGATAGGTGGCACCTGCATTTTTAAGTCCGAAAGGCATAACTCGGTAGCAGTACGTACCTTCTTCGGTAATAAAGGTTGTTTTCTCCTCATCCGTCTGACTCATTGGGATCTGATTGTAGCCGGAGTACGCATCAAGAAAAAAGAGTCTGTCATACCCCGAAGTGGCATCTACCATCTGATCAATCTTTGGTAGGGGAAAGCAATCCTTAGGGCAAGCTTTGTTTAAGTTGGTGAAGTCCACGCAGACTCTCCATTTCCCGTTTTTCTTCCTGACTACCACCACATTTGACAACCATGATGGGTACTTCATTTCCCTTATGAATCCGGCTTCTAGCAGCTTTTCCACCTTTTCAGATATGATCTGGTTCCTTTCTATCCCGAACCTCCTCTGCTTCTGCCTTACCGGTCTGACATTTGGATCAACATTTAGGTTATGCTGAGCAACCAAGGGATCAATGCCCGGCATGTCGAGATGAGACCAGGCGAACACGTCTGAATTTAGCTGGAGAAAATGAATCAGCCTGTCCTTTTCCTCTTTCTGGAGATGTGAGCCGATGAATGTGACTCTGGTGTGATCCGTCAAACTAACTTTCACTTCTTCTAGGGGTTCCGTCGTTGCCTGAGCCTCCTGACCCTCTGAGGAAGGGTCTGACTGTAATTGCTATTTTTCGTTGTACAGTGACTCTTCTGGCGCCACCAACACTTGTTTATTTTTCTGGTTCAGGTCCTTCATGGATATCGAGTAGCATTCCTTCGCTGCTACTTGGTCTCCAAGAATATCTGTCACGTCCACTCCATTTGGGTCGAGACATCGCATGACCTGATGGAGTGTCGAAGGAACCCTTTGCATCCGATGGATCCACCCTCGTCCCATCAGCAGATTGTAAGACGGTTTGACGTCTACCACAACGAAAACTTCTTTCAAGGTTCGGCGTGCCGCTGATACTGGCAAGTTGACTATACCTATCGGCTCGACGCGTCGTCCGTCAAAGCCGGCCAGAGGAATCCGAGCCGGGTGAAGCTGTGACACGTCAATTCCGATTTTGTCGAAGGCCCATTTTGTCATGATATTGGTGCTGCTTCCTGGGTCAACCATTACGCGTTTGATCAGACAATTAGCTACCAGAAGAATGATTACCAGATGATCTTCGTGTGGCGTCTGAATATTCTGCATATCGGCCTTTGAGAACACTATTGTTGACTCTCCTCGAGGAAGGGTTGTTTGGCAAACTTGGCCGACTCGCCTGAGTTTGTGTGCTTTTCTAAGCTTGGACCTTCTGCTTCCTTCGTCCTCCAACGCCTCTTCACCTCCTTGGATCATGTGGATAACTCTCACCGGTTGTCCTGATGTAGTGCTGTTTGGCTGTGTCCTGTGTGGTTTTTCTGGTCTCGGCTGATCCTTCATTACATAATCTGCAAGCTCCCCTTTGGCGATCATTGCTTCTACCTGTCTTCGGAGATTTCTGCAGTCGTTTGTATGATGACCATACTCACTGTGGAAGGCACAGTGCTTGGTCATGTCCCTCAGCTCCATCGGTTGTCTGATCGGTGGAGGTGGTCTGAAAATTCCTTTGTTTTTATTTTCTTGGAAGAGCTTTCCAAGGCTGGTTTTGAGCGGAGTGGTTCTTTCTTCCGTCCGTTGACGCTTGTCTAAATTCCTGGATGATGAGGTTTGCCGAGTGGGATCGAGTCGTGGAGGCCACTGATCCTTCATCCTTTCTTTGGATTTTGCCTCCACCGTTACCAGAGAGGCTCTTCTGTGTCTGACTTCTTCCTCCTCTTCTATTCTGAGATACCCTTGTGCTTTGGAGTTGAGCTCACCGATGTTGACAGGGGGTCGTTTCACTAGTGAAGAGTGGAATTTCGTGCCTGGGATGACCGCCATACGGAATGCTTCTACCGCTGACAACTGATCGCAGTCGTCGATAGAAGACATTTCAACGTTGAATCTGGTTAAGAAGCTCTTGAGGCTCTCCCCTTTTTCCTGGGTCATGGTGAAAAGGCTTGATATCGTTTTCCTCTGCCTCCGGTTGCTGAAGTATTGACCGATAAAGCGTCTGCAGAGGTCATTCCAACTGCTGATGGATCCAGGAGTCTGCTTCCTGAACCACAAAAGTGGTGCTTCCGTTAGACTGGTTGAAAAGACTTTGCACAAAAGTGCCTGGTTTCTCCCATAGACAGTCATTTTGGTCTGCACTTGGTAGATGTGATCAAGCGGGTCTTTTGTACCATCATATAGCGTAAAAGTTGGCAGTACAAACTTCTTCGGGAATTCTGCTGCTTCAATTTCTTCTGTGAATGGAGACTGAGTCATATCCGTTGTCGCGTGGATTGCCAGGTCGTCGGGGGTCTGCAACTTCAAGTCTTTCATCACTTCTCTCTGGATTTTTGCAGCCATTTCGTGCAGGTTGTTCTGGGTCGGGGCCTGCATCCTTGGCATTTCTCCTGTTATGGGGTGAGATGATTCTTCTTCTTCCCTTGGAACTTTATCTCCTCGGGCAGCGGATGCATCCTGCTCGTGATGAGAGTTTAAGGGCTCTGGCTCTGGCTCATTTGTGCACTCTGCTGGATCGGAATTTTGGAGAGGAAAGGAGCCCTGAATCACTCGATGGAGCAATTCGGCATTCTGCTGCTCGAGGGCCGCATTTCTTTGTTCCACAGCCTCCAGCCTCCTCATGACTTCTTCAAATCTGACTTCATTGTTTGTTGACCGTGTGGACACCATTTGTTTTGTCAAAATAAAACTCGTGAGTGGAAAAATATTATGCTTCCCACAGACGACGCCAAATGTAAGTGTCAAATTTCAATCACATCAAAAACATATCTTTATTCAGACTCAAATGGCCATATTTATACATTTTTGTGCTCTTGGATCATGGCCTAAGTTCATGGGGTTATGACCCACTCTCTTAATAACTACCCACTCCCTTAATAACTATCCACTCCCTTTAGGTAGTGGGTTGTTGCTCACTTTTTAAGGGAATGGCCTGATGTTGATGGTCCCACTTATACTTGGTGGGCTCAATATATGGGTTATTCAATATTTACGTTTTACATGGGCTCGACACTTCTTGGGCTTAATACATGGGCCTGTGCCTATAATTTTCACAATCTATAGCTATGTTTGATACGCATAAATAAAATAAATTAAAATGCAAGTGATAATCTAATGAGAATAAGAATATGTAACGGAATAACCATTATCATTCCATTGTTTGGTTATAAATACAAAGCATTAGGAATGAAATGAACTTAGAAGAAATTTTTTCAAAAATATCATTTTTTAGTGATAAATATATATTTTTAACTAAATAATCTTATTTTGTAATTTCTTTTTTTAAAAAAAAAAAATAGTTAATGGGAATGGGAATAGTAGTGAACAACGGTGGCGGTGGAGGAAGACGATTGTGGCGGCATGGTGGTTTGTTATTTAAACATGAGAGGCCATTGCCTGGTTTGTTACCTGACTGAGAATTTTTGTCATCCCTACTCTTAATAAATATATAGGCTTAGGTTTAAGTTGTTAAAACTTTATTTGCCTCTCCTATTTCTTCATCTCCTTTGGATCTTTTCAAGGATTTCAATTTTCACCCACATTTTATGGTTTTGGCAATCTAATCATAGCCATAAGTAATTATGGTGACACATGGTTTGGAAATATATGTGATGTTTGAAGCATGCTTTAGCATTTAATATTTATACTTAAAACATTAGGAAATGGGGTCCATATTATTAAAATCACTCTTTTCAAACATGGCAATGCTATAGTGCATAGATGATAGCATATATTAAACTTGTCTCCACAAATTTAGGTTGTACGAGAGATAAAGACAATTTTTAATGAAGCAATCTTTTTCTGGTCTTACATAAAGTGTAAAGGAATAAGAGAGCAATTTGACCATTAGATTATTATTTATTTATTTAATATTAAAATTGATTTTATTATTTAGAAAAAAAAGTTTGTCAAATTTTATTATTTTTAGAAGAAAAAACGCGCCAAATACAAAGTGGGTTAAATCCACCAAGACCGATAGTGGCGGGGCTTTATGGAGAGTGGATTCTGGACCAACTTACCGATTATGGGCCACCCTTTTCTGGGCCTAGTTTTGTCCTACTAAAACCATGTTATCAAAAATGGAACCAAACCAATTAAAAATTTAGGATTTTTTTTTTGCCAAGGCAAAATTAGGGCTGCAAACGAACCAAGCCGAGCCGAGTTTTGGAATGTTTAAACTCGGTTCATTTACTAAACGAGCCTAGAAAATGTGTTCAAGCTCGGTTCATTTGCTTAACGAATGAGCCCGAGCCGAACGCCAGATTTAATGAGTCGAGCCTGAACTTGCTCACGAACGATTCGTTTCAGTGTAACATATAGTACTCTTCCTAATAATTATCTGGATTGAGTTGTTGCATGTCTGTTTTAACATATTTCCACTAGTATAATTTTTTTATGAATTAATTTTATGTTATGGCCGCCTAATTTCTATAATCTTTTCACAATAATCTTCATAATTTGTTCAATTTGAACACTTTCTTTTATCAAATATGATATAATTTTACTATTTAACTTAGACGAGTCTGTTTACGAGTTTGGCGAGCCGAGCTTAGTAATGTTCAAGCTCGGCTCGTTTACTAAATGAGTCTAAAAAATGTGCTCAAGCTCGGTTCGTTTACTAAACGAACGAGCACGAGCCGAGCTCTTAACGAGCCGAACCCGAATCTGCTCACGAACGACTCGGTTCATTTGCAACCCTAGGCAAAATTAAGAAGTTTAGGATGTTGTTGGAGAAAGTATACGATACTCGAGTTCCGTATTAAAAATTTATAACTTTTATTTGTTGTTTTCTTTATTGTTTTTTTGTATTACAGTTTTGTCCTACTAAAATCATGTTAGTATAAAAAATGGAACCAAACCAATTAAAAATTTAGGATTATTTTGTTTTTCAATATTTTGTACTATAATTATCAACTTCATTGTGAATGTAATCTTTCCAACTTAAATTAATTCATTTAGTTATAAAAAAAAAAAAACAAATAAACTGAAGACTAATATATTGAGAATCCAATTCATTCTTTTGAACTCAAACTACAAACTATTATTAAAATAAACAAATAAAATGAGACCAATGTACTGAAAATCAAAGAGAAAAGAATTTTAATTTTTTTTTAAAAAAAAAAAAAAATAAGAGTTCAAGAAGAAGAGAGGAGACATTCTGTAGATACAATATTTTCACAACACAAAAATGATCCCTTCTCATTACTTTTCATTAAATTATATACATTTTTCCAATGGGCCTTTGGCCCATTAGGGCAACACTTTCAACTTTACATAATATATTCCTTTACACGTCAGCTATGTAGGTCCTATGTCATGCCATTGCCTTGAGCTTATGGGCCTTCGAGTTCCTTCAAAAATGCTCTTCGGGTCGGGGCAAGATACTTCTCGGACCACGGGGCTGATGTATCGGTCGGGTTATGACGTGGGCACAATGGTCGGGTCACAATCTCGGACCATTCCTGGATCGCTCCGGTCGGGACGGGCTTTTTCATGGGCCGGGAAAACTCACATGTACACAGGCCCTCTTTTAGCTTATGGGCCTGCATCCAATGGGCCCATTAGGTGAAAGAATCTTAAGGCCCATCAAAAAGTTCTCGGGGTTGGTGCGCGGGACGCGTGGCGGATGATGAGGGGACGCATGCCGGATGATGCGGGACGCGTTTAATGCTGCAGCTGCCGCCATCATTGCAATTTGATCTTGTGGCTGAGATGGCATAGATTTGTGTGAGATGGGCCGGGTCATGTCGATCCGATACTCTGACCCGGGTGACCGAAACATCATACCTATCTATATATAACCCATATACATCACATTTGCACCGCTTTTGGATTACTTCTCATTATTTTCTCTGCCATACTCAAGCATTATCTGCAACTCAAATCCATTCTCACCTATAGAATCTCCATATTGTCTCATCAATTTCTGCAAACATCAGCGATCTTAATTGATTTTTACACTGTGTAAAGTGTTTTGGATCGTGCTGCAAAACGTTTGACCGGACGCATCCTTCTCTGTTTCCTGGTACAGTTGCCGGTTTCTGGAAACCACCTAGCCGGAGGAAAAACTCAAGGAGAGACTGCCGGAATCATCTTTGTCTTTTTGTAAGTTGTTCTTCTCAATTTTTTATCCTTTCGTCAAATATGTCGGGGAGTGATGATACCAGGTCGGTTAGCGACCTGCAAGTGACAGATACTGACCTAACTGTTACTGATCCTGATGTCTCGGAGAGCACCCCGTCCGTAGAGATTACTCGGGTCATTAGGTCTAGTCCCCCGGAAGTCACTCAGGAAGAAGGGGATCGGGCAGTAGAGGATGATGTCGAGGCGGGTCAGGATGCCGAGGAGGAGGAGGAGGAGAACTTCTGCACTGACCCTCTCCCAGCCAAATATAGGAAAGACGCTCAACTTAGGAGCCTCAGGGTCCCTGAAGGGGTTGAGGTTAGGCACTACCCTCGGGACAAAGATTTCAGGATCGGGGAAGGTCTGAAAGATGGGGAGATACTGCTTTCCTCATTTCACCTGGCTATATTAAAGTTTCCCATTCACCCTTTCTTCCTCTTGACTTTGGCTACTTTGGGACTGGCCCCCCTTCAAGTCGGTCCCAACTTTTATAGGATCCTGGCCATGATCTTGTTCATTAATAAGGAACTGAATCTAGACTTAGGTTTGGCCGAGCTTCTGCTTTCCTACAAACTTCAAGAACAGAAGGATAATAGGGGTCGGTACAACCTGACTTCCTACGTCAAGAGGAAGTTGTGTGATAACGTCCCAACATCCAACAAGGGATGGAAAGAGAGGATGATAATAGTGAGTGGTCAGTGGCGACGTCCCGATGCTATGAACATCCCTGTCTACCATGTATTCCAGCCCACCCGACTTCCTGAATTTAAGAGTTTTCATACCCGAGCCTCATGCCACTGCGAAATGTGCAATGATAAGTTGGGTACGCAAGTGATGGATTTCCTGAAGGCTCCTCAGGAGAAGAGGGGTGTCGGGTATATAAGGGCTCGATTTGAGCTGTTGCGTGCTAAAGTGTGGAGTCAGGATTTAATGGATATCCAGAATTGCCTGACTGGATCTGTATTGCAGGAGTTTGCATCGGGAGAATTAGCATAAAGGATTGCCTCGGGTTCTGCTGCGACTACGTCAGGGTCAAGGAGATTGAAGTCCAAGTCATCAGGAACCAAGAAGCTCAAGAGAAAAATGTCTGGGGATCAACGGAAAAGGAAGGCGGTTAGCCTGCCCCAACTTTCGATCAAGAGGGCTAGAAGGGTTGATACTGGCTCTACATCTTTCATCTGTGGGGTAGATATCCCTCCAGTCTCTGAAAATCCCGATATACCGCCAGTTAGCGAGAATCCAGCAAGCCATCAATCGGCAGGATCCACCGGAGGGCCCGCTGGCACGCTCCCCCCTCCTATTCCGGTAGAGAGTCAACCCGTCACACCCCTGCCTCCCCCTACTGATGGCCCGCAAATTGGTGCTTCGGATGCGGCCGAGGTCGGGGATGGTCGTGCCCTGGTCCCGAGCTTGGGAGGTACGAGTCTGAGTCCTCCTCGGGCGGATCCTCCCCGGGCAGATCATTCAGTCAGACCCAGTTCTAGCAGAAGCGTTGCACTGGGTGTTCCTTCCTCAGTATCGGATGCCCGAGACCTAGGCTCGGATGATGAGGAACAAGATCGATCCCGACCATCTAAGCTGAGTACTGCCATTTCTAAAAATGTCAGGAAACAGGACAATAAAGAGATCGAGAAAGCTGCTGAGAGTGGGAGAGACGTTCCCCATGGCCCTCGCTTCAGGCTGGATACTCGAAAGGGTCATCCATATGTGGGGGTGGCGGACAAGACGATCGACAACCCTGAAGCTCTGCGAGAGATGGCCCTGGGGGTGTGGACCCCGGCTGATAGGTTGGCCATGGGGCGGTACGACAGGTTGGACCTGGCTCTGGACGGGCCTGAGCTTGCAATGAAGGTAATAATTTCTCTACCCTCGTGTATTGGCTTCTATTTCATCCCTGATCTTTTGTGCTAACATCCCTGCTTTCAGATGCTTCACGCTACACAGGCGTATAATTGCAAGCTTGAGGAAGATGCCCGAGTCATTAACGCCCTGAATCGGGATGTTCAGGTCCACAAAGCTGGGTGTGTCAAGGCCTTGGAACAGCTCAAAAAGGTAAACGAGAAGATTCAGTCCTTGACATACCGGGCCGTCGCAGCAGAGGAAGGGCTCGCATCTGCCAAGGCGGCGACCCTAGAGCTTGCAGCTGCCAAGGCAACGATTTCCGACCTTGAGGATAAGGCTCGGGAGGCTGAACAGATGGCTAACCGAGAAGTCCAGGCTCGGGAAGTCCTAACTCTTCAAGTGCAGGCACTGACCGAAGAAATTGAGAAGTTAAAGACTTCGGGGCAGCAGCTGCTTGAGGAGAAGGTCGAGGTTGAGAATGCACTAGGTGTGGAGAGATCTCGGGTAGAAATGTGTCACAAGGGAGGCAACCAGATGATCGCTCGTTTTGTGCTCACAAGCAAGTACCGTTACGAGCAGGGGCTGGCGGGAATGCATAACTGAGCTTCAAAAGCCTGAGGGTGACCGATACATCCCGACCATAGAAGACCTTGATCTCAGCATAGGAGTGGGACCTCCGTATGTTGATCCCGAGGCGGAACCTGAGGACCTGGCGTTTGGTGAGTTCCTTCAGGGTCCCTTGCCCGCTCCGCCTTGTCCTTGTGGCCTGGATGAGCCCCAAGCACAATCCCTCGAGAACCAAGCCTCAGGTGGCAATGAGGATCCTCCGGTGGAAGAATAGGGCTTTTCCCTTAGATTTTTGCTTTTTATTTTGTTTGCAACAACTGTGTCAAAGCTTTGTTGTATCAGCCTTGGCCACTGGGGCCCCTTTTAATATAAGTGAATTCACCTATTCAATCTTTGCCGGGAATATGCATGATCCGACGCTTCATTAATAAAAATTGGGATTTTGAATTGTAGCTTGGTAGGACTACTGATGCCATCGGACCATAAGTCTGTGAGATCTCTCGGGCGCTTTGGGCCATGGAGAGGATTCAACATTAAGGTTTTGAGATAAAACCCGACCTCTGGTGGGTCTGTGAAGATCTCTCAGAGGCTTTGGGTCCATAGAGAGATTCTACATTTGGGTTTTCAGATAAAACCCGACCGCTAGTGGATCTGTGAAGATCTCTCGGGCGCTTTGGGCCCATGGAGAGATTCAACACATAGGTTTGAAATTGATTTTTGTAAAACCCGACCACTGGTGGGTCTGTGAAGATCTCTCGGGCGCTTTGGGCCCATGGAGAGATTCAACACTTATGTTTTGAGATAAAACCCGACCTCTGGTGGGTCTGTGAAGATCTCTCGAGCGCTTTGGGCCCCTGGAGAGGATTCAACACTTAGGTTTTGAGATAAAACCCGACCTCTGGTGGGTCTGTGAAGATCTCTCGGGCGCTGGGCCCATGGAGAGGATTCAACACTTAGGTTTTGAGATAAAACCCGACCACTGGTGGGTCTGTGAAGATCTCTCGGGCGTTTTGGGCCCATGGAGAGGATTCAACACTTAGGTTTTGAGATAAAACCCGACCTCTGGTGGGTCTGTGAAGATCTCTCGGGCGCTTTGGGCCCATGGAGAGGATTCAACACTTAGGTTTTGAGATAAAACCCGACCACTGGTGGGTCTGTGAAGATCTATCGGGCGCTTTGGGCCCATGGAGAGGATTCAACACTTAGGTTTTGAGATAAAACCCGACCACTGGTGGGTCTGTGAAAATCTCTCGGGCGCTTTGGGCCCATGGAGAGGATTCAACACTTAGGTTTTGAGATAAAACCCGACCACTGGTGGGTCTGTGAAGATCTCTCGGGCGCTTTGGGCCCATGGAGAGGATTCAACACTTAGGTTTTGAGATAAAACCCGACCACTAGTGGGTCTGTGAAGATCTCTCGGGCGCTTTGGGCCCATAGAGAGGATTCGACACTTAGGTTTTGAGATAAAACCCGACCACTGGTGGGTCTGTGAAGATCTCTCGGGCGCTTTGGGCCCATGGAGAGGATTCGACACTTAGGTTTTGAGATAAAACCCGACCACTGGTGGGTCTATGAAGATCTCTCGGGCGCTTTGGGCCCATGGAGAGGATTCGACACTTAGGTTTTGAGATAAAACCCGACCACTGGTGGGTCTGTGAAGATCTCTCGGGCGCTTTGGGCCCATGGAGAGGATTCAACACTTAGGTTTTTAAATTTATATAATCATGGAGACACTTTAGGTAGCTTAGATATGATCGGGAAGAAATTGAACTTCTATTTTTATCTTTCGGGCTCCAATGGCCTTTCTTTACAGTAATTGAAATAGAGTATCCCTAGGGATAATACCTCTTGAGTCGGGATGCATTCTGTGTGTTAGGTTCCCTTCGATTATCAAAATTTCTGAGTAGTCGGTAAGCCCCGCGCCCAACTACCTCAGTGACGGTGTAGGGTCCCTCCCATGGCTCTTGGAGTTTGCCCACATGTCCAATTTTCCGTCTGACGACCATGTCTCCAACTTGGAATCCCCTCCTTTTTACTCTTTTATTGAAGTGATTCCTGACCCGTTGTTGGTAAGCTGTCATCCTTATCCCGGCAATTTCTCTTTTTTCTTCCAGTAGGTCGAGCTCGTGTGACAAGCATTGATTATTTGTTTTCTCATCCCAGGCCAGTGATCTCAGCGTCGGGACGGCATACTCCGTGGGGATTACGGCTTCTACCCCATATGCCATGGCAAAAGGTGTTTCACCGGTCGGTTGTCGGGGAGTGGTTCTATACGACCATAGTACCTCCGGCAACTTGTCCAACCATGCTCCTTTGGCCTTCTCGAGTTTCTTTGCCAGAGTGCTGAAGATGGAACGATTGGTCTTTTCTGCCTGTCCATTGGCTTGCGGGTATCCTACAGAGGAGGTGTTTTGATTGATTCCGTGCTGGGCCAGGAACGACCTGACCGGTTCACAGTCTAGGTTGGTGCCGTTGTCCATCATGATGGTCCGAGGTACCCCGAACCTGCAGATGATGTGATTCCATATGAACTTGACTACATGGCTCCCCTTTATTGATGGATAAGCCTCGGCCTCAACCCATTTGGTGAAATAGTCGGTGGCGAGGAGTACATGGGTATTCTTCCTGATGGCTTTTGGAAGTGGTCCGACTATATCCATTCCCCATCGGGCAAAAGGATGCGGGACGATTGTCGGGTTCAAGAATTCCGGGGGCTGCAGTATGGCATCACCGTGCATCTGACAGGCTTTGCACCTGCGCACATATTCCTCCGAATCTCGGGATAGGTAGGGCCAAAAATAACCCTGGGACAGGATTTTATGGGCAAGAGACCGGGCACCCGAATGATTTCCACAAGCTCCAGCATGTATCTCTTGCATTACTGTCTCTGCCTCGGAAGGAGTTACGCACTGTAGATACGGACCCGAGAAAGATTTTCTGTAGAGCTGGTCTTGGATGATCGAGTACCGGGCTGACTTCATTCTAATTTTCCTTGCCTCTGCCTTATCAGTCGGTAGAGTCCCGAGATTTAGATAGTCGATTATAGAATCCATCCAGCTTGGTTCTCGGGGAACTAGACATATCAATTCAGCGGGCTTTATGATACTCGGTGCAGTGATGAAGTCGGTCAGTACTACCCGAGTCATGTCTTCACCAGCTGCGGATGCCTGATTCGCCAAGTGATCGACCGAGGTGTTTTCTTCCCGAGGGATTTGGCTGAATGTTAACTTTTGAAAACTTTCTGATTCCTTGAGCACCAGCGCTCTGTAAGATTCCATTTTCGGATCCCTTGTCTCGTATTCACCGGTTATTTGCCTGACAATTAGCTGGGAGTCACTGTACACGGATAGGGATTGAATTTGAAGGCTCTTGGCTAATCTCAATCCTGATATAACTGCCTCGTACTCTGCCTCATTGTTGGTGGCTGAGAATTGTAATTGTGCTGAGGCTTGTAACTTAGTCCCGTCGGGAGTATGTATTTCAAGCCCGACACCTGCTCCATTGGCGCACACTGAACCGTCCACGAATAACTTCCACGTTACCAACTCATCGGGCTGATCGATCTCCTCGGTTTCCCCTTCCAAGAGGAAGTCGGCAACGACCTGTCCTTTGATCGAGACTCTGGGTACGTAAGTTATGTCATAAATTCCCAGTTCAATGGCCCATTTGGAAACTCTTCCGGAAAGATCAGGCTTTGCCATAAGTACACGAATGGGAGTGGTAGTGGGGACAATGATATGATGAGCTTCGAAGTAATGCCTGATTCGTCGTTTGGCATTGACCAGGGATAAGACCAACTTTTCCTGCTTGCTGTACCGTGTCTCGGGATCGGCTAGTGCCTTACTGGTGTAGAAGATGGGCATCTGGAGGTTCCTGTCCTCTCTGATGAGCACGACGCTAGTTGAAACTGATGATACTGCCAGATACAAGAGCAGGACATCATCGGGCTCGGGTGTTGCAAGAATGGGAGGCTTGAGCATGTACTCCTTCAATCGGGACAAGGCTTTAGTTTGCTCGGGTCCCCACACTTCTCCCTTCCTTGCCTTGATCGCCTGGAAGATGGGTCGGCAACGGTCGGTCAGCCTTGCAATGAATCGGCTTAATGCCACGACCCTTCCGGTCAAGATTTGAACTTCTTTGTGTGTGGATGGCTCTTTGGTTTCGAGCAGAGCCTTTACTTGGGTCGGACTGGCTTGAATGCCCGACCGATCAACTATGTGTCCCAGAAACTGTCCCGAGGACACCCCGAAGGAGCATTTTGCTGGATTGAGCTTCATCCTGTGTTTCCTCAGGGTATCAAACACCTTACGGAGATGCCCCAAGTGGTCAGTCTTGTTTCTGCTCTTGACAACCGTGTCGTCAATGTAAGCCTCGACTACTGTGCCCATCATCCCTTTGAATATCCTGTTCACCAGTCTTTGAAAGGTGGCTCCAGCATTTTTTAGTCCTAAAGGCATAACTCTAAAGCAATAGGTACCTGTTTCCGTAATGAAGGAGGTTTTTTCCTCATCCCCTGGGTCCATCGGGATTTGGTTGTAACCCGAGTAGGCATCCAGGAAGGTTAACCTCTCGTAGCCTGCAGTAGCATCGACCATTTGATCTATTTTGGGCAGGGGGAAACTGTCTTTCGGGCAAGCTTTGTTTAAGTCGGTGAAGTCGACGCAGACTCGCCATTTTCCGTTCTTTTTCTGCACAACAACCACATTGGACAGCCACTCGGGATAATGGACCTCTCTGATGAATCCGGCTTCCAGCAACTTTGACACCTCGTCGGCTATGATTTGGTTCCTTTGGCCCCCCATTCGCCTTTGTTTTTGTCGAACGGGTCGAACATTTGGATCGACATGTAATGTGTGTCGGACTATGGAGGGGTCGATGCCGGGCATATCAGTATGCTCCCACGCGAAGACGTCATGATTGTCCTGTAGGAATGTTGTCAGTTCATTCAATTCACAAGTGGTGAGGCTTGTACCTGCGTAGGTAACCTTATCGGGCATTACAGACATCGGCTGCAGAGGCTCTGCCACGATCGGGGGACCCGACTCCCCGTCCTGTAGTTGCTATTTGGACTCCAGGTCCTGATTCTCTTCTCGGGATCTCTTTCGATCGGGATTGTCCTTCATTTCTTTGATGGTGACGGCGTAGCATTGCTTGGCCGCCACTTGATCCCCTTTGATGTCGATTATGTCGTACCCATTTGGGCCAACGCACCTCATCATTTGGTGGAGAGTTGACGGTACCCCCTGCATTCTGTGTATCCATCCCCTTCCCATAAGAAGATTGTACGATGGTTTCACGTCCACCACCACGAAAGTTTCGGACAGAGTTCTCTGGGCCGCCGTCACAGGTAGCCTGACCTCCCCGAGAGGCTCGACTTGTTTTCCGTCGAACCCGGCAATTGGGTTTCGGGAAGTCGCGATGTCACTCGGGTTGATTTCCAATTTATCAAAAGCCCATTTGGTCATGATGTTGGCGCTTTTTCCCGGGTCAACCATGACCCTCTTCACAAGACATCCCGAGACCATCAGAGTGATGACTAGCGGGTCCTCGTGCGGGACCTGGATGTGCCGCAGGTCCTCCTGGGAGAAGAGTATCTGAGATTGCCCCGTTCAGTGGTGGATCTCGTTTATCCCAGATATCCTGGCGATCTGATGTGCTCTTCTCATTTGTGTGCGTCTCGATCCTTCGCTGCTTTGTAGATCGGGACCCCCATGGATCATATTGAGGATCCTGACCGGGTGAGCAGGACCCTGATTCCGTTGGTTATATTGTGCTGGTAGGTTGGCCCTTGGACCATCCATCTGGATATAATCCTTCAGTTCCCCTCGGGCTATCATTCCTTCCACCTGGCGTCTTAGGTTTCGGCAATCGTTGGTCGTGTGGCCAAAATCACCATGAAGGGCGCAATGCTTGGATCTATCCCTTTGGTCAAGGGGTTGCCTGATTGGGGGAGGAGTTTGGAAGATTCCTCGAGCTTTGTTATCCTGGAAAAGCTTGGCAAACGTCACTTTTAATGGAGTAATCTTCTCTTCAATCTTTGCACGTCTATCGGGTTGAGGGGGAAACTGAGATGGAGAGTGGCTCGGGGGATTCGAGCGTTTGCGATTCATATCATGTCGGGATTTGTCTGACGTTTTATCCTTAGATATCACTTCCACACTGACCAGTGCCGCTCTCCTCTGTCGGGTTGCTTCTTCCTCTTCGATTCTCAAGTGGCCTTGCGCCCTGGAATTGAGTTCTCCTATTCCCGAGGGAGGTCGCTTCACAAGTGATTGGTGAAACTTGGTCCCCGGGATGAGAGCCATCCTGAAGGCCTCCACGGCAGAGTGTTGGTCGCAGTTGTCGATGGAGGACGACTCGACATTGAATCGGGACAGGAAGCTCTTGAGGGATTCGCCATTTTCCTGAGTCATGGTGAAGAGGCTCGAGATGGTCTTCTTCTGCCTCTTGTTCCCGAAATATTGCGCCACAAAGAGATCGGATAATTGCTGCCAGCTGCCAATGGATCTCGGCCATTGCTTTCTGAACCAGAGGAGCGGTGCATCGATAAGACTGGTCGGGAAAACTTTGCATAGCAGGGCTTCGTTCTCGGCGTACATCGTCATCTTCTGGTGGATCTGGTAGATATGCTCCTCGTGATCCTTCGTTTCGTCGTAAGGAGTGAATCTGGGCATGACGAACTTCCTTGGGAAGGGTTCCTGGGTGATCTCCACACTGAAGGGCGACTGAACCGAGTCGGCAGAGGCTCTGAGGGCCTGGTCATCGGTGGATCTGGCTCTCAGATCATTCATGACTTTCTTCTGAAATTCTGCCATCATCTCCTGGAGCTTCTGCGACGTCAAAGGTTCGTCGATAACTGGAGTATCGCCGGTAGCCGGGGCCTTGCCTGGCCGGTGAGATGTTTCACCGTGCTCCTCTCGTGTTTGGGCATCACCCTGGGTCTGTGATTGATCGGGAACTATCTGTGGGATAGTTGCCTGATTCAATCTCGCGAGGAGTTCCTCACTCCTCCTTTCCGCCGCCAGGCTCCTTGCCTCGGCGGCCTGGCTGCGTTTCTCCGCCTCCGCCAGCCGCTGCAGGAGATTTTCAATCGATGGTGGGGCGCTTGGTTGTCCGGTGCCGGGAATCAGTGCTTCAGAATGGGATCTGGTTACCGGCATCGTTATATCTGGACAATGAGGATGGTATGAAAGGTGTATCTGGGTTTCACTCAGCTTTTTTGGAGGTAGGAAGATGGTCGGTGATCTGACCTAAATTCCCACAGACGGCGCCATTGTGTAGATACAATATTTGCACAACACAAAAAAGATCCCTTCTCATTACTTTTCATTGAATTATATACATTTTTCCAATGGGCCTTTGGCCCATTAGGGCAACACTTTCAACTTTACATAATATATTCCTTTACACGTCAGCTATGTAGGTCCTATGTCATGCCATTGCCTTGAGCTTATGGGCCTTCGAGTTCCTTCAAAAATGCTCTTCGGGTCGGGGCAAGATACTTCTCGGACCACGGGGCTGATGTATCGGTCGGGTTATGACGTGGGCACAATGGTCGGGTCACAATCTCGGACCATTCCTGGATCGTTCCGGTCAGGACGGGCTTTTTCATGGGCCGGGAAAACTCACATGTACACATTCCTATGGAGACACTTATCGGAATTCATTAAACTTTCTCAATCACATTGAATTAAAAAGTAAGACAAATAATTATCCTACTTTGATAATTGTATAACAAATAATAAATTAAATTATATAAAAAAAGAAAAAAATAATTATCCGAAAAACCATAGAATCAACAGTTGATGTGTAAATAGTTATTGAAATTAAGATTGAAAATATTCAAATTGCATTGGACATATACATATGTGTGTGGAAAAAAAATTAGAAAGGGAAAATAATTTGAAAGAGAAACCAACATATAACCAAAATTATATTGATCGTGAGAAATTTAACGAAATATTGTAAGATAGTTATTGAAATTAAGATTGAAAGTATTGAAATTGCAATGGACACATACTTACGTGGAAAAGAAAATAGAAAGGAAAATAAATTGAAAGAGAAACCAACATATAACCAAAATTATATAAATTGTGAGAAATTTAATGAAATTAAATTTGAAAAAATTAAAAATTAATAATAATAAAAATAATGATGTATTTATCGAATATAGAAAAAAGTGAACAAATATTTAATGAAATTTGTTTTTAAGAAAAATAATAAAAATTGAAAAAGAAACTATAAATAATTCAAGTGTAGATCTACGATGAGGTATTTATTAAACTAACATATGACATTTGTGTGATATAGTTTAATAGATTTATATTAACTATTAAAACAGAAGTATAAAAATTGTGATAGATTTATTAAAACTAAGAGAAAAAGCGAATAACATATAAAATGTTAAAAGCATAAGGTGATTATATTATATAAATGAATGAAAAATATAGAAATTATAGTGTATTCAATTAAATTAAAGTAAATGAGAATATATATATATATATATATATAACGACCAAAAGGAAAAAAGAAAAAAACTAAAAATTAGGAATTAGGAATACATTAAAAATGTATTCTGATGCTCATGAAATACTAACCTTGGAAATACACTCCATTATCTCTTTGATCAAATTCACTCTATATGATGATCGATCTATACGAACCATATAACATAGTATTACAAGAATAAAAACAAATGAAACTTATCTATACTAATAAAATTGAAATCACTACCTGCTTGGCTTTGTCCGTAGTCCCCGCGATCATTGATTACATAAAATTCAAATTAATATATCAAAAACTATAATAAAAGTTAAGAAACTACTCAAACTAAAACTAACACAGTTTTAAAAAGAATAAAATAAATAATTAAAAATATAGGTATACCATATAAAAAATCTAAAATTCATATTAATATTGAAAAAACTAAAATAAATAAAAAATTCTCAAACTCAAACTAATTTAGTTAAAATAAATCATAAAAACAAATAATAAAGCATCAAATATATAGGGAAAAAACAATACATTCATATAGGAGAAGGAGTAGATTCAAATAAGAAAGAGAAATTCAACATCAAAATATAACCAAATAATATTGAAATTAAAGTATTAAAAAAATTTAAAAATAAAAAAGTCAGCAATTACTCTAAAATAGGTAGAAAAATGTATTTAATATAACTTTGTTAAGACTAACCTTGATTCAAAAGCTTGCTACATAAGAGAAGAACTTGCATGTGAGGTCCAAATTTTTGATGCTCTGCCAACAACTTTCACATATGAAAGTGATATGAATGTATTAATGTAATAGGTTGGATCTTGGAATTATATGAATTGTGATATATGCGTTTTAGACTCCTAGAAGAGTAAGATAATAAAAGAGTTTTAATATAATAAATGATGTTCTAGGGGTGAAACTAAAGTAGAAAAAGGATTCCACTTTGATAAGCATTGGGTGTTTTATTAAAGAATGACTTAACCTTTGTATTTCATATAGGATTTCCTAATTATTTCATTACAAAGACTGATTTTTTTGGAGTACTTGATTGGAATTAAAATTAAATTGTAATAATTAGTGTTTTCTTAGGATATAGAACTAAGAATAGTAATATAGATATAGATAAAAATATAATTATCCAATGTTTTAAAAATCAAAACCTAATTATGTTTACACTTTATAAGATAATTATCCCATTTTATTTAATTATTTTAATATATTTTTAGGATTTCCTAATTATTTCATTACATTTTTTCGGAGTACTTGATTGGAATTAAAAGTAAATTGTAATAATTAGTGTTTTATTAGGATATAGAACTAATAATAGTAATATAAATATAGATAAAAATATAATTATCCAATGTTTAAAAAAAAATCAAAACCTAATTATGTTTACACTTTATAAGATAATTATCCCATTTTATTTAATTATTTTAATATATTTTTAGGATTTCCTAATTATTTCATTACGAAGACTAATTTTTTCGGAGTACTTGATTGGAATTAAAATTAAAATTAAATTGTAATAATTAGTGTTTTATTAGGATATATAACTAATAATAGTAATATAGATATAGATAAAAATATAGTTATCCGGTGTTTAAAAAAATCAAAACCTAATTATGTTTACACTTTATAAGATAATTATCCCATTTTATTTAATTATTTAAATATATTTTTATTAACAAAGAATTTAAACTTATCAACTTGTATTTTGGAGTCACTTTAGTATCCAAAAAGGAACGTATTATAAAATCAAATAGGGGTTCTAATTAATATACAATACTAACAAATATGACTTTATAGGAGTAGCACACGCTTAAAAAAATAAAAACCTAATTATAATTGTCCCATTGTACTTAATTAATATTTTGATTGACAATTTTTTTTATATATTTCGTTTTAGAATTTAATCAATTATTTTATAATATTAAGAATTCTATATCAATCACTACTGTAATTGATAACTCTTGAATTAGTGATTGCTTAATTTGATAATTAAAATAAAGTAGAATTAAAGCGATAAGATATAGAAAAATGAGATAAACAACTTTAACCTAATTATGTTTACACTTTATAAGATAATTATCCCATTTTATTTAATTACCTTAATATATTTTTATTGACAAAGAATTTAAACTTATCAAATTGTATTTTGGAGTCACTTTACTTTAATTGGTATAAATAGAATCCTACTTCAATAGGTTTTTTTAAAAATAAGCTTTAACAAAAAATAATATTTTAATTTTTTTATAATTTAAAATAAAAAAATACTGAAATACTGAAACCCTTCATATTTTTAATAATAGTAAGTATAATATAGATAGATGTGTGTATATATATTTGTATATAGATGGATGTCTTTATGTGTAAATATGAATGTAAGTTTATGACTGCAAAAATTAATTGTTAGAGAGAGTATTTAATAGATTGAAAATTTGATATTATAAATCATAATTTTTTATTTTTTTTATTATATTTAAACACTGAATTTAAAATTGGAGCTTCCCATTCAAATTCAGAAGCTCCATACCATGCCGCAAAAGGGACCCTTATAGTCAATGTATACGCAAACAAGTGGTAGCTTTTCTTGCATTCAATTAGCCAAGCAATCCTCTCGTGATTTTCACATTCTCTTATTTATTTTATTTTATTTGGAAGTTCTGAAAAAAATTGTAGTAGTTTTGCTTTTTGAAGATTGCAAAACAGATATCACATTGGAAAGACAATATTGTCTAACAAGTTGTTACCTCAACATCGTTCAAAAATTTGAATTAAATGAAAATTTTGTCTTAAACTTGTATCATTACATCCAAGAATGATATTATGACAAAAAACTAGAAAGTATGAACACACTTGAAAAATAAGAAGGTATATATATATTAAATTGAATAATATATGTATTAACATTGAATAATATATGTATATATATATATATATATATATATTAAATTGAAATAATAACTTGCTCAGATAGTAAAAATCAAAGAGAGAACTTTTCAAATTTGATTTTCAAAAGTTAATATTTTAAAAGATATAGAAAAGAACTAATTTGTCACCTATTTATAAGATTAAGCCAACATTAATTACATACAATTATTGATTTGACATACTCCAATGATGCCTAATAATATTGTTTTATTAATATCTCTCTTTTATATACCAAAAATTATTGCATGATTCATAATTTACATGATCACAACACTCACACCTTAATACATATAGAAATCTATTTAATTTATTTTAATATTTATTTGTGTATAGGATTGTAATTTTTCAAATACCAATTATATATGGTCGGCATTCTAGCTCTCGTCAGAGAACTATTGAATATTATATAAAATATACTATTTACATGAAATAATTTTTTAATAATTAACGGAAAATATATATCAAGTAAAATACTACGAATATATATAGGGAAAATTACACAAATTATCCCTGAATTATGATATAATTGAACACGGTATTCCTAACGTTTCAATAATATCATAAACTACCCTTAAAATCACCTCCGTTGTAACACTTAGCCCATTCCGTTAAAAGTCAATGACTGAAAATTTTCTTTTGGTCAATAAAGCCTATTTTTGGAGTGAACTTCCAATTTTGCCCTTATATATGCATATTCCAATTTAACCCTTACTTTTACATACAAAATTACTTAAATACCCTAACTTTTTTTACCAAATTGCCCTCACAATTTCATTTAAAAAAATATAAAAATTGAAATTGCTTGTTCCAAAAAACACAAACATCAATATTAGTTTAAACCCAAGAAACTTAAATAAAAAGATTCTATAAATTATATTTTTCGTAAAAAGTATAAATTTCAAAATATATATATATTTCGGAAAATATGATTTTTTCCGAAAAATAACTTTTTTGAAAAAAATATATATTATGTTCCAAAATATGATTTTTTTTCTGAAAAATAGTTTTTTGCAAAAAAATATTTATTATGTTCCAAAATATAAATTGTTTTTCCGAAAAATTCATATTTTGGAACATAATATATAATTTTTGCAAATAAATTATTTTTCGGAAAAAATTCATATTTTGGAACATAATATATACTTTTTCAAAAAAAAAATTCATATTTTGGAACATAATATATATTTTTCACAAAAAAAATATTTTTATATTTTTTTAAATGAAATTGTGAGGGCAATTTGGTAAAAAAAGGTTAAGGTATTTAAGTAATTTTGTATGTAAAAGTAAGGGTTAAATTGGAACATGCATATATAAGGGCAAAATTGGAAGTTCACTCCAAAAATAGGCTTTATTGACCAAAAATAAAATTTTCCGTCGTTGACTTTTAACGGAAGGGGCTAATGTTAAAAAACGGAGGTGGTTTAAAGAATAGTTTATGATATTATTAAAACGTAAGGGATATCACATGCAATTATGTCATAGTTTAGGAATAATTTGTATAATTTTCTCATATATATATATATATATATTCATATTGGCTGTTGCATCTTCCCGTGAGAAGGGGAGTCGTAGATTGATTACCTCACTTCAATGCGTGGGCACCAAATTCAATGTTGGCCTATCCATGGCATTTCATTAGGTGCGTTCACTAATGTGGAACGTTTCACGTTCTCACTTATTAAAAAATATAAATAAAAATAAAAAATATGTTTAATAAATTATTTATGTTTTTCAATAATATGAAATGTTTTCCATATTTCTCTTAAAAATGAAAAATATCAAAAAAATGTTCCCCATATTTTTGTTCCAATAATGTGAAATGTTTCTTTTTGGATAAATCTCAATTACACCCCCTCAAATTCAAAAAAATATATATAATTCAAAAATAATATATTAAAATTTGAAATATATATAAAATTCAAATATATATATATATATAAATTACGAAAACAATATATAAAATTCGAAAAAATATATAAAATTAGAAAAAAATATAAAAATTTGGAAAACAATATAAAAATTAGAAATATATATATAAATTTCGAAAACAATGTATAAATTTCGAAAACAATATATATATTTTGAAAAAAATATATATAATTCAAAAATATATATATAAAGTTCGAAAAAAATATAAATTTCGAAAATATATATAATTCGAAAAACATATATAAAATTCAAAATATATATATAAAATTTGAAAAAAAAATATAATTTTTTTTAAAAAAAAGAAGAAAAGAATATATATTGGTAAATGTCACATCTTTTCTAAGGAAGTGAATCAAACTACTTATCACTAACATCAATTAGTAGTCTTCTTTTATATATAATTTTTTCAAAAAAAAAAAAAAAAAAATATATATATATATATATATATATATATATATTTCGAATTTTATAGATTGTAACTTTAACTTCTGATTGTTGAGTTTAATAGTTTCTTTAATCTAATTTATTTTACTCAAGTAAATGCTAAAATAAAAATTATAAAAAAAATTACCAAAAATATATGTGAAACAAATGCATTTATTAAACATAATTATTTGTTTCTGTTCCAAAAATTATGAGAATAGTTGGAATTAACAAATGTCATTTCTGTTTTTCTGTTTCTCGTAAGAAGAACGTTTTTGTTTCTGTTCCTTCGAAAAACAAAAACGAAAAATATTCCACGTTTGTGAACGCACCCTTAAATTCTTACTTTTCTCTATTCAAAATCCGTATATATATTTTATGTTTCGTTATTTTTAAAAGGTATTAACTGTCTTGTCCAATATTTATTTCTAAAATTAATATTATTTAAGTCCAATATATTATTATTGTGATTGAAATTAATACAACAACAATGAATTATGATGTATGTAGTTATATATTGATGAGTAACGGATTAATCTCATTTTTTTATTAGGTTTATTTTAATATAATAAATAATTAAATTAAATCAAAATCATTCACATGAACAACATAAATTTGACAAAATGTATAATTTATTATGATTTAAATTTGATTCAATTAATAGTTGTTAATTCCACTACAAAATAAGAAAACTAGTTCCATCTTCATAGAATTTCAACCACCTTTCCTCTTATATATATATTTTTTAAACATCTTTTTCCTTAAACAAGAAAATTCCTCAAATTACTTCAGGAAGAACATCTAAATCTGGTCCATATAAATTTCACCAGTAAAAAATCCAATTTGGATAAGATTTTTTTAAAGATTCAGGGCAAAACTTAAAAAACCAAGTATGCTTGAATTTGACATTCTGGTATAAAAATGCATGTTTCCATGCCTCCTTATAATCCCAGTAATTGAATGAGAAATTATTTCCAGACCTGGAAAATGATCTGGGTTTGGAAGGGTCAAGACCCCAATCAGTGGGTTTAATTACCCTTTTAATGACAGCCTTAGAATAAGAAATTGGGCTTCTGACTTTATCATCAGATTTATCATAAGTATGAGTGATAATTACAAAATTAGTTTCCTGCAATATCATCTCATAAATATAACGCTCTTTATTTAAGTATGCACCATAATTCTGCACATCGCCGAGATAACGATGCTTAATTTCCCTAGGATCAGACATCCACTGGATATCCTGAGGTTCCAAGGTTAGAACATATTGATTTATCCTATTATTAGGAATAAAAGGAGGAGGCTCTTTAAGGAGCGCTTCCTTAGCAGATTTAGGGACATTATTTCCCTTTTTAGATTGAAGGTGGGGGGAAATTTCCTCATTATCAAGATTCACTTTATTTGAATCCTTTTTCTTCTTGCCCTTGCCTTTATTGGCTTGGGAACCCTTAGAAGGGTCACTCATTGAATTCCCTGCAAAAATTCACTAGTTAAGAAATCAGACAAAGAGTTTGATTCATCATTTATGTATTCAATATCAAAATCAAATGCAGATAAGTCTGCTTGCCATCCTGCAAAAATTTGTTTCGAAGTAAGATTTTTTATGTCTTTTTTCAAAACTTGTTTTGCGGCACTACAATCAATCCTAACCAGAAAATACTGGTTAAGTAAATCATCTTGAAATTTGTAGACACATTTTACAATAGCTAAAACTTCTTGTTTGATTGTAGCATAATTAAGCTGAGCATTTTTCCAAGTACCAGAATTAAATCTTACGAGCTCTTCTTTACTTGACGAGGGATTTAATTGCCTTAAAATACCCCCATATCCTTTATTAGATGTATCGGTTTCAACAATTTTAAACCATAAAGGATTAGCTAAAGATAAACAAGGTAATTGTTTAGCTTTAAACTTAATCTTCTTCACAGCCTCAGTATGCTCATTGGACCAAGGAAGATGATTCTTTCCTAATCGTTGGTACAAAATAGCACTATCCTGAGCAAAATTCTGATAATAATCAGAGATATAATTCAAACTTCCAAGGAATCTTTGAAGTTGAGTTTTGTTAGTGATTTTATCAGGAAACTTAGAAGCAAATTCAATACTTCTATCAATTGGAATATTTTTTCCTTGATTAATATTATGACCCAAAAATCTAACTTTATCTTGGAAAAGTTTCATTTTAGAGGCAGAAATAACTAAACCACTGCGTTTCAAAACATCTTTAAGAATCTTTAAATGTTTGAAATGTTGATCAATTGATTTAGAAAAGACAAGAATGTCATCAATATATACAATCACAAAATCAGAATAAGGATTGAATATATCATTCATGACATGCTGAAATTCAGAAGGAGCATTCTTTAAACCAAATGGCATTACATTCCATTCGTAATGGCCAAAGGGTACGACAAAAGCAGTTTTATATCTGTCTTTGGGATCAACTTGAATTTGCCAAAAGCCAGATTTCAAATCAAAATTTGAAAATAAAACAGCTGAATTAAGTATATCCAATAAATCATTTTTATTTGGAATTGGATAACGAATCCATTTTAAAACATCTTAAGGTTTATAGTTAATAACCAATCTGGGAACACCAGGTTCCTTCTCAGAATGTTTATTAACATAAAACGCAGTACAACTCCAAGGAGAGTTGCTTGGAACAATTAACTTCTTATCAAGAAGGTTTTGGATTTCCTTCTTACATAAGTCCATGTAGTCTTTTTTCATTTGACCTGCATGAGCTTTTGTAGGAATAAATCTTCCATCAAAACTTTCTTCATAAGAAAGGGAACAATATGTTTCTTTCTATCCCAAAAAACATTAGGAATATCACTACAAACTTCAGAAAGAAATTGATTCTGAATTGTTTGTATTTCAGTATGGATGTCATGATTTGACAACCTTTGATGAATATTTAAGGACATAATTTCCTTTTGCAAATAATTAATTTGTTTCTCTTTAAAGAATATATTTTCTCTCAGAGTATTGATATTTTTATTAATGGGTTGTGTTATAAATTTAAACACAACAGAATGCCCTTGTAAAGTAGTAAAAATACCTGTAGAATCAATTATATCTATAGGCATTAAACATGTGAGAAAAGGAGTGCCCAATATTACTGGTAAACTCATATTTTTTATCAATAAGAAAGTAGTTGGTAAACAAAAACCTTAATTACAAATATAAATCTTATTAAGTTTATAATTGATCTGCATTTTACTACCATTAGCATTTAAAAGACCTTGAGTAGTTTTTTCAAAATACTGGATAAGAATTAATCCTTACTGGATGCAATTTAAATCAGCACCGCTGTCAACAAGAGCCATTAACTCTGGTAAGACATACTCTTCATTAATGACAATCTTAACATTGATATACCATTTTTGAAAAGTTACCTGGTTAAGAAGATATAAATAATCATTTTTGACAGGTTCATCTTCAGGAGAAATATCAGACTCAATCTTAGGAGAATTAAGAGAAGCCTGAGCTAATTGAAGCTGAGTTATCATTAACTCACTCTTGGTTTGATTAGCTTTCAATTGTTGAACCTCAGTTTTCAAAATATTAACTTCCTGACGTAGGTCATTAATATTAACAGGTCTTTGGGAAGTAGATCATTTTAACCTATTGAAACTTCTTTCATGGTAAAAGGTTGATTAGGAATCTTAATTGTTTCTTTATCATCCTTAATCTGATTCTGATAACAAAACTCAATCATTTTAAGTTTAATTTGAGGATCACTAATTTGATCTAATAATTCAACAAATGATTGTTGCTGACTAGTTAAGACATTAAGACTTAAGCCATTCATTTCAACAATTGCCTTCCAATAGTTGGAAGAACCTTCATTAGTACCACAGTTACAAGAACTAGTAGTACAAAGAGGAATATCTTCAGATGAAGATGAGGAGGTTGACAATAACATAATTTCATTGTCAGATTCAGAATCAGACGAACTCTGGTCAGAATCACTGGAATTAAGAAATAACTTGCTTAATTGAAGCTTAAGACCAGGGTCTATCTCAAGACTATCTAATTTAGCCTTAGTTTTACATTTATTGGCATAATGGCCAATTCTACTACATTTATAACACTTAGCATTAATTTTAGAACTACTTTTACCCTTGTGCTTAGAGCTAGAGCTAGTTCAGGGTTTGTACTCTTTATTATTACTCTTGCGTTTCCCTTTATGGTAACGCTTTCTACGATAAGGTTTGTTATCCTTAGAAACATTATGCTTCCTTTTATTAGGATACTCATTTGGGACATTGTAACCAAATTGGTCACAGAACTCTCCCAACTCCTTTCTACCAGAAAGACGTTGAGACTTCAATTGGTGTCTTAATTTCAAATCATTACACAGAGAAATACTTTCCTGTATAACAATGCTAATTAAATCACCATAATTATAATCATTATAAGGAATAGACATACCATTATGTTTATCCTTTAACTTCTTCCTCACTTTTTCGGCAAAGAAAGTTGGAAGACCATCTATGAACTTAGCTTTCCAATGCTCACTATTAACATCAGTTCGTTGGGTAACTCTAGCTAACAAAACATCCTTATACCACCTAAAATGGGTAAGTGTAGGACATTTAAGATTCTGTAACATCTCACGGCCACGCTCATGGTTAATACCCTCACGACCGATAAAATGATGTATGATGGTCAAGACTAATGTATAAACATCATCAGTAATTGGAACATCTTGATTAACCTCATTCTTGACAACTTTGAAAGCACTTTGAACTTCATTTTTCTGGTTTTGAGATGGGATATTATCCCACCAGCCTTTCAAAACTCCAGTAAAATCACAGGTAATAAAACCAACAATCTGTGGTTCAGAATTATCAGCAGTTTTACAAACAGTACTATACATCATCATTTGATGTACCATCTCATAAATAGAATATTCAAATTTACCATCAATATTCCATTCATAGATAGTTTTTGAATTAAAAGAGACCTGACCATGAAGATATTCTTCTTCAAAAAGAATATCTTGAGGAGTAGGTCGATGGTAGTAATTTCGGCTTGCACCAATATCACTAACCTGCTGCTTATTTTGAGAAAAAATGATTTTATTCAAATGCATGCTATTTGAAGAAATCAAAGATTGTTCAAAATCATTTATTTGATTTAGAGAAATATCTAAGTTTTCATCTTCTAAATCAGAATCATTCTGAGATAAAACATTTAACTTAAGATCTTTTAATTTTTCCAAAAGAATAGAATAAAATTCTTCATTAATTGGGGGAGAAGAAACATGAGCTTTGAGTTTAAAATCTTTTACCTCCATTGGAGGCTTAACAGAAGGATTAGTTAAAACAACCTTTTCTTCGATTTTGGTTTTAGACAAAAGCATAGAATCTATATTAGATTCAATTCTTAATAACTGTTTTCCAAACGTTTGAAAACACAAATTAGTGTAATTGTTCTGTTTGAAAATATTATGAAAATCAGTTGTAACCGAATCCTTGTTAGAATTAGTTCCAAACTTAACATAAGCAACAACTTCTATGGGCTTGGGTACAACTAACTGAGGGGTTTCCTTACTAGAACCAGAAGACTCTATTTTCAATGATTCTAGAGGAGGATGGACAGAGTAAATAACTTTACCCTCAGAAGTAGTCCATGTTTTAAGAAGATTATCTAAAACAAGAATTGAAGGATTTTGAATACTATAAAAGTAACAAAACCATTTTGCAAAAGGTACAATCTCTTTTGTCAAATCAATATAGTTATAAAACTGGGTTTTATAAAATTCAAGATGTTATTCATTGAACATACTAAAGTACCAACTTCTAAAAGCTTTATACTCTGGTTTTTGAAAATCATTATTAATAGCATTTCTATCAACGATAAAAATCATTAAAAATTCATTTCAGATGCTGTAGGAGTGGAAGATTCCCTATGACGATATATACCATGCGGAATTTGCTGGTCAGAAATATGAACACCTTCTAAAGACACAGTTTCTTCAGAAGATACTTTAGGATGTAAATCAACATCAGACATTCTAGAACTAGAGGGAATTGAGACCTTATAAGGAGGAATAAAACTCCTAAGGGAAGACTCTCTAGTAGAATGACTATGAGATAAAATTCTTGGTTCTCTAAAATTCAAAATAACCTCACCATCCACATGTTGAATGATTGAATTTATATCATGGTTGATTACAGGCCTTGGAGGTACAACATTCTGTATTATCCAAGAATCAGGGAAAACAACTTCATCCCAGGGGATCATCCTAGGGGTTGCAACCTTAGAAGTCATTAAATTTGTGTTAATTAATACAGTTTGACCTGAAGTAGACATGGTTCTAACTTTAGGGCATAAGGTATTTAAGACCTTATACTGAATTCTATAGTCAACATAAATCAATTCAGTTCCAGGTATGTAATTATACCCATGAGTTTGAATACGAAGATTAATTGCTTCATACAAATTAGGATATGTCAATGATAGAGACAAATTGGGGAAAACATTGAAGTAAACTGGTCCATGACTTAGACTAGTTTCTACAACACCCATTAATGATGGTATAAAATCTAGACATCTACCATCTCTTAAGGTATCCTGAAGAGAGGTATTCATACCAAGTAAGGTTAAAGGCCTAAATGCAACCTGAATTAACCCTATATGAATAAATTTATAATTGGAACCATAATTTTCCAAATCTTTAGGACTTAACAACTTGAGTGTAGTGTCCTGATCATCCAGACCTATTGTATGTTCCATGATTTTAATTGTCATGGTGCTTATCATTTCGAAAATACCATATTTATATATGGTTTTAGGTTTAACCATTGGAATCGTCCAGTCATTCATTAATTGGTTCTGTTTTTTAAAAGAAATCAATTCTTTGTTCTTAGTAAAAGAACTTGAGCTACTCATGAAGAATATGTTTGATGATATATGAAAATAATAGTATAGTTTTATAAAAATCTAACTTTAAAAGATAAATGGTTGCTTAAACTATCATGATTCATTTAATATAATGGTTACTCGATTGTCAACGATTTATGGGAAACACGGTCCTGGACGCAATCAAATGCAAAATGACCTAACATTCCAACACGCGACTTTATGACGACCCATAACCTTATAATAAAATCATGATGATAATCTAAGCATACATGTAACAGACAAAGTTAAACTAATATAAAATCATACTAAACATATCATACATCATCAAAGATCTCTACTCTAACATGGCTCTGATACCAAATTGCGGAAAGAAATAAGAAAGATCAGGAACTTACACAATACTACAAATCTTTATTCCAAATATAGTTGTAGATGTTTATACAGACTCAAAGGAGAAAAGAAACAAAGATAGAGCCAAAAGAAGACTCTTACAGAGATAACTCAAACAAAGTCTGCCTCTAACTTCAGCAAACCCCTCTCTTAAAAAAGAAAAAGGAAAAAGTAAAGATAAGATGGAATCTCTCGGGTACACTTTGGGCCCCATCGACAAAGACTCAATTCTTACTTTACCAGACCAGATCCAGAAATCACTCAACTTTTCCCAAAGTGATTGGGTAGTGAATGAAGGTGATCCCTGACCAAACACAAAAGACATTCCACCGAATAATTGACAGGTGGCATGACCAGATTACAATTATCTGAGAAAAGATACTATTATCTTATAAGTGACATAATCAATGACATAATGGAAAAACAAATAATTGTTCTTCAACATGTCATGGCCTGCATCACTACTGACTACCCAAGATTGAGCCTTTGGAAGCTGAAGTGGAAATTGCTGTAATCCTAGCATCTCAATAGTCCCCCATTGTGGCTTCCCCTTTTTCATCAAGGTCATCTTCTGGATTTTGACCTTCTCCAGCAAGGCAAGAAAAAACATTATTCTCATCCTGACTGGCCATCGACTAATCATCCGGAATTACAGATGAAGATGGAGCAAATGAACTCATGAATTGATTCTTCATAAACTCCATACATTTAACCATAAATTCTGATTCCCCTAAATTGGGAAATTGATTTCTAAAAGATGACTTTATTTCCTCAAAGGGATTAGAGACTGGTTTAATTACCAGCTGAGACTGATTAACCTTCTCCATGTAAAACATTGTCTTTTCAAAAACTAATTTATCCAGTTCTTCAATTGAAACTGAAGTCCATTTATAAGAGAAAACTCGATTAAGAGTAGGAACTTTCATATGGTCAAAGTTATATTATAATTCTCACTTGAAGATTCAAAGAATGCCAAATTCAGCAAAAAAATAAAAATTTAAAGAAACCTTTAGAAAGATTCTCTTTTCCTCTTAATTGAGGATGGTGAACAGTTATTCCTTAAAGAAGAAAATCATACATACCAATTATATATGGACGGCATAGCTCACGTTAGAGAACTATTAAATATTATATAAATATATACATGAAATCAATTTTTAATAATTAACTGAAAATATATATCAAGTAAAATACTACAAATTGAAATTACCTCACTTCAATGCGTGGGCACCAAATTCAATGTTGGGCCTATCCATGGCAGGTCCATTAAATTCTTATGTTTATCTATTCAAAATTCGTGTATATGTAAATATATATATATTATTGGGGAAAGTGAAAAATATCCCCCAACTATTGTCTATTATTGGGGAAAGTGAAAAATATCCCCCAACTATTGTCTAATGAGCATGAACATCATAATTAAGTCAATTGAGTGCAATGTACCTTCCAAAATAATTTACACTTTAAAAAGATATTTTTATCCTTTTACACTTTAAAAAGATATTTTTATCCTTATAAAAATAAAATGAAATAAATTTATATTCCAAAAAAATTTCCCCTCATTCATATATATATATAGATTTGTGTATATAGGAGGGGGATATATGATTTAGGGTTGAAAATATGTTTGAATATAGAATTATTGGGTTAAATTGATTTAAGGGGTTTTTGGTTTAATGGTTTATATATAATTTATGAATTTTTTAATTTAATTTAAGGGTAAATGTGTCTTTTACAAATTTTTATCCTTATACGGAATTTTTTTGTTCATAGGCAATAGTAGACAATAATTGAGAGTTTTTTTTGCATTTTACCCTATATTATATTTTGTTATTTTTGAAAGGGGTTAATATTATCTTGTCTAATATTTATTTTTAAAATTAATATTATTCAAATCTAATACATTATTATTGTGATTGAAATCAATACAACAACGATGAATGAATTATGATGTATATAGTTATATATTGATGAGTAACGGGTGAATCCATTTTCTTATTAGGTTTATTTTAATATAATAAATAATAAAAATAAATTAACTTAAATCAAAATCATTCTCATAAACAACATAAGTTTTACAAAATGTATAATTTATTATGATTTAAATTTGATTCCAAATCTTCGATTCAATTAATAGTTGTTAATTCCACTACAAAATAAGAAAACTAGTTCGATCTTTATAGAATTTTAACCACCTTTCCTCTTCTTTTTCCTTAAACTAGAAAATCATACATTCAACTATTGCACTTTCGAACGTTCTTTTTGTTTTTCAGAGTACTAATACAGGGGATCGGAACAACTAAATTTTCCTTTTATATTTACACTCAAATTTTATTTATATCTTAAAATGTCTTCACTTATTCTTGAAAAATACCTCATTATATATTCTAATCCCGCTAAAATTTGTAAATCTTACAAAATTTAAAATTATCACCGAGAGTCTCACTCTTTTGTTTTCTCATTGTTTACTGTTAGACATTCATTTAAATATTTCATTTTAAAGAATATTTCTTACGAAAACCCGAAATTATTATTTTCAATTTTTTTACGAAAATCTGTAATTATTATTATTATTATTTTAATATTGAACAGAGAGCTAACAGGCTAACTACCTCCTTTGGTTGAATTAAAATTTAGTTGCTCGTGAACCAACATTACATATGTGTATATATACTCCATACATATATATATATATATTTGAATAGTTGTTGGGACTCTCATTTACCACTTCAGTGTCAACCCAATCAAAACCCATGGCGCACCCAGAGAACGAGGAAGAAGAGGTGGGAAAACTCGCCGTCCGGTTAGCGAACGCCGTGGTCCTTCCGATGATCCTGAAATCGGCGGTGGAGCTCAACGTCATCGACGTTCTCTTCGCCGCCGGCGACGGCGCGTACCTCTCACCGTCGGAGATCGCCGTCCACCTGCCCACGCGCAACCCTGACGCGCCGCTCCTGCTGGACCGCATGCTCAGGCTCCTGGCCAGCTACGACATTCTCCGGTGCTCTGTCAGGACCGGCGACGGCGGCGAAGTGCAGAGACTGTACGGGGTGGGACCCATCTGCAAGTTCCTCACCAAGAATCAAGAGGGTGGCTCTGTGGCTCCTCTGTTTCTCTTGCACCATGATAAGGTCTTCACGGAGAGCTGGTAACATTTTTTTCTGTTTGTTTCCTGAGAAAATAATGAGCAAAATGTTTGTGATGCTTTACTTTTTGTTTGATTGTGGTCCTAGTAATTTTTGGAAATTTAATTGAAAAGTTCTATTAATATTTTTTATTCGAAAAGTTTTAATCCAAATCTAAACTAAAACCCTAACCCAAGGCCGGCCTTGAAATCCCAAAAATGGGTAGAGGCACTAGACGAAATCATACTAAACATAAGGTTTCATGTGTTTAAAAATTATAATTATAAAAAAAAAAATTATTAAAAATATTAATATGAAAAAAACTTCTACCTTGGAGTTATTGTAAAAAAATATTGTATTGCGAGTGCGGCAGTAACGAAGCCCCTAAATATAATTGCATGAAAAATTATTGTTGTTGTGCAAGTGCGGCAATTGCTAGACTTCTAACCCTAATCAAAGTACTGGTTTGAATTGAATTTGATTTTAGTTTCATTGGGTTGAAGAATTAAGTTTTTTTTTTTTTTTTTAATGTAATAGTAAGTGAATAATAAAATTTTAGGGCCCCTAAATTGTGAAATAAAATTAGTATTTAGGTAGAATTGGAATCTTAAACAAATTATTATTATTTTTTAGACCATAGGAAAATATTTACTTTTTTTGAAAAAATATTGACACCTTAAATTGTGTAATTATATTAGACTTTGTTTTGAATTAGGTTCTGAAACTAATTATATTTTTTAGGACCTGTAGAGATACTATTACTTTTTTCAAAACTAACCTCAGGATCGGCCCTGCCCGAACCCTGACTTCGATTCAGTGTGCCCAAACGCAATATAAATCCATTTAATATTGAACTATGATATTAGTAGATAATCCATTTTAATGGTGATGTAGTGATTTTATTCACGATTAAATAATCTTGCATTAGAGTAAAATACTCTCTATTCACTTTTTTGAAGCAATACTACAATTAAATTGGATAAATGGATATGCTTTTTAGGTTTGTGTTAAACCAAAAGTGTCAAACACATATCTCGGACTGAGGGTGAATGAAGACCTGAACCCCACTAAAGCTACTCACCATGGGATGAATCCCGACCATTACCAACTTGCTATCCAAGAGTTAAACCAGCTGACTTGTTGAACCCACTACCTCCCAGTGGGCCTGTGAAGCTTTCTATGTGAACAAAAGAGCCGAACATGTCTCGAGTATTGTGTGTCCAAGACGTGCACTATATGAAATACTACATTCGTCCTAATTTAAGTGTTCACTTTCATGTTTTTGTCCATCCCAAAATAAGTGTCCACGTTTGAAAAGTCAAAACTACTTTATTTTTGTCAATTTACCAATTTAATCTTCATGCATTAAATAATAAAAGCCTATGCTACAAACTATCACATCATCATAGACCCCACTATAGATAAAGTTGTCAATTCATATACTACCCATACAATAAAAAATAGTAATAGTCATCCACTTAAAAAGTTGGATTCCTCAAAATAGACACTTAAAATGGGATGGAGGGAGTATCACTTTTTGAAGCATCCATGTAACATGGTTGTAGGTTATACCTTTCTTTCCCTTTACTTGGTAGAAGCAAAGGAAAATGTAGGGCTTGCTTGATTTGTATTTTTTAAAATAGTTTTCTGAATATTAAAAAATAAAAAAATTTATACAAAAAATCTTCTCGGTTGGGTTTTCTGAAAACTATTTTTAAAAAATTTCAGTTATAAAAATGTTCGTTTTCAGATAAAACTGTTTTTAAAAATTTCAGTCATAATTCTCAAGAACAGTTTCAGTGCTACAAACCAAGCAGTCTCGTAGTATGTGTCATTTTAGGCTCATATGAGTGTCATTGTTTACAGGTTCCACTTGAATGATGTTATACTAGAAGGAGGAATCCCATTTGACAGGGCTTATGGAATGACAGCATTTGAATACCCCGAAACAGATAAAAGGTTCAACAGCGTATTCAACCAGGCCATGTCGAATCACACTACCTTGATCATGAAGAAGATACTCGACATTTACAAAGGTTTCGAACCCCTCAACGTGTTGGTTGATGTGGGTGGTGGCATTGGAGTCACTCTCAACACCATCACTTCCAAGTACCCTCATATTAAAGGCATCAACTATGATTTGCCTCATGTTCTAGCAGAGGCACCATCTTATTCAGGTATTGAACTGATCTCATTCCTTTGCTAAGGCTTTGCTCACTTGATAAATTACTAGGCCACTTGGCGTTTTTCTTTATTTTGTTAGTATTTTTGAACCAATTGTTTTTCGTGAGTCCCTATCGTCTTTCTTTGAAGTTTTATTGCTTTCAACGCAAGCTTGAGAATGATGTACCGACGAATTTTTACTTACACAATGTCAATCATGGTGTATAGGAGTTGAGCATGTTGGAGGCGATATGTTTGTTCGTGTTCCTAAAGGAGATGCCATTTTCATGAAGGTGAGGGATTCGACTTCTATGTCAGTTAGTAGTAAAATGCTTACAAACATAAGCAAACTGTGATGTCCCACATCGCCCGGGTAGAGGTCTGGGAATGTGCTTATATGTGCAGTGTTGTTTCCAATTGGTATGAGATCTTTTGGGAGGAGCCCAAAAGCAAAACCGTGCGGGTTGGGCCCAGAGCGGGGTCGCCAACGAGGACGCGCCCGGGTAGAGGTCTGTGTTGGAATGAGGTGTTACACAAACCATGTTAAAAGTATAGCTTAAGCTTTTTGAGTAGTTGGGTGGTTAACATGGTATCAGAGCCAAATTTCTCTTCTTTTTTTTTCTTTTCTTATGTTGCTGTTATCTTCTGATAGTTCTGTTATTTGTCTATGAAATTCAGTGGATACTCCATGATTGGAGCGATGAGCATTGCTTGAAACTTCTCAAGAACTGTTGTGAGGCTCTTCCCGACAACGGAAAGGTCATTATTGTAGAATCGATTCTCCCCGAGGTTCCAGAGAACAAAGTTTCCTCGCACATCGTCTTTGAACAAGATTTATTCATGTTAGCTCAAAACCCTGGTGGAAAAGAGAGGACGAGAAAGGAGTACGAGACGTTGGCAGTGAAATCTGGATTCTCTGGCTGTGAAGTCATATGCTGTGCTTACAACAGTTGGCTCATGGAGTTCCACAAGAGAGTGAACACTTAGGTTCATTCTGATCTTTATTTGCAGTTGATGATATTGTGCACCCCAATTAGTCCTGCTTTCTGATGTTTATCATGTAACGATTGAGACTTCTATGCTTGTATAAGCTTGAGTTTTAAATCTCCTTTTCAAATAATGGAATGATTCTGCTTCTGATTTAGTCCCGTTTGGCATGGGCTTTGTTTTTTGTGTTTATGTTTTTGTCTAAAAATCAATGCATTTTGTTTTACATGGTAAGGTGAATATGAAATCATTGAAATGTTTCATGAAAGAATGAAAACACCAATTTGATGTTTTTGCAGTGTAAGTAAAATATATTTGGGCCAAATTTAAATAAGATTCAGATTTACTTTACCAAACATGATTCCGATTTTATCTAAAATCACCCTACAACAAAAATTAATTTGTTTCTACTAAAAATAAAACGCATCCCGAACGGAGCCAAAGTACTTTGCAATTCAAACCCTCTTTTAGATTTCAAAATCTAGACACCACATCCGAGTATATTAATTGCCAATTAAACAGGATTTAATCAGCATTAGAAGAGCAACAAAAAAGAAAAATCCGTGGCTTACAAGTGCATTTTCATTTCTCAATCAATAGCCTATATTCTTCATCCCTGCTAATTTTCCACTTGGACGCCACTCTTACTTCGCGAGAACAACTTTACAAAACCATTTCGACTCTTGGCAGAGCCGACATGATTTGATGATGCAGAAGACGAAGTTGATGACGATGAAGCTGGTGATTCCTCGTTGTTATTACCATTCATTGAAGGACCAGCATTCTCCTTGGGCGGCACTTTTGGGGCGTCTAAAGTGCTCTTGGATGTAAATGTTTCGTTAGAATGCAACTTCCACATTTCTGCACCGGCTTTACGAATCAGTGATCCTCCTCCAGAGAACTCTGGCAGAGAATCAGTGTCGATGAGGAAGTCTTCGAGCGTTGCTAGAGATTTGAGCTGCCTCCCGAGAGATGCTATTGTTTTCTGGCACTCTGCAAGTTTCCCGGCTGCTACAGCTAGGTCTTCCTGTAATAGACAAGGTTTACATACCAATTCCCAATAATATATATATATATTTCATATGAAAATGATCTCTTGCTCACCATTGAGCAAGAAAACTTATACACACCAATCAAAATGACTGTTGGATGTGATTGCTAAGTTTTTTTTATGGTGATTGCTTTATTCACGCCAATCACATCCAACGATCCACATGTTACTTTGTATACATGTATATTTTTCATCTACATGTATTACCATGAAGAACATGAAAAAAAGCAGTAAACTGACCTGCTTCATTTTCAATTCGCCATTTGAACTTGCAGCTGGCTGAGGCTCAACTTCCTGGGATTTTCTCGTTAACTCATCCTCCAATCCCTGATACTTGACTGCCAATTCTGCTGACAAATTCCGCTCCTTTTCAACCTCCACTTTTAGTGATTCGACCTTTGCAGATAAGGTTCGAGTCTCCACTTCCATACCAATGAGTTGAAACTCGAGCAACTCCTTCGATTCATTAACCATGCTTAGCTCCATTTTAAGCTCATCGATTCTCATTCCGGCCTCTGTTAGTTGAAACTGCGATGCCTTGAGAGATTCTTGGCTCTCAGTTAAAGCATTCTCCAGCTTCGCCTTTTCTGCTTCTATCTTCTCTAACTCCCCTTCCAATTCAGTCATGCGACCATTCATGGCATCCAGCTCAGCTCTCAATGCGTTTTCTTCATTAGCAGATTCATTGGCAACAACTTCTGGCTGAGAGTGAGGAGTTTTATTCTCGGTTTCAGGCAATGCAGCAAATCGCTCCATTTCCAGAAAATCATCCATCATATCAATTTCAATAGAACACGCTGCAAGATTTTTGTTTTTGACTTTTCCGTTCTTGAATTGATCAAGCTCGGCAATTAGAGCCGACGCCCATGAATCTGAGCAGCTTGCCTCACTCTCATTTGGTTCTACTCTACTACCTAGTTTCCGGACATCTCTCTCTACTCCATTTAGCTGTTCACCACTGTCAGATTGACTATCTGTGAGCGAGTCTACGTAGATTGAGGATGCAGCAATGGATTTATGATTATTTAGTGTGGAAGACTTGCGAGCCATTGCTTGCAGCCTTTGGCACTCGGCCTCAAGCTTGGCTACCTTCTTTATGCTCTCTAAATGCTGCTTGCTTGCTGTTTCCGCTGCTTGGATACTCAAGTCCCTTTCGATGTTGCTAATTTCCAACTCCTTGGATCGAGTAAGGAGCTCCATTTTAAGGGCTGAGTTCTCTTTTTCTAATGATTCGAACTTGTGGGGAAGATCAGGATCAAGACATCCTGAAGACTCTGCAGTCTCTAGACGAGTTTGGAACTCGATAAGCTGGCTCTCGAGCTCTAATTTGGCGAATTCCCATTCACGGGCTTTCTCAGTCACAGCTTCATTCATTCTTTGCTCTTGCTCCTCTTTTGATTGTCTTAGTTGCCTGACACATTCCTTGAGAGCTCCATCAAGATGGCTTACTCGGTCTTCCAGTGCCGAGTTTTTCTGTTCCGCTACCTCAAGTTGTTGCTTCAAAAGCACCACTTCATTTTCGGCTTTTTCCCAGCCTAGAATTAAGAGGAGGGAAAAAGGTTGTCAATATAAAAGAAACCATATACGAGCCGAAAAACAAATAAGACCTATTTAGACAGCTACATGTGACAAATGCTTCCTTAATAGTCCAGTCTGAGGCAAGTATTTGTATTACACTCCTTCCGAGGAACGCAATCACAGAGCTGTATTCCTGACAAATTACCTTATGCATATTGGTAGAAAGACCAAGACAGTACCGAAATTTGTTCTAAGGTAGGGGAAAAACGCAGAACACTTGTAGCTCAAAATACCTTCAACAGCTTCTTCAGCAACTTTGGCATGCTGCTGAACCAACTCATCCTTGGCACTAACATTCACAAGAGCAGCCGATAGCTTCTCTGTCAGAGTTTTAACGCTGTAATCAACGTCTTCCCCAATGACTGCAGCTTTGGATGTCACTTCTGGCGATAGAGTGTGATAATTTGGAGATGTTTTCATTACCTCCTGGTTTGTGAAAAAGAAGGAAAACAAGATGAACTAGACCAAACTTGCATGGAGCAAAAAGTTCTGAAACCGCAATGGAAAGCTGAGCATAACCCTGAGGGGAATCTATATAACCCATGAAGCAATCAAACTCTTAGTGGACAAAAAAACAAGTCATGAAACCCAAACTGAAAGGGCCTAAATGTTTCGAAGCACAACTGTTTTTCCATCATAACTCACAGTGGACATGAGGATTATCTAATGTTGCATTCCTTAAGAGGCTAGTATATGTTGCTAAGATTGCAGTTGAAAATCTAAGGAAACACCTTTCTCTGTGCCGCCAAACAAAAAATAACAGTAAGGCGCGGCTAAAATTTCATTAAAGAATCACATTTAAACCCAAATTTTCTTCTTTTTTCTGGGTAAGTCCTTAGAGAATTGCTAGAGTGCAGTTAACACTACAGCCATCATAGTTACCAGGCTTTTCATAATCGGATAATAAATGAAAGAATGGAATAATAAATCGATGCAAATCAACTCCTCAGACTCAAATACCCAAAACAGAAAACATATAAATATTTAAAAAAAATGGAACCGGATATGCAAGCATGATCATTTCTTATATGAATAAACAGAACATTATCAAATGAAGAGGAAATTGCATAAAAAGTTAAAGGGCGGTTATACTTTTTAAAGACAAAAGACACTTGATTATAGCTTCTCATACAACCACAATGACATGAAGGGACTTTTCCCTCCCTTTTCGATGTAAACATGCAACTGTTATAACATAACTTCTAAACCAGAAATTCACCAACTGTGATAAATGCTGAATGGCACTTCACAGCCATACACAAGTAGAAAAAGGTAATCATGAGTTAGGACATGGGAAAGAAGCATTGAATTTTGGCATATACAGGGAAGAGTAGTCCAGTTAGCTTAATGGGGATGTTTCACTTCATCCGATGGTTCATTGTCAGCATTGATACTGTTATTGAAGTACAAAGCTCAATCCTACACCAACACAATTCTTCAAATTTCTTTCTCACACTCAGTAAATAGTAAGCAGCCTGAATAGTTAATACCATAAGAATTGATTGGGTATAACTAGAGAAAATGAAAAACCATATGAACGAGGTCAATTGACCAACAGTGGATTTATATATAAAATTGGAACCATTCAAAAATTAATCAGGAAGTAATGTGAAACATAATCAAAGATTAAGCCCTTGCGCTCGAAGGGAAAAGTTTTCCAAAAGATAAAGAGTTTAGAGAGGTTAAACATAATTTTTTATCTTTTGTTGACATAATTAAATCAACATTTGTAAATGTTAACTACCAACTACTCCCCCTCACGTGTGGGGTGAAACAACAATTTTTAATATGGGTGACGGTGAGATTTGAACACAAGACATTTGGCTCTGATACCATATTAACTACTAACAACTCTAAAATCTTAAGCTGATAGAGAGGATGTAACTTAAATATTTATATCCTTCAACAGTAAACTTGTAACTAGCATTATTATGGACTCAAACAGAAGATTTTGACCTACTTGTCCAGCTTAGTTATTTGGGATGCATATTATCCAATTGTTCAGCCATGTAGTAGTTGTTATTTAGGGCAAATTTAATTCTTCATGCCAACACTGATATGAAACCTGATTTAGATCAATACATATTATATACTTCCAAAACTTTTACATGGCGTATCTACAAAACAAAAAATTCCACAAGAAAATCTCTATTTCTTGGAATTACCAGAATTTTTATTTTGGAAAAGGTTGAAATTCCAAACCTTTCTAAGAGTTCAATTCATTACAATAAAATGATAAACAGATATTCAAATGAACACTCCAAATAGCATTTGGGACCTTTGGTTGCAATGTCGTAACACCGCATTAACAGGCTAGCACAGGTAAGGAAATTCAAATAACACATTGGACAATCAACAAATAGTATTGCAGGAGTGATTGATTCACCAACCTGATCATCAGAATTTCTTTCAGAATACGAAGAAATCGATCCCGAACTTTCGGTTTCACCGGGGCTCTTCTCAGAAGCCTTCCTCTTCCACAACCATTTCCTTTTTTCCATCACAATGGCCAAAAAATCAACTTCTACAAGCAGCTTATTGCAGTGTGTATATCTGCACATATATTGAACCCCTTCTTCAAAATGTCACCCAAAAATCAACTAAACTCATTGCTCAAATTCAAACAAGAAAAAATACTAATTATATGACACTGCTATATAACATAGCAGCAAACAACAATGTAAACCCTAGAAAGTATAAAGACACAAATCATCCTCAACAATGGTATCTTTTTAGCAACAAAGATTACTTGGCTTATCATTCTGTCATCTTTGCTTCAAATCCACCTCGTAACCATCCAATCCCAACAACCAAAGTTTCTTTCTTTTACCAATAAATCAATTATAATATAAATATCAGAAATAAAAAAAATAAATAAAAAAGAAGGGGAAAACTCAATAGAACTTGACATGAGAACGCCCCATTTTGTTCAAGTTAGCAAAGACCCATTACTTGATTCACCAAATGGGAAAAACCCATCTAATAAAAATTAAAGCTTTCTCCAAACCCCAATGTGTGTATATATATATATATCAATATCAAAATATCAATAGAACAGTGGTATCAGAAACAATGGAACATCAAAACTTAAGATTCATGAGCATGAGATATAGAAGATCCAATAATGAGCTAGATATCAAACCTAGATTGCCCCCAAAAAATTAGTGTAAAAAAATAAAAAAAATCTTTTGTAAATTTTCAATCTATTTGGGGGTGAGAGAGATAGAGACAGAGAAACCCAAATCAATATACCTTTGACTAGATACCAGAAACAGGCTCAGACCCAGAGATGAGATGGGAAGTTGGAATCAGAAATAAATGTGAAACATGAAAGCATAAAGATCTTAGACATCAATGTGAGAACAACAAACAAAAAATGGGGTGGGTTCAGATTTCAGATTGTAAAATGCAAACATAGCAAAAATAATCTAAGTGTTAAAAAAACTTAAGAACTCTGTGAAGATCTGAAGAATGTCAGTCAAATAAATATTAACTATGAATTTGGAGTCTTCTTTTGGAAGTGAAGACTGATGACACCTTTTTCAGAGTACCCACTTACTTTTCAGCCTTCCATTTTTTATTTCACTTTTATTTTTCTACACTTTTATTCAAAATTAAGCTTATCTTATTCCCGCCCATTATTGATGAGACATTATTGAATGACCAAATTGTCCTTGGAGCCACAAAAATTTCTATATTAAGGAGAACATTGTTGGCCATGGTAGTTGAGGAAATATAATCATGATATTTGTATATGCCATCTACAGTCTTAAGACAGAATCATTTTTTTTTAGAAATTATTGGATATTCCCAAGTGTATAAGGTGCGTTTGGAAAGCCTGTTTTTTGTATTTGTTTTATGTCTTCAAATATAAAAATTATTTTTGTATTTGTCTTTGTTTTTTCAGGAAAAAATTAAAAACAAAAATGCGTTTGGATGAAGGTGTTTTCACCACTTTTATTTGGTGAAAATTGTATTTTATGAATTTGGTATTTTCATTGTTTTTACCACCTAAACAGTGAAAAAACTCAAAAAACAACTAAAAGTTGTATTTGGTGTTTTCATCACTTTTACACACTATTCACAGAAAACAGTTTTCTTGGGGAAAAAATAGTGAACAGTAAACGCGTTTGCCAAACGTGTTTTTTTTTTTAGTTTTGTGAATAGTAAAAAAACAAAAACAAAAAATAGGGTATCCAAACGGACCCATAGCATTTGGCCTAAGAATACTACAAAAAAAAATAATGAAAAACCCCTATTCATTTTTATTATTGTTGATTAAAATAAATACTTTTAAATAATAGAGACTTCGGTTTGTTAGAAGGATACGATGAACCGAGATATTGAGAGGCCAAAATTTTGACTGCGTCATAATTTAAATGTTCCTTTATCAACTCTAATTTTGTAAGACCTTAACTCTTTTTTTTTTTTTTAGAATAAATTGCTTAAAACCCCCCTAAAATTTACTCTCTTTCTCTATTATACCTCATCAACTAATTATACCCCCCTAAACTTTCATTTTCTTGCACCATGGACTTGCTCTCAAATTTTTTTACCCTTTTACCCTCCAAACTTTTTGTATTTCCACCTTACCTTTTAATTTTATCCTTACTATTATATTTCTTAATTCTTTAAATTACAAAAATATTATTTATTTTAGTTAGAATATTAATTATGACATTTACCTTTAATATATTAGACTAAATATACTCTCAAATGTTAGTTTTTTTTTTTTTATAAGTTCTAATTATTTTATTTGTAAATCAATTAACTTGGTATTAAATTTTAGTTTGATTTAAATCATAAAACTCAATCATAATTGATATATTCATAAATAAATCACAATTTATGAAATATATATATATATATATATATTGGAAAATGATATATATTTCGGAATATATATATAATTCGTCAAAAATATATATTTTCCGAATTCTTTTAAAAAAATATGAATTTTTTCCGAAAAATAATTTTTTTGAGAAAAATATATATTATGTTCCAAAATATAATTTTGAGTCATAATACCTAAACTACCATCAATAGTATACGAGGGTTTAGTGAAATCAAACCTTCAAAAAAATTATTTTTCGAAAAAATATGTATATTTTGGAATATATATATATATATATTGGAAAATGATATCTATTTCGGAATATATATATATATGATACGTCAAAAGTATATATTTTTTGAATTGTTTTAAAAAATATGAATTTTTTCTGAAAAATATACATTATTTTCTAAAATATAAAAAATATATATTTCGGGAAAAAATTATATTATTTTAGGGAAAAAATCATATTTTGGAAAATAATATATATTTTTCTCAAAAAAAATATTTTTTGGAAAAAATTCATTTTTTTTAAAAATAATTCAAAAAATATATATTTTTGACGAATTATATATATTCCAAAATATATATCATTTTCCAATAAAACTTAATTTGATTTAAATCATAAAACTCATTATCCTAATTAAATTTTTTTTTTTTGCCAAATGAAACTTTCTTTTCATAAAATATATTCATAAATTGTGATTTATTTATGAATATATTAATTAGAGTGAATTTTATGATTTAAATCAAACTAAAATTTAATAACAAGTTAATTGATTTACAAATAAAATAATTAAAACTTACAAAAAAAAATTAACATTTGAGAGTATATATTTAGTCTAATACATTAAAGGTAAATGACATGATTAATATTCTAACTAAAATAAATAATATTTTTGTAATTTAAAGAATTAAGAAATATAATAGTAAGGATATGATTAAAGGTAAGGTGGAAATACAAAAAGTTTGGAGGGTAAAAGGGTAAAAACAATTGAGGGCAAACCCATGGTGCAACCTTTTATGAAATTTTAGGGGGTTTTAAGCTTATTTTATAGTTGAGGGGGTATAATAGAAAAAAAGAGTAAACTTGAAGGATATTTTAAACAATTTACCCTTTTTTTTAATATGTTGGTAGTGAATGAATTACATATATTACTTACGATATATTTGAAATGCGTTTTTGTTTTTAATCAAAATAAATGAACTAGTTTTGTCACAGGGTGGTTTTAGCTAAAATCAAAATCGTATTTCATAATGTAAATTTGAATTTCTTTTAAGTGTGGCCCAAAATAATTGAATGTAGTATTGATAAAAAAAATTAAAAAATTACAAAAATATCAAATTAATATTTTCAGTTTTTTCTAAAATATTTTCGTTATTCATGTTAGTGAGTAAAGACCACACCAAACAGACTTCATTCCTAAGGCCCTGATTTGTAACTAGTTTTGGTACCAGTTTTTTGGTTTTGGTACGAAATTGTGGTACCAATCCATGTTTGGTATGATTGGTGTTGGTATAACAGTACCAAATGATGGTACCAACCCATGATTTTGGAACCATCTAATGAGGTGGTTTTTGGTGGTGCGGTACTGTAGCAACAAAAACCAAAACCAAATGGTTGCACCATCTCACCCCAAACCAAAACCAAATAGTCGCACCTATTAATATATTATATTAATATTAAAATATATTAATATATTAAAATATATTTTTGGAAGTTATTTTAATATTATAGTTTTATTATCTTTCCTAAAAATTAATATATTAATATTAATATATATTTTTGAAAATTTAATATATTTTAATATTATAGTTTTATTATCTTTCCTAAAAATTAATATATATTTTTGAAAATTTAATATATTTTAATATTATAGTTTTATTATCTTTCCTAAAAATTAATATATTAAAATATATTAATATTAAAATATATTTTTGGAAATTTAATATATTTTAATATTATAGTTTTATTATCTTTCCTAAAAATTAATATATTAAAATATATTTTAATATTAAAATTTTATTATATTAATATTTATATTAATATTAAAATATATTTTTGGAAATTTAATATATTTTAATATTATAATTTTATTATCTTTCCTAAAAATTAATATATTAATATTAATATATTAAAATATATTAATATTAAATATATTTTAATATTATAAATTTTAATATTTATAAATAAAATGTGAAACCATTTCAAGTTACCAAACATGGTTTGATTTCGGAATTTCAACTCATACAAACTCTACCAAACATGGTTTGGTTTTTTAACATCACTTTTTCTCACACCAAAACCATCTGCACCAAACATGGTTTGGAATCAAAATAAAACCACACCAAACCAAATCCAACCCAACCCAACCCAAAACCAAAAACTAACACCGCACCGCACTGTTACCAAACACAACCTAAAAGCACATTGCTTTTGGGTACAAAATAAAAACACTAAAAACAAAACACTTGCCAAACAGATCTTATAGGGGATTTATAATGATGGTTTATAGTTAAGTTATTTTATACTTGTATAAAAGTTTAATCGGTGCTGTTACAAAAATATTATATCTTTTTAAATTGAAAACATTTTCGGATGACTAATAAAAATGGAATTTGGACACTTATTTTTGAAGCAAAAAGGAATAATTATGTTGAGTGTAGTGCGTGCATAGTGGATTTTATATTTATACATATATCCATACATACATATCCATTTTGTCTTGGAAGATTGGGCTTTGACCTCGTTTTAATCAAATTTTCTTGGGCTTTGTTAAAGTGAGTATTTATATTTACCCAAGATCATGCCCCCTCCTACTCAAAATTTTTCAAAATGTTATGGGCCTGTTTGGAGTCCAAGAAAATATATAGGTTAGCCCCAATACAAAAGCCCATAAAATAGTTTCCAATACAGCGCCTAGTTATTTCAGTACTAACCTCATTATCCGACTCAAATTCTAATAACTAGAATGATAGAATCTCAATTACAACTACATATTCGAGTCGAGTCGAGCTTTAAGTTATTGGAACTTGTTTGTTTATAGTTTATAGACTCGATTTGAGAGCGTGATAAATATAAAAGATTAAATTTGAAATTAGGCACGTCAAAGTTGTAAAAACTTTGGGCACAGCTAGACTAGTTTTAAAACTAAATAAAATTTAAGCTCATCCAAAGAGTTAGGGCCGTATGGGAAATGTTCTCGATTCCTGATTCCAAAGAAAAGGAAAGCGAAATGTAGCAAAGCATGTTGTCACGGACTTGGTGTTTCCAAGGAACCGTGCGGCCTTAGACACCTCTAAGATGCTTGAGAAGTGCTAAGTAAGCCTTTGTGGGTCTCTAGCTTAGTGAACAACTAAAGCTAGGTGAATGCGGAAGCTTGGTGTGTAAGAAGAGAAATGTAGGCAAGAGAGCTTAGAAGGCAATTGAACTTGTATTGCTTAGATTGTATTGGATTGGATCGGATTCTTGGATTGGATTGTTGGATACTTGGATTCTTGGATTGGATTGTTGGATACTTGGATTCTTGGATGGTGAGCAAATGAGCTCCCTCCTCTATTTATAGGCCAAGGGCCTTACAAGGAAAAGTGGAGAGATTTCTAGAATCCTCCATGTCTAGAATGTTCTATACAATTCTAGTATATACAATTCTATACAAGTCTAGACAACTCTACAATACTCTAGAAAATTCCGGAGAAGTGTGGAGAAGTCTAGAATATTCCGGATGCCATGTAGGATGTCAAGAAAGATCCTACGAAGCGTCTGCGTGGCGCCTGTGTGGCACAACCTCATAATGCAGGACGTGACATTCTCCCCCACCTAAGTTCGTGACGTCCTCGTCGCGTTCTGCTTGAACTGTGGTGAGATGCATTGGACACAGTTTTGCCCAAAGAAGAATACCGCCAATGCTATGACGCTCGACCACCCGGAAACGCAGGAGACACACATGGGTTCGCTTCAAATCCTCAACGCCATCAAGGCAAAAGTGGAGGCCCCTAAGGCAGCACCTAAAGGGCTCATGTTCGTTGAAGCAACCATAGGGGGGACGTCTACTAGAGCATTGGTAGACACCGGCGCCTCCCACAACTTCATAAGCATCGACGAGACCAAGCGACTAGGCCTCAAGTACACCAAGGAGGACGGTTCCATGAAGGCCGTCAACTCAGCAGCCAAAGCCATATACAGCACTGCCTGAGGCATACATGCCCACATAGGCCAATGGAATGGCCTCATTGATCTCTCGGTGGTAACCATGGACGACTTTGCCTTAGTTATTGGAATAGAATTCTTGGACAAGGTAAAGGCTTTCCTCATCCCCTACACTAACACCATGTGTATCATGGAAGGCAATACCACATGCATGGTGCCAGTCGAACGAGGAGCTAAGATTGAGGCTCGCTCCCTATCTGCCATGCAATTCAACAAGGGGTACAAAAAGGGGGAAGTTAGCTACTTAGCCACCCTACTCGACTCACCAGAAGACCCCTCAGAGTCCTCCCTACATGAGGACATGCCCACAGAGATCCGCTCAGTACCATGCGAGTACAATGATGTCATGCCCTCGGAGCTATCAAAGAGACTACCACCCCGAAGGGAGGTAGATCACAAGGTCGAGTTGGAACCAAGTTCCAAGCCACCATCCATGGCACTTAGCCGCAAGGCAGAACTCGCGGCCATTAGTCGACCACAACACCCTCTTATGGATCGCATCAAAGAGGGACTACAACATGACCCCCTAGCCAAGAGTCTCATTCAACTCACCAAGGATGGCAAGACTCGACGCTTTTGGCTTAGGGATGATCTTCTCCTCACTATAGGCGACAGACTATTTGTGCCTAAGTGGGGGAACCTGCGAAGGGAACTCATCAAGGAGTGCCATGACACCATGTGGGCTGGACACCCAGGAATGAGGCGCACACAGGCAATCCTTGAGGATTCGTACTACTGGCCCCGGATGCGTGACGACATCGAGGCCTATGTACGCACTTGTCTTGTTTGCCAACAAGACAAGATAGAGCAGCAGCAGCCGGCCGGTCTACTAGAACCACTACCTGTCCCAGAGAGTCCATGGGCGAGTGTTTCAATGGACTTCATCACGTGCCTACCCAAGTCTAATGGATGTGGCAGCATCATCGTAGTGGTAGATCGATTCAGCTAGTATGCCACCTTCATACCTGCCCCTGCAGATTGCACGGCCGAGCAGACAGCAGAGCTCTTCTTTGACCATGTGGTCAAGCAATGGGGGTTGCCACAAAACATAGTGAGTGACAGAGACCCACGTTTCACAGGCCGCTTCTGGACGGGACTCTTTCAGAAGATGGGTATGGGTCTCAACTTCTCTACTAGCTTTCACCCCCAATCCGACGGACAGACGGAGCGTATCAACGCGCTTCTGGAGTTATACTTGAGGCACTATGTTAGTGCCAACCAGCGGGACTGGGCCAAACTCCTTGGAGTAACACAGTTTGCCTACAACTTGCAGTGGAGTGAGGCTACCAACCACAGTCCTTTCGAGATAGTGACCGAGCGACAACCCATGACGCCTAACGTTATGGCATAAAGCGGAGATGGCAAGAGCCCGACAGCTTACAGATTCGCCAAGAGATGGCAAGACCAATCCGAGTTGGCAAGAGCCTACCTAGATAAGGCGGGCAAGAAAATGAAGAAGTGGGCTGACTCCAAGAAAAGGCCCCTAGAGTTCATGGAAGGAGACTTGGTCATAGTCAAATTGCTACCCCAACAGTTCAAGTCTTTGCGAGCAGTGCACAAGGGGTTAGTACGACGCTACGAAGGTCCCTTCCCGATCATCAAACGAGTTGGAAAGGTCTCCTATATGGTGGAGCTACCACCAAAGATCAAGATTCATCATGTTTTCCATGTCAGCAAGCTCAAGCCCTACCACGAAGATAAGGATGATCCAACTCGAGGCATATCACACTGAGCTCCTACTGCCGTGGTCACTTCCTTCGATAAGGAAGTAGAGTGCATCCTCGCCGACCGACAAGCGAGCAGAAGTGGAGTCCCCAAGTACACAGAGCACTTGGTGAAATGGAAAAACTTGCCGGATAGTGAAGCAAGCTGGGAGCATGAAGACACACTTTGGCAGTTTGCAAAACACATCCAGCAGTTCAAGCAGAACGCGACGAGGACGTCACGAACTTAGGTGGGGGAGAATGTCACGTCCTGCATTATGAGGTTACGCCACGTAGGCGCCACACAAGCACCACGCAGACGCTTCGTAGGATCCTACTTGGCATCCTACATGTCATCCGGAATATTCTAGACTTCTCCACACTTCTCCGGAATTCTCTAAAGTATTGTAGAGTTGTCTAGACTTGTATAGAATTGTATATACTAGAATTGTATAGAACATTCTAGATATGGAGGATTCTAGAAATCTCTCCACTTTTCCTTGTAAGGCCCTTGGCCTATAAATAGAGGAGGGAGCTCATTTGCTCACCATCCAAGAATCCAATCGAAGTGAACACAGAAGTTCTCAAGCAATACAAGTTCTCTTGAGTTCTATTGCCTTCAAAGCTCTCTTGCCTAGCTTTCTCTTCTTACACACCAAGCTTCCGCATTCACCTAGCTTTAGTTGCTTACTAAGCTAGAGACCCACAAAGGCTTACTTAGCACTTCTCAAGCATCTTAGAGGTGTCTAAAGCCGCACGGTTCCTTGGAAACACCAAGTCCATGACAATGTGCTGCAAAAATTTTTGAAGCGAAAACATATTTAGAATATGAGAAAAATAAAAGATGAAACAAACAAATCATGTTTTGTGGAATTGCTAATTCCACATAATTTGAAAGTAAAGCTTGTTTGGTGACTTTAAATGATTTGAGATTCTATTTTTTTGTATTGAATAGAAAAAATTAATAACTTCTACAAATTATATAGATATTGTAAATAAATAAATAAAATATGGATATTGAAAAAAAATAAAAAAAAATATGGATATTGTAAATAAATTAGAAAAAATATGATATTGTAAAATTTTTTAAAAAATGAATATTGTATTGCATAAGGCCCATCAATTGGTTCTCATATTCCATTTTAAGTTGATGATGGAAAAAAATTAAAAAAAATCTAAACTATAATATTGGATACAAATAAAAAATAAATTCTAGGCTATAATAGTGGATACAAATATAAATTTGTAATGCACAAGGTCTCTCAATTGGTTCTCATATTCCATTTTAAGTTGATGTTGGAAAAAAATTAAATTATAAACTATAATATTGGATAATTGTTTTTTTTCTAAACTATAATATTGGATACAAATATAAATTTGTATTGGATATAAGGCCTCTCAATTGGTTATCATATTCCATTTTAAGTTGATGTTGGAAAAAAAAATTCCTAAACTATAATATTGGATACAAATATTTTTGGGAAAATTACATATAGGTAATGTTAAGGGATCTAAATTACAAATTAGTAAACATTAAAGTTCCATATTTCATTTTGATAAACTTAAACAAACTAATTACATATAGGTAAACAATCATTATTGAGATTTAAATTACCCTCAAAACACTTATTTAAAAATATCAAAATACCCACCCCCTCCACCACCTCTCTACCCTTCTATCGTCCTCCACCACCCCTCCACCACCCCTCCACCATAATCTGCCACTCCACCGTCCTCCACCGCCCCGCCATCTCTTCCTCCGCCACTCCCCACCACAGTCACTACCAAAAACTAAAATTGTCCATACAAATGAAACCATTTAAATTTTAATGTCAAAGAAACAACTTTTCATAATTTTCTGTTTCAGAGGTCCCTTACTATTAAATGTGTCATTTGGAATCGATAATAGAATAAATAATAGCATGACTAGTCCCAACAGACAGAAAATATTGCAAAGTCCCTTAAATAACTATAATCATTAATGTCACAGTTCATCACTAATATAAATTAATAAAATTATTTTAATTTATTTGCTTATTTTAAAATTTGCATAGTTTGGTAAATTAATAACTAGGATTCCTAAAACTGCATATTAAACATTACAATGGACATGGAAAGATTGATGTCATCCTAACATTCAACCTCATATCAATGACTGGGAAGATAAATAATTTATCTTATAAAAAAAAAGATAAATAATTTATAAAAACAAATCAAAATTACTAATTTTTTTTTGAAAATTTCCATATTCAAGCAAATAGATTATAAACCTGAGATTATAAGTTAAACAAAATGTTGCTCTGAAGTAACGTTTCTGATACATCTCCACTTGGTAGTTGGTTCTGCACCACACAACTTAAGTTTAAAGATATAGTTTTGTGGAACAGTGTGTAAAAATACAGGTGGTGGAGAGGTGGATAAGGACGGTGGAGTGGCGGATGGTGGTGGAAAGGTGGAGGAGGATGAGGAGGTTGGCAAAGGGTGGTCGAGGAGAGTGGGTATTTTGATACTTTTATATATGTGTTGGAGGGTATTTTGGACCTCAATAATTATAGTTTACCTATATGTAATTAGTTTACTTAAAGTTTATCAAAATGAAATATGAAACTTTAATGTTTACTAATTTGTAATTTAGATCCCCTAACATTATCTATATGTAGTTTTCCCAAAAAAAATTTCTTTCTAAACTACAATATTGGATACAAATATTTTTTTCTTTCTAAACTATAATATTATATACAAATATATATTTGTATTGCACAAGGCCTCTCAATTGGTTCTTGTAAATGCAGAAAAATTACACAACAAATTGGGTTGAATCGAATGCCTTTATTCATGACTTGGCCATGTATATATACAATTTTGTAGATGGGTCAAAGTCCATTTGTCAAGTCTATCAAACCTTTTAATTGTGGGATTTGATATATCCCCTTCCATCTATGGACTCTAATTTCTTGGGGCTCATATAATTCTAGAAGATACCATGGGCTTGGCCCGTTGGATCGTATGGCGGCCCAAATCACATGGGCTATAAAAATTCACTATTACACATGCTCCTGAGGTTATGGGCCTATGGTTCATTCTTATAGGTCCATGACCGAATACACTTATATATGTATATATACACAGGGGAATTTTGAACAGTGGTGGCTCCCTAGTGACACGTGAAAACTCTAATTAATGTATGGGTAAGTGAGCATTTATTCAGGTTTCAAATTAATGGCCCATGCTCCCTTGATCTTTGCGATGGTGGGTTGAATTGATGGCGCACACCTTTCGGACTTCGTGCACGACTTTTGGCTTGTCTTTGATCCTCTACAAAGCCCTCAATGCCTCGACATTTCACTCTCACAAGTTTCCAATTTTCTGCAAATACTTCTCTCTCTCTAGTTTAATCTTCCGTTAGGCTTTTTTGTTTGCTGATTTCTGAGGGCTCCACCGGAACATCATTTTACCTTCCCGAAGACTCTTGTTGTACTTTCTTTTTTTGAGTAAGTTCATTGTTTGCCTTTTTTAATTTCTCTCCCGACTTTAGAGCACTTTTATCCCCTTCTACCTTTCTGCAGTGAAGATGTCTAACAGTGATGACACTAAGTTCGTATATGAGGTTGTCTGGTCATCTGGTATTGACCTAGAGACCCTGAGCAGTAGTAGTCCTTCCTCTGTTTCTCCAGGAGACTTCCGCACCTAGAACTATTCCCTTTAACATTGACCTCTCAGGCTCATCAGCAAATCCGGAAGTGCTTGATGAAAGGAGTTCATCTGATGATGAGGACCTTGCGATCCCCTCTGTCCCCGAACCTTTCATTGTTTCCCCTCTTAAGGGAAAATATAGGCCTGAAGTGGACATCAAATGTCTTCGGGCTAAAGCTAATGTGCCCAGTGATGTGTTCCTGGCCCTTTACCCACAAAATTTAGAATTCTCAAAGAGAGAGGGAGTTGAACCAGGTAGTATCATTATATCGGTGATTCATTTCAATGTATTAAGATTCCCCCTTCATCCCTTCGTCCATTATGTTCTTTTTATGTTAGGATTGTACCCTCTTCAACTTAACCCGAACATCTTTAGGATTCTAGCCATGTTCCTCCTGTATAACAGAGACTTAGACCTTAACTTAGGCTTAGATGACCTACTTCTCTGTTACTTCTTCCAAAATGCCAGATAATGCAAGGGTAGGTATAACCTTTTCCCTTTCCAAGGTCGGGGCATATGTTCCGATAAGGAAAAATTCGATAAGGGTTGGAAGAAGAGAATGGTGGTTGTTAGCAACAACTGGCTCTACCCATTCTCTTAGACATTCCCGATCCCTAGAGTCTTTGTCCCCATCCAACTTCCTGTCTTTCGTCCCCTCCATAAAGCCACGTGTTTCTGTGAGTTTTGTGATTTGCACCGGGGAGAGTATGCATATAGATTTCTTGGCTATGAGGATAGTGAGATACCCCAAGTCTTTGTAAAAGAAAATATTGCACTCTTGAAGACCAAAATCTGGAGCCAAGTCAGATCCGCCAATAAGCTGTTGACTAAGGCTAATTTGGAGATGATATCTAACTTGGGCGCTGCTGTTGATAGGATGGATCTACCCCTCAGGCCTTTGTCTGCCAGACGCACTCAAGTCCCTGAAGGATCTAACCCAGTTAATGCCATACCGATCTCTATAGCACCCCCGGTGCCTTCGGTTCACCCCGTTCAAAATTCTTCAGATCTTTCACCTCCACCCGCCAGTGCTCGGAACATACGACCTCAATCTGATACCAGTGATGGGATAGCCAGAAAAATGGCTAGAGTTCAAACAATTGATGCCTCAAGCATTGCCCCAGCACAACATCAAACTCCTCGCACCATCATTCCTTGGGAGCCCAAGTTTGTCCTCCCCAATGGATCCATGATTCATACTGATCAAATTGCCTTCAGAAATGCTGAAGCCCTCCGAGTTATGGCAAAGGGAGTTTGGACTCCTGCTGATTGGGCTGCCTAATTCAAGGTAACGAAGACCGAGATGCTCTAGAAGGGCTCCAAGATGGCTATGGAAGTAAGTTATTGTCTTTGTACATTCAGTAATTTCTTTTTATCCTTATGTCTTCTGGTTCTGACATGGTGTTTTCATTTATCAGCTCCTTTATGCCGTCCAATCATATAATAATCTTTTGGAGGCTGATGTCAAGGAGATGAACAGGCTTTTTACTGCTAATCAGCAAACGAGTGACCACCAGATTACTCTGGCAAAAGAGGCTGATGGTCTTCGTCAGAGTTTAACTGATCAGAAAGCCTTGTTTGAGACCGGAGAGGCTGAAAGGAGGGCCATGACAGCTAAGCTAGCAGAGATGAAGGCTGCCTATCAAAAGATCACCTCTGAGAAAGTAGAGTCGGACAATCTTCTGGCTCTTGAGCGATCAAAGGTAGAGATGTGTCGTTTGGGTGGCCTGGATATGCACCAATGGTACATTGGCATATGTGATGTTCGATCAACCATGGCCTGGCGAGATAGGCATGACATGTAGCATATTCCTTTGGCTAAGCGAGAGTTTAAGACTGTTGAGGAATTCAATGCCTTCATGAAGGTGACCGTTCCTTATCAGGATCCAGCGGCTTCAGAGAATGATAAAAGATTCACCGTCTTTCTGAAAGGAGAAGACCCGGTGCCCCTTGCTCCGGAGCAGCCTGTATCCTTGGGGCACAATATTGTAAATGATCATAGCCCCGAGTTCAGGGGTAAATAGGTCTTAGATTTTTTATGTTTCTGTATTACCCTTGGTAGGGCCACATTGAAATTTTCATTTTTAATTTTAATGACAAAAACTTTTCGGCTTTATGAAATACCTTCTTTGACTTTCAATGAACATTGCTTGGTTAGCTCGTGATTGGCCCATACACTTAGAAAAATTTTGTGTGTACAAGCTTCTTCAGGCATCTGGCCTTAGTGAGTCAGAAATCAACACTTAGAAAAATTTAGTTTTTGACAAGCCTTTTCGGCCACTTGGCCCCTAAGACTCTGTGATATTAGGGTTTGAACTAAACACTTATGAAAATTTCCACTTTTAATGAAAGTCTTAGGGCATCTAGCCCCTGAGACTTAGTTGTATCCTTTGGCTAATTCAAATCAGGTTTGAACTTAGCACTCAGGAAATTTTCTCGTTTGATAGGAGTCTTCGGGCATCAGGCCCCTGAGACTTAGTTGTGTCCTCTAGCTAGTTCAAATCAGGTTTGAACTCAGCGCTTATGAAATTTTCTCATTTGATAGGAGTTGTTGGGCATCAGGCCCCTGAGACTTAGTTGTGTCCTCTAGCTAGTTCAAATCAGGTTTGAACTCAGCGCTTAGGAATTTTTCTCGTTTGATAGGAGTTTTTGAGTATCAGGCCCCTAAGACTTAGTTGTGTCCTTTGGCTAGTTCAAATCAGGTTTGAACTCAACACTTAGGAAATTTTCTTTTATTTCTTATAAGGTCAGATCAAGAACATATATGAAAGAATAAGGTTCTTTATTGAAATTTGAAAATCCTACAACAGAGGTGTCGTACACTGGGCACAAATGCTTGATAATTTAGCATAGGTATCATACGGATACATATGCTCTTATTGCTATTTATTGGAAATCTATCTACGGATAATACCTCTTTAGGCGGTAGGCATTCTGAGAGTTGGGCTCGATGCGGCTCGTCTCGTTCTTCCGTACCCGATAGGCCCCACGCTCGATTACCTCGATGATTGTATAAGGTCTTTCCCATGTCTCCCATAGTTTGCCAATAATTCTAATCTTTCTTCTAAACACTATATCACCCACTTGGAACTCCCTTATTCTGACCTTCTGATTAAATCGGGCCCTGACCTGTTGTTGAAAGGAGACCAGCCTTATTCCCGCGGCTTCTCTTCTTTCTTCTAGTAGGTCCAAATTATGGGCCAGGTGCTGATTATTTGGGCCCTCTTCCCAGGCTTGACTTTTTAGCATTGGCACCCTCAATTCGGTCTGAATAACAACTTCAGCCCGTAGGCCATGGCAAATGGTATTTCTCCTGTCGGCTGCCTTGGGGTGGTCCGATAAGACCATAAGACCTCGGGTAGTTTCTCCAACCAAGCTCCTTTTGCGGCTTTAGTTTTTTCCTGAGAGTATCAAAGATCGTTTTGTTTCTCCTTTCTGCCTGTCCATTTCCTTGCGGGTAATCGACGAAAGAACTATTCTGATTGATCCCATGCTCTGCTAGGAACGCTCGAACTTTTTTGCTGTTTAAGTTGGAGCCGTTATCTATCATTATCGTTTGGGGTAAACCGAACCTATAAATGATGTGGCTCTAGATGAACTTGATAACATGACTGCTCTTGATGGTTGGGTATGCCTCGACTTCCACCCACTTGGTGAAGTAATCTGTAGCTAGGATAACGTGTACCCACGATGATCAGATGGCTTGCGGGAGTGTACCCACGATGTTCATTCCCCATCGGGCAAATGGGTGAGGGAAAATCATTGGATTCAACAACTCCGGAGGCGAATGAATGACATCTCCGTGAAACTGACACTTTTTACACCGTCAGGCATATACCTCAGCATCTCTTGATAGGTAAGGCCAAAAATACCCCTGGGTGAGGACTTTATGGGCTAATGACCTTCCTCCGGAGTGATTATCACATGATCCGGCATGTATCTCTTCCATCAGTGTAGTGGCTTCAGAGGGTGTAAGGCACCTTAAGTATGGTCCAGAGAGAGACTTTCGATAAAGCTGGCCATTATAGAGTGCATATCTTGCAGCTTTTATCCTTATATTTCGGGCTTCTGGATTTAATTCAGGCAAGATGCCCGTTCTCAAATAATATAATATATGGTCTATCCAACTTGGCTCCCATGGACTGATCATCACTTCTTTCGGTGAGTCTAGGCTTGATCTATCGATAAAGTCGATCGACACTACCCGTATCAAGTTTTCCCCTGCTGTGGAGACATGATTGGTCAATCGATCAACATTTGCATTATCACCCCTTGGGATCTGCTTGAAAGTCAATTGTCGGAATCCCTCGGCCTCTTTCAACACCAATCCCTTGTATGCTTCCATTTTCGGATCTCGGGTTTCATACTCCCCACTCAACTGCCATATGACCAATTGAGAGTCACTTCTTACTTCCACCCTTAGTACTTACAGGCTTCGAGCCAAACGAATTCCTGCTAGAAGGGCCTCATATTCGGCTTCATTGTTGGAGGCTGGGAACTCCAAGCGAATGGACTGCTGAATTTTAGTGCCATCAGGTGTCATGAGCTCTATGCTGATCCCTGCTCCATTGACATTGGACGATCCGTCCATGAATATTACCCATAAGCCTGGTTCATCTTCTTCGGGAAAGTCAGCGGGTTCAGTTTCTAATAGAAAGTCAGTTATCGCTTGTCCTTTAATGACGGTTCAGGGGACATAGGTTATGTCGTAGATCCCCAACTCTTTCACCCATTTGGATATTCTCCCTGACAGTTCGGGTTTCGCCATTATGGATCTGATTGGAGTTGTAATTGGTACCACGATCAGATGTGCTTCAAAGTAATGCCTAAGATGCCGTTTTGCATTGATTAGTGATAATACCAGTTTTTCATGTTTGGTGTAGCGGGTTTATGCATCGACAAAGGTTTTGCTGGTGTAGAAGACCGACATCTGGTACCCCTTGCCCTCATTAACCAGAGCAACGCTGGTGGACGTTGTGGATATAGCTAGGTATAAGTGCAAAGGCTCATCTACCTCCGATGTTGCCAGTATATGAGGCTTTGTCGTGTAACTTTTGAGTTTCTTCAAAGCTTTTGACTACTCAGGTCCCCAAAATTCTCCATTCTCTACCCTTATGGAGTGGAAGAAAGGTCGGCATCGATTAGTCAAGCGAGAGATAAAATGACTTAGAGCTGCCACCCTTCCGGTCAAGACTTGGATCTCCTTTCGAGATTTGGGCTTCTCCATCTCCACAAGAGCTTTAACTTACGTTGGGCTTGCCTGTATCCCTGTTCGATCAACTATATGTCCAAGTAATTGTCCTGAGGACACGCTGAATAAGCACTTGGATGGGTTAAGCTTTATCTTGTACTTTCTGAGGGTATCAAACACCTGCTGTAAATCTTTTAAGTGATCATTTTTTTCCTTGCTTTTGACAACGATATCATCAATGTTGCCTCAATGGTAGATCCCGGCATGCCCTCAAAGACCACCTGCATTCTTTAGTCCGAAAGGCATAACTGTATAATAATATGTACCTGACTCATTGATGAATGTTGTCTTCTCCTCATTGATCGGTTGCCAAACCTTGATTGGTTTGACCTATTAGGAAGGGATAATAAATAATGATAATAATAATGATGTGTGCAAATAAACCCTTATAGATGACCTAGTTTTCCCTATCACAAGTGCACGAATCAATTATAGTATAGTACCGATAAGATAGGGTATAACAAATCCACAAAGACTAATGATTCTTCAACTCTTTTATAATTACTTCTAACTAAATTATTAAGGATAGTTTGTTTGATTTATTTTCTATAACTAATAAACATAAAATAAATATAAGAGATAATTGGTTTTGGTTGTGAACAATAGATATAAAGATCTAGGGTATTTTTATCTCCACCACTAATTAGTTAATATATTATATAAATCATTTAATTGTAAAGAGCGGTCCATCATATGTGAATCAGATATAGAGTCGTAAATATTGGCAAAACCTAATCCCAAAAAAGGAACAATTCATCTATCATTGGCACAAGCCATCTCTAATCAAGCATAACTAGTACATGTATCTATTCTAAACTATTTCTACTAACATAAATTAAAAGCATGTCACTAATTATCCCTTTCAAGCATGGTCTGTCTAAATCAAGATTACATGTTAATAACCACTATTGTGTAAAAAATCATGAGTTAAGCATCCAAGTTCTAGCCCATATTGAATAAACATGATTGTATAAGATAAAACATTCATTCAAGCTAAGACAAGACATAGAATAAACGTAGAATCTTATATAAAATTAAACGTAATCACTCATCTACACAATCATCACATACGTGTCCTTCAGTTTCCCCTAATACAATAAAAATAAGAAAAAGTCTACATTACTTGGCTAAAGTTTCGTTAAAAACCCTAGATACCGATTTAGTTGTTCATGGTAGTGGTTGTCTGCATTGTTGATGTAGACATACCCTCCATGGTTGATATTCTGTTCCAAACTCCAGTATAACACCAATACAAAGCTCCAATAATCCTCTCTCTGTTGTAGGGGAGACCCCTCTCTTTTATAGAAAAAGATGCGTCTTTATTTGGTAATCTAATTGCTTCACGGGTAAGTCAGGAATGTATCTTGTGATGTATATTGAAGAATGATATATAATCTCTTCATATATGGTCAATATTGCATCTAAAATAGCTTAGAGATCATTCCATGTCGATTTGGGTTGAAACGGGTCCCACAGATGTATATACAGATTGCTGAATTTATTGGCCGTATCAGGGTTTACCGAGTACTTAGTAAAGCCTCTACCGAGTACTCGGTAGATTTCATGTCTTGCGAAAACGAGCACAAGTGCACTAAAACTCTCAGGCAAATTTTCCTTCCTCCGCGCAAGTGCGCAGTCTTTCTCACTCTACCGAGTACTCGGTGAAGGATCTACCGAGTACTCAATAGTTCTTCACCTTGAATTTTGTAGTTCATCTTCTTTTATTCGTTTATTTTCTCAGCTTCATTCTTCTTCAGTCCTTTTGTATCCTTGACTTGTTTTTGGTCTTTTATAGGTCTTTTATTCATGATTTCAGCTCTCAAACAATCTTGAGTTATAGATCTAGTTAATTCACCAAATTAAACTCGTTTTACATAGCATTGCCTGAAATATCTTAAAATACGAAAACCGTATAAAAGCACCAATATAATGATAATCATAGACATAACAATGTATAATTAGAAGTCTTAAATATATGATATTTAGCTCCGATCACTCATCATTAGGGTTCATGTGTATCTGATTATAGCCGGAGTATGCGTCGAGGAAGCTCTGGCGTTGGAATCCTGCAGTGACATCCACCATCTGATCGATCTTTGGTAGTGGGAAATAGTCCTTTGGGTATGCTTTGTTCAGGTCAGTGAAGTCCACGCATACTCTCCATTTTCCGTTCTTCTTCTGAACCACCACAATGTTGGCCAACCAGGAGGGGTATTGCACCTCCTTGATGAATCCGGCTTGAAGAAGTCGATCCACCTCTTTGGCTATGATCTGGTTTCGGTGGGCTCCTATGCGTCTCTACTTTTGTCTGACAGGTTTAATGCTGAGGTCCACGTTAAGGGAATGATGGGCTACTAAAGGATCGATACCGGGCATATCCATGTGGCCCCATGCAAATACATCAGCATTGGAGCATAGAAGGGCTTCTAATTTATCATTCTCTTGTTCAGTGAGGCCGGATCTGATGTAAGTTAGTTTCTCGGGATGATCGGGGATGATTTGTACCTCAAGTAGAGGTTCGGTTGCTATAGATGACCCTGCACCTCCGTCCTGTAATTGCTATTGATCATCGGATACTGCCCTGGTTTTGAAGCTCGCTCTGGTTATGCTTTTTTCCTTAGGCCTTTCAGGGTGACAACGTAGCATTCTTTGGTCACCACCTAATCCCCCTTTATGTTGATCACATCAATTCCATTTGGGTCGATGCACCGCATGACTTGATGTAGGGTGGAAGGGACTCCGTGCATCCGATGAATCCATCATATGCCCATGAGAAGGTTGTAACAGGGCTTAACATCCACCACCACAAAAGTCTCTCTGAGCTTGTGCCTTGCTGTTGTCACTGGTAATATGATATCTCTCATCAGTTCCACTCTTTTGCCATCAAACCCCGCTATCGGACTTCTGGAAGGGACTATCTCATGTGGATCTATCTCCAGCTTCTCAAAGGCCCACTTAGTGATTATGTTGGCGCTGCTCCCTGGGTCGATCATTACTCTCTTGATTAAGTAATTTGAGACCATGAGTGAGACCACCAGGGGATCATCATGTGGTGACTGAATATTTCGCAAATCTGCAAAAGAGAAAGTTATCCGGGCGTCCTCTTTCGGGCTTCGAAACTTGCTGATCTCCCCAACCCTTCGCAGTTTCTGGATTTGGCACATCTGGGATCTACGAGATTCCTCTATTTATGATATGCTAGGCCCTTCGTGAACCATGTGAATGACTTTTATGGGCTTGCCCGCTGTTCCCTTGGCTAGCGTATATGAGGTTTGTTCTGATCGGGTGCCCTCATTGGCAACATATTCAACCAATTCTCCTTTTGCTATCATGGCATCTACTTGCCTTCTGAGGCTTCTGTAGTAGTTGGCGTGGTGCCCATATTCACCGTGGAAGGCACAATGCCTCGACATGTCCCTTAGTTCCATCGGTTGCCTGATAGGGGGTGGTGATCAAAATATCCCTTTACCCTTAGTTTCCTAATACAGTTTAGCCAGGCTAACCTTCAGTGGAGTGATCTTGTCCTCGAACCTCTAGCGTTTCTCTAAGGCTCGGGAGGGTACAGGAGAAACGCTTGGCCGCTTCCGATCTGGCGCCCGATCTTTGACTTTTGGTTCGGACGTCTTCGTCTCTACACTTACAAAGGCTGCCATTCTCTGGCGTATGACTAGTTCTTCTTCTATCCGGAGATGCTCTTGTGCACTGGAGTTGAGTTCTCCGATGTCCGTTGGTGGCCTCTTGACTATAGATTAATGGAACTTGGTTCCAGGGATCAAGGCCATCCTGAAGGCCTCGACGGTTGAATGTTGATCGCAATTGTCGATTGAGGACATCTCAACATTGAATCATAAGACAAAGCTCTTCAAGGATTCACCTTTCTCCTGGATCACGGTAAACAAACTGGAAATAGTCTTTTTTCTGTCTTTTATTCCCGAAGTACTGTGCAATGAATAGCTCGCAGAGTTTGAGCCAACTTCCAATGGATCGAGGTGATTGCTTTCTGAACCATAACAGGGCTGATCCGGTCAGGCTGGTGGGGAAGACTTTGCATAATAAGGCTTCGTTTTCATTGTAGATGTTCATCTTTGTGTGGATATGGTAGATGTATTCCGTCGGATCTTTTGTGCCGTCGAACAGGGTAAACTTCGGTAGCTTGAACCTCTCCGGGTAGGGCACACTGGTGATCGCCAGTGTAAACGGTGTTTGCACTGCGTCGATGAATGCCTCAGAGGCCAAGTTATTGGGGGTCTAGACCTTCAGATCCTTAAGCACCTCCCTTTGGAATATGATCATAATCTCCTTCAACTTTTTCATGGTTAGGGTTTCCTCGGGATTGTGCGCCCCAAGCACCTGTATAGATGAATCTACGTGCTCCTCCCGATCGTGGTTGGACTTTGTGTGGTGGCCGTCCATTTCCGATTGGTGGCCCACGGATCGCTCCTACCGATTAGATTGGTTGTATTGGGCTTCTTGAGGGTTTTACAGCAGAGCTAGTTTTGCCACTAACTCAGTGTTCTGTCTTTCCAACACGGCGGTCTTATCTTCTAGGGGCCTCCTGATCGGATCTTCGGTTTGAGAGGGTTGGCCTCCGTTCAGAGGTAGCTCGGACTATTATGATCGGGTGATCATCATGGATAATGTTAGTCTAAACTCTAGCAGAGAGTGGGAAACTTTGAAAAGATTTTGAAGGATGTTTCCCATAGACAGCGCCAATTGTGTAAATACAGAAAAATTATACAACAAATTGTATTGAATCGAATGCCTTTATTCATGGCTTGACCATGTATATATACAATTTTGTAGATGGGTCAAAGCCCATCTGTCAAGTCTATTAAACCCTTTAATTGTGGGATTTGATATATCTCCTTCTATCTATGGACTTTAATTTCTTGGGGCTCACATAATTTTAGAAGATACCATGGGCTTGGCCCGTTGGATCGTATGGCGGCCCAAATCACATGGGCTGTAAAATTTCACTATTATAGTTCTCATATTCCATTTTAAGTTGATGTTGGAAAAAAATAAAAATAAAAATTATAAACTATAATATTGGATGCAAATATTTTTTTTTCTAAACTATAATATTTTAAATTAATTAATTTGTATTGCACATGGTTGATGTGATGAGTAGAAGAAAACAACTTTGGGATATTTGCTCTCAAATGGGTGAAGCATCGTGGAATTTTGCTTCCAATTTTTGAGTGGGCCTACAAATGAACAGTGGGTGGAGAAACCAAGAGCAAGTCTTCAGCTGATTCCAATTTTGTGCTTTTGCTCTGGCTTGCTCCAATATTTTGGAAGCAAAAACATTTAACCAAACAAGTCCTTCTTGCTTGGGCCTGTGAATAGTGATGAAAATGGGAGCAAAAGCAAACTCCCAAACAGGCCCTTAGACACATGCTTATTAAATCACTGTTCTTTTATAATCATTTTAAATTACTAAATAATTATACTAAAACTAGAAACACAAATATAATCAAATCAACCTTTTAATTATTACAAACATATACGAGTTTTGTACAAATTTGTGTTAACACACATATACACAAGTAGGACTGCAAATAAACAGAACCGTTCGTGAGTAAGTTCAGGTTTGACTCATTAATAGATCGCCTTGAGCTTGTTTGTCTAGCAAATAAGTCGAATTTGAACACAATTTTTAGGCTCTTTTAATAATTGAGCTGAGTTGGAACATTGCCGAGCTCTGCTCGTTAAACTCGTGAACAGATTCACCGAATTAAAGTAGTTGTTGAGAATTATAAGATTGATATGATTGTTTCGTAAAAATTACTTCAAAAAAAAAATATGTACGAGTGAAAAAAGAATATAAAAGAAAGAAAATAAATAAGAATCGAGCTCTATTTTTATCGAATCAAACTTGAGTCTGCTTACAAATGGTTTGATTCAGTTGCAATATAAATGAATTGAGTTTGAGCACAATTTTTAGGTTCTTTTAATAAATGAATAGAACTTGAACATTCCAAAACTCGTTTCGTCACACAAGTTTACCAAAACCCAAATTTGGTACCCAACTAAACCCGACCCGAATTTCAGCCCGACCCGATTTTGATAGTAATTAAGTGACCCCACCACCGACCACTTCCCATCTCTATCTTCTACGGAGTATTTCCCTTTCCTTGCGATCTCCAAACAAAGTATCTCTCTCTCTCACTCTGTCTATACATATACATAAATATATATATATATATGTCTATATTTGCGGTAACTGTTTACTGAATTCCGATCCAATTGGTTGTGACGCAAACCCAAACCTCGTCAACTCCCTCACTTCTCTGACTTCGCCGCCCGTCAGCGCTACCGTGAGCGGTGTTTGGCAACAGGGAAAGAGATGGAAACTTCCAATTCTCTCAGTGGAAATTACAACTACTCCTTTGCTTCTTCTCAGAGAGATGTCACTTACAGGTTCTTTCCCATCTCTTTCTCTACAATTTCATATTATTCAAGATTTCTTTGACATAATTAGCCAAATCAGGGTTTTTGATTGAAATATTATTCATGTTTTATTTGTGGGTTCAAAGAAAATATTCTGGTTTTTGATATATGAGTTTAGTTGTGTGATGGGATGGTAGGACTTAATGATTTTCTTCCCAGTTGTGTTTCTTATCAAATTGTTTGAATTGAATGAGGGGTTTGTTTCTTGGGTAATTGAATTTGAAAATTTGAGACTAGGAAAAACCCAATTATAAAAACTTGAGAACATATTGAAATAGATTGGTAATGATGATTGTCATTGTAATTATTAGTTAATTAGGCTGTAAGATAGTTAGTCCTTTATTATTATTATTTTCTATTTTTTGTTTTTATTTCACCAAATTTGAGTAAGTTAAAGTTAGAGCTTTATTGATTGTTTTTTGAGGCATTGTAGAGATTTATTGATGGTGGGCCTTTCACCATTATCCACTGGCTCTTATGCTTTGTTTTGTCGTGGAGCCTTGCGTACTGTCACGGACTTGATGTTTCCAAAGAACCGTGCGGCCTTAGACACCTCTAAGATGCTTGAGAAGTGCTAAGTAAGCCTTTGTGGGTCTCTAGCTTAGTGAGCAACTAAAGCTAGGTGAATGCGGAAGCTTGGTGTGTAAGAAGAGAAATGTAGGCAAGAGAGCTTAGAAGGCAATTGAACTTGTATTGCTTGAATGGATTGTATTCGATTGGATTGTTGGGTGGATGGTGAGCAAATGAGCTCCCTCCTCTATTTATAGGCCAAGGGCCTTTACAAGGAAAGGTGGAGAGATTTCTAGAATCCTCCATATCTAGAATGTTCTATACAATTCTAGTATATACAATTCTATACAAGTCTAGACAACTCTACAATACTCTAGAGAATTCCGGAGAAGTGTGGAGAAGTCTAGAATATTCCGGATGCCATGTAGGATGCCAAGTAGGATCCTACGAAGCGTCTGCGTGGCGCCTGCGTGGTGCCTACGTGGCGTACTCATAATGCAGGACGTGACATTCTCCCCCACCTAAGTTCGTGACGTCCTCGTCGCATTCTGCTTGAACTGCTGGATGTGTTTTGCAAACTGCCAAAGTGTGTCTTCATGCTCCCAGCTTGCTTCACTATCCGGCAAGTTTTTCCATTTCACCAAGTACTCCGTGTACTTGGGGACTCCGCTTCTGCTCTTTTGTCGGTCGGCAAGAATGCACTCTACTTCCTTATCGAAGGAAGTGACCACGACAGTAGGAGCTCGGTGTGATATGCCTCGAGTTGGATCATCCTTATCTTCGTGGTAGGGCTTGAGTTTGCTGACATGGAAAACATGATGAATCTTGATCTTTGGTGGTAGCTCCACCATATAGGAGACCTTTCCAACTCGTTTGATGACTGGGAAGGGACCTTCGTAGCGTCGTACTAACCCCTTGTGTACTGCTCGCAAAGACTTGAACTGTTGGGGTAGCAACTTGACCATGACCAAGTCTCCTTCCATGAACTCTAGGGGCCTTCTCTTGGAGTCAGCCCACTTCTTCATTTTCTTGCCCGCCTTATCTAGGTAGGCTCTTGCCAAGTCGGATTGGTCTTGCCATCCCTTGGCGAATCTGTAAGCTGCCGGGCTCTTGCCATCTCCGCTTGATGCCATAGCGTTAGGCGTCATGGGTTGTCGCCCGGTCACTATCTCGAAAGGACTGTGGTTGGTAGCCTCACTCCGCTGCAAGTTGTAGGCAAACTGTGCTATTCCAAGGAGTTTGGCCCAGTCCCGCTGGTTGGCACTAACATAGTGCCTCAAGTATAGCTCTAGGAGCGCGTTGATACGCTCCGTCTGTCCGTCGGATTGGGGGTGAAAGCTAGTAGAGAAGTTGAGACCCGTACCCATCTTCTGAAAGAGTCCCGTCCAGAAGCGGCCTGTGAAACGTGGGTCTCTGTCACTCACTATGTTTTGTGGCAACCCCCATTGCTTGACCACATGGTCAAAGAAGAGCTCTGATGTCTGCTCGGCCGTGCAATCTGCAGGGGCAGGTATGAAGGTGGCATACTTGCTGAATCGATCCACCACTACGATGATGCTGCCACATCCATTAGACTTGGGTAGGCACGTGATGAAGTCCATTGAAACACTCGCCCATGGACTCTCTGGGACAGGTAGTGGTTCTAGTAGACCGGCCGGCTGCTGCTGCTCTATCTTATCTTGTTGGCAAACAAGACAAGTGCGTACATAGGCCTCGATGTCGTCACGCATCCGGGGCCAGTAGTACGAATCCTCAAGGATTGCCTGTGTGCGCCTCATTCCTGGGTGTCCAGCCCACATGGTGTCATGGCATTCCTTGATGAGTTCCCTTCGCAGGTTCCCCCACTTAGGCACAAATAGCCTGTCGCCTATAGTGAGAAGAAGATCATCCCTAAGCCAAAAGCGTCGAGTCTTGCCATCCTTGGTGAGTTGAATGAGACTCTTGGCTAGGGGGTCATGCTGTAGTCCCTCTTTGATGCGATCCATAAGAGGGTTTTGTGGTCGACTAATGGCCGCGAGTTCTGCCTTGCGGCTGAGTGCCATGGATGGTGGCTTGGAACTTGGTTCCAACTCGACCTTGTGATCTACCCCCCTTCGGGGTGGTAGTCTCTTTGGTAGCTCCGAGGGCATGACATCGTTGTACTCGCATGGTACTGAGCGGATCTCTGTGGGCATGTCCTCATGTGGGGAGGACTCTGAGGGGTCTCCTGGTGAGTCGAGTAGGGTGGCTAAGTAGCTAACTTCCCCCTTCTTGTACCCCTTGTTGAATTGCATGGCAGATAGGGAGCGTGCGTCAATTTTAGCCCCTCGTTCGACTGGCACCATGCATGTGGTATTGCCTTCCATGATACACATGGTGTTAGTGTAGGGGATGAGGAAGGCCTTTACCTTGTCCAAGAATTCTATTCCAAGGACTAAGGCAAAGTCGTCCATGGTTACCACCGAGAGATCAATGAGGCCATTCCATTGGCCTATGTGGGCATGTATGCCTCGGGCAGTGCCGTATATGGCTTTGGCTGCTGAGTTGATGGCCTTCATGGAACCGTCCTCCTTGGTGTACTTGAGGCCTAGTCGTTTGGTCTCGTCGATGCTTATGAAGTTGTGGGAGGCGCCGGTGTCTACCAATGCTCTAGTAGACGTCCCCCCTATGGTTGCTTCAACGAATATGAGCCCTTTAGGTGCTGCTTTAGGGGCCTCCACCTTAGCCTTGATGGCGTTGAGGATTTGAAGCGAACCCATGTGTGTCTCCTGCGTTTCCGGGTGGTCGAGCGTCATAGCATTGGCGGTATTCTTCTTTGGGCAAAACCGTGTCCAATGCATCTCACCACATATGAAGCAGGGTGATGGTGGTTGTTTATGGGGCTTGTTGCCTCCATCTTTCCGGAAGCCTTCTTTGTGAGGGGCAGTGTTGGTGGCATAAGAAGTGCTGCCCTTGTCTCCCCCACTTTTGCCGAAGTTCCGAGTCTTGTCCTTGGGCTTGGCAAAGTCTTTCTTGGAGCTGAAATCGATCAATGCCTCCGCTTCTGTGATGGCAGTGGCAAGGTCCTTCACTCCACGTCGTCTTAGCTCTGTCTTGGCCCATTGTTGTAGGCCATCCATGAAGAAGAAGAGAGACTCCTTCTCTGAGAGCTCAGGGATCTCAAGGGTGAGAGAGGTGTACTCCTTGACATAGTCTCGGATGGTCCCTGTTTGTTTGAGCCGGCGGAGTCTGCTCATAACTTCTTCCTCGGCATTCTCAGGATAGAAGTGCCTCTTAAACTCTTTACGGAAATCAGCCCAAGTATCAATAGAAAGTGTACCTCTATCGATATCGCCATGTCTACGCCTCCACCATAGCATAGCATCGTCCACTAGGTAGAGGGTGGTGGTGTTGATCTTTGTCGCCTCATCCACTATCCCTTTGGCGTCAAAGTATCGTTCCATGCCAAATAGGAAGTTTTCTACCTCCTTGGCAACACGTTCCCCCTTGTAGCACTTGGGCTTGGGGACGTCGATTCTGGGAGCTCCGGCCTCCCGAGTAGCAGTGGCGCCGTTTGCTACGGCTTGCTTGCAAATGGCCCAATCGGCACGCATGTCCTCCATGAATGTCCGAATGTTGCCAAGCTCTTGATCCATGTAACCACGTAGGGTGGCTATCTCGTCGCGAAGAGAGCGTAGCTTCTTGCGATGGTCTCCATCAAGGGCATTGAGTTGTCCCTTCATGGTGTCTTGGAAGTCGGCGTCATCGGACTCCAGTTCTTCCAAGCGTTGGTGAGTCTCCACTATACGCTCCTGCATGATGGCCATAGTGCCTTCTATGTCATCGATGCGTGTCTCAAGGCTTGATTGAGCGTCCTTGGACTTGGACTTCGACCTTGCCTTGGTGTTAGTGGGTGGGCGTTGATTCTCCCTGCCGCGTTCTTGCTCCTCCACGGCTGGGGTGATGGTTGAGTTCATCTCTGCCATAGTCTCTTGCAAGTAGGTTGTGATCCTTCACGAACCGTGCTCTGATACCAACTGTCACGGACTTGATGTTTCCAAAGAACCGTGCGGCCTTAGACACCTCTAAGATTCTTGAGAAGTGCTAAGTAAGCCTTTGTGGGTCTCTAGCTTAGTGAGCAACTAAAGCTAGGTGAATGCGGAAGCTTGGTGTGTAAGAAGAGAAATGTAGGCAAGAGAGCTTAGAAGGCAATTGAACTTGTATTGCTTGAATGGATTGTTGGGTGGATGGTGAGCAAATGAGCTCCCTCCTCTATTTATAGGCCAAGGGCCTTTACAAGGAAAGGTGGAGAGATTTCTAGAATCCTCCATATCTAGAATGTTCTATACAATTCTAGTATATACAATTCTATACAAGTCTAGACAACTCTACAATACTCTAGAGAATTCCGGAGAAGTGTGGAGAAGTCTAGAATATTCCGGATGCCATGTAGGATGCCAAGTAGGATCCTACGAAGCGTCTGCGTGGCGCCTGCGTGGCGTACTCATAATGCAGGACGTGACAGTACCCTGCCTTAATACAGTGTTTTACTAGGGGGTGTCAATGGGGCGGGTTTGGGACAAGTTCGCTTAAACTCTATCATGCTTGGTTTACAAATGTCAGTCGTGGACGCAGAACACAGAGAGTAGAGAGTTAGACACAGTGTTTCTATTCCCTTTCCTACAAAATCTCTCCGTATTCTGGCACATATATGTAGGGATCCAAGGGTTTGTGCCAAATCATGGTCACCAAGAAATGACCCGTAATTCTATCTTGGTATGTTTGAGTTATTACTTTTAATCGAAACCAAAGATGTTTTGTGGTTTTGTTTAATTTGGGAACAAATCGAATAACCTAATAGATAAGGATGATAGGGAGTGGGGGCGCAAGAGGATTTTTTAAAACCCAGTTGTTAAAGGCGCGCCTAGAATTTAGACTTATAAATGGAAGACACTTGCAAAGGTTGTGTGCCCTGGTGTGCCACTGATAAAAGTAATGCCTTTATATGAATATGCTTTATTAATTGATTTTTTCAATTTTGTGCCTGCTTTACTATGACGAACGCCTCGGCTGCAAAAGGACCTCTAGTGCCTTGAGCTTTTGATAACAATGGTGAAGCTTTAAGGAAGTACGAGAGTATATTTTATGGTGGTTGAGTGGTACGGAAAAATCTATATGGTTTATACCTTTTATTTTGTTACTGATTCTGGGTGGGGGTGGAAACTGGCATTCTAAACCTGATCCGACAGTGGGTCATCTTCGTGATAATTTTCCTAAATCCACCATTTTTTATTTACTATCCATCCCCTGTTCGTAGGTTGGGGGTGGGTCAAGTTGCCCATATGTTTAAACAATCTATGGAACTCATCAGCCCTCGCGTTGTCCCACACCCTGTTTGTTATGTACGTACATATCATTATTTGTGCTTTTGAAAATATATGTGGACCCAAAAGTGTCCTTGAGCTTAGTCGGTGCTGAGTGCATTGCTAAGTCATTGGTGTCCTTTGGGTTAAAAAGGCACTCAATGGGCATAATAGGCACTCAATGGGCATAATAGTGCCATCTCTCTCTCTGCTTGGACTCTTTCACCTCAATGATGTTTTTAATTGCATTTCCTTTTACCATCTTATATTTACTTTCATATAGAATTGTCAATGAATTGGTTGTTGATATGAGTTGGATCAAATAACTTGAAATATACATTGAAATTAAATCAGATAACCCACTAACGATCTGGATTGGCTAATCAATTAGCTAAAAGAATCAGATATGAATATGGTGAATGCTATTCTATGTTAAACATATGTAATGTAATTTTGTGATGCATAATTTCAGATCATCCCATATCTGTAGTACACACTTAAATTACTCTAGTGCAGTTCAGATGCTCCATTGAGCATTTGTTACAGACACTTTAATCAGCCAGGTGCCATACGTGGATATCTGATCCACGGAAGTGCCATGTGGCAGCCATTCGCCATGCCTTTACTCAACTCTAGAAGCTTCATGAACATCTCACCACTTCTCTAGAATATGACAGTTATATTGACACACTCCATCTCTCTATGCATAACCATGAAGATGACCCACATGTGGCCATTATGGCATGCATGGATTCTCCAGGGTGGCTAGCAGTTCCTAAGGAGCTTCTCAAGTTCAATATGTGATCAGGATATGACTTTGGCATACTATGTGTTTTATGTTAGATCCTTGGGTTTGAAGCTTGGGCCTAAAGGCCCTAACCTCCCAAGGGACTCTAGCGTGTATTTCTTTCATAGTTTACGCCTCCACTTGAGAGAGTACCTGCCTTCCGTCTCATCAGTGAATTTTCTCATATGCTTAGGGATGGCTATGGGACGGTTTTCTCGATCCCAATCCCCATAACCAAAACCGTGAAAATTTGGATCCCTATAACCGCCCTAAAACCGTTAAAAAATTTCACCTTTACCCCCAAAACCTCCCCAAACCATCCCCTTTGTCCCCTCCAAACCGCGCCACAAGACGAGTTTTTTTATTAAGCGGTTTGTCGATGGGGGAAACCCCTCAAACTGTCCCCCGGTCGTTTTTTTCCCCATAACCACCCCATTTAAATAAATTGTTCCCCAAAACTGTTTTAAATGGGGCAGTTCCCAGGCGGGCCATGTTTTTTTTAGCCATCCCTGATCAGCGTCTCGCTTATTAAGGACTCTGTTGATAAGAGTAGTATTCCATTGAGATAGGTTTGGAAGAAAAAATAATCGAATACTGACTGGATTGGGCAATTAAGAGCCTTGGTAGTTGTGACATGAAATTTGGATGGGTCTGGAAGCCATGGATCACTCCAGCAATCGATATTAGTCCCGTTTGCTACATGTCATTTACAGCTCTTTTCCATTATTTCTTTTGCAGCTTGAATTCCCCTCCAAATCCATGAAGCACCTGATTTACAGTTCGAATGAAGGAAAGTCCTGCTGCATGATAGTATCTCCATTTGGTTACTACCAGAAGGGAGGAGGATGGTATCGACCTTGAAGTTCTACTGGTTCTTTTCTGACTGTCTCCATTACTGCCTCTCTTTGTCTTCTAAGTCTGCTTCCATTTTTGACTTAACCTAGTGTCATGCGATCTTCATCATTATCCAGTGTAATACCCCCATCTTCATAACAGAACTCATTCTCATTGAATTTTGGATAAAAAGTGGTAGGAACATTCTACCCAATGGTTGGTTTGATAAATGGGGTGCAGCTTAATCATTTACCTCCTCTACACCACCCCCTCTTGGTATACATAGACATACACTTGTATCTGTATATATATATATATATATATATATATATATATTCTCTGGATAAGAGAAATAAGACTCATAACTCAAGTTCTTAAAAGTTTTAGTTTTAGTTTGGTGAACAAATGAATCTTGGTGTACGTGTCACAATAGACAAAATACTCTGATGACAGAAGTACTCCGTTGTAGTTGGACTACAACAGCCCAACTATATGATACGATTGAAAAGTAATAGTATGAATTGACTGTGCAGCATATGGAATAACCACCTGTTCTTATCGTAGTTATGATTGTTTTATCTTTTAATTTAGTGACTCTCCTTGGATAAATGAAGTGGCTTCTTTCTTCTTTCTTGTTTGCAATCTCAAATTAGTTCGTCTTTCATGCAGCTGTGGTTCTTGTGGATACGAGCTAAACCTTAGCTCCTCTGGTCGGAATACCTCTGTTATTGGTTCCAAATATGGCAAATCCATGAAGCGAGGAATAATATCATTCTTCCACATTGATGAGAGCAGATTTACTCAGGTTGAAGACTTGAGATGTGTGCCTTACTTTGCCTCCAAAAATTCCTGGGGTTTTTTCCGCCAGAGTACTAAGCTTCTGTGCCGCAAGTGTGGCAACCATATTGGAACTGCTTATGATGAAATCGCTTCGTCTTACCCGCTTGTATCTGATGGGTCAGAAGCTGCATCAGGCACTGAGATTCCCACCTACAGAAAGTATAATGTTAGACTGTGTGCCTTGCAGCCTTCCTCTTCTGAAGAATCTGGTATTCCACTTGCTGTTTGAAGATTCTTTTGTGTGTATATGTGTTTAGAGAAGAAGGTTTTGTGTGAGCCCACAGTTGTGATCTTTTATATCATTCATAAAACAAAGCCAAAACTTGTCTGAGGCTATTTATATATATACATATATATATATATATATATATGTTCAAGCCCTCTGACCTGTTCAAAAGAAAAAGAAAAAGAAAAAGAAAGAACAGGAAACAAAATATTTGAGTGGGGTACTATGTATATAGATGTTTCATGTGTCAGGGCGAGTTTTACATAAAAAAAACTTTTCAGAACTGAGTTCTGAGTATTTGGTGAGTTTTGAAAGCAGTTCAATGGGCATTGGTCATAGAATGTGAAAAAAGGAGTTGCAGGGTGATGTTTTAAAGGTGTTTGACTTACATTGGGCCTTGTAAGTTGTACTCTCTATCTCTTATACTAATGGATGTTATTCAAAATCGTTGGTTGATTATATTTGTGGAATTTGATGGAATGGGATTTGTCCAATTTAAGGTTTTTAATTAAGTTAATTATTTAGTTTAACATTCTTTTCTATTGTCTTAGGATATTTTGTAATTTCACTTTTTCCTTGTTTGATTTTTTTTTTTCTCTTGTGGAATTAGATGGAATTCGATATGAGTGGTTAACATATATATGTAATTTATCATTTAAATTTCTATGCAATATATGGAATTTTCATAACCAAAAATCTTAGATTTCTTTAGAGAAGTCATGTTCTCAATAAAGCTGTAGTTCCAAAAGATGAAATTCAATTTCTTGAGAAGTCATATATATATGTTCGATATATATATATATATATAGAGAGAGAGAATAATAGAACTTGACTTTTTGCATATATATATATATATTTATTGTAGATTAAGGTTGGAAATAGCTTAACAATCCAAACGATCCCACTACATCTATGTGACCTAACTAAGAGATAGTCTAGGCAATGGAAAGAGATTGTTATGCCATAGACTCCACCAGACAAGTAGTGAATAGCCAGCCCCATGCAAGTTATGGGAGGAGGGCGAGTTGCATTGGTAACGTATATATGCATATGTATGTTATGTGAAGAGAAAATAAACTTGGTCGATATATATATAGGAAGAGAAATTAAATCTTGAATTTTTTATTTATTCTTATTGTTATTTTTTTTACAGAACGAAATATTTGTAAGAAGGTAAAATCTTCTTTTAATTTTTGAATTATTATTCAAATTATTTTCTTCTCTTATACCATGTTTTTTAATTTTTTTTCCGCAAATTGTTCCCATTTTTTGGCATCAGATCTCCGTCCACTTTTAGTTTTTTTATGGACAACCCGATGAACCCGCCCGACCCGGAAACTTCTGGGTCGATCCAACCAGTTCTGAAACATCCTTAGGTTGATACTAGGAATGACAACGGGTCGGGTTTGAGACGAGTTTGACTAATACCATTATCACCCTATTTAAAAATTATTAATATCAAATCCACTCCAAACACGCGACGGGTTGTAATCGGTAATACCATTACTACCCCGTCGGTATAAACGGGTTCCATCGGGTTACCATCGGTTGTACTAAATTATTTCTAATAAATTAGAAGCCCAGTTGCTTTACTAAATTATTTGATGACAAATTAAGTTATAAACCAAGTATTTATCTCTTATTCTAGTCATATATTATGATTTACTTTATAAACCAAATATCCCACATATTTAGACAAACAAATGTATATATACGCATATTGACTGAAATTCTTCAAAAAAAAAAATATATATATAGATATCAGCACTAAGAATCAGATTAATAAATTATATATAGACAAAAACACACACATATTTATATATATAAAAAATTAAAATTAAAATCATAAACGGGTTACCAAATATACATATGGGTGTACAAATATACAATTATACATATATCGAGCCTGTAGGCAACCCATACTAGCTAGCTTGATTCCAACATTTGTGGAAAGCCACTGGTTTAGAATGAAAAATGTTACTACTCTTGCCCCTACATAAAAACAATACCGTTTCTTTTTAAAAAAAACACAAAAAACAAAAACAATACCGCTTGGTCTCACACCCAGTATAAACCAATTTGAGCATCTCTATCTTCCTAAGGTAACATCCTCCTCTTCTATTCTCTTTCACCACATCGACTGTCCAAGAAGGACCATGTCGGCCACTTTTATGTCTTGCTTTTACTTGTTTGTTCTGGGCTACGCCATTGTCCTCAACCCCGTTTCTGCCACGTAAAATTGTCATTTTCCCGCCATTTTTAACTTCAGTGACTCCAATTCGGACACCGGAGGATTGGCTTCAGCCTACCAATGGACTAGACCACCTAATGGAGAAACCTTCTTTCACATGCCAGCAGGGAGAGCCTCAGACCGACGCCTCATCATCGATTTCATTGGTATATATGCATCTAGTAGCAAATTTTCACCTTCAAACAAAGCCTACTTTTTTCAAACACATTTTTTTTTTTGGTTCTAAAATGTGCTGTTATAGTAAAAAAAGATTATCCCTATCATGATTCAGATCCATAGAAGGTAATTTTTGTTCACAATGCAAGAAAAATTAATTAATGTTACATTGTTGAATCATTAATTTGGTGTACATTTTTCTTTTTTGTTTTTTTGTTTGTTTTTGCTAACCCTCTGTGCCCATTGCAGCTACAAGTTTTGGCCTCCCATTTCTTAGTCATTATCTAAATTCTTTGGGAAGCAACTTCAGTCATGGTGCAAATTTCGCCATGGGAGGAGCAACCGTCAACCCACCCGGGCCGCACCACTTAAGTGGACAACACCAACAGTACACACAATTCATGACCAGATCACAAATTATCAAGAAAACAGGTAAATGATTTTATCACGCAACACTATTTCCTCAAAATCTCTACATTTGCCAAGGGGAATAATTGATGCCCGAGTATTCTTCGGGCCAATATTGCAGGTATATATGCTGTTTGGTTTGTATTTCTGAAAATTATTATTGAGAATTCTGAAAACAGAAAATTGGTTTTCGAGAACAATAAAATAAAGTTATCTGAAAACCGTCATTTTTATAACTGAATTTTCTGAAAACAGTTATAACTGAGTTTTCTAATTTTCAGTTTTCAAAAAAAAAAAAAAAATTTGTTTCCAGAAATACAAACCTAGGCCTTATATTTCAAGTTTTCTACCCATTAGTTAATATGCAATTCATTCATGACTCTTGCAGGAGGGATATATAGTATTTTAATGCTAAATTAGGAATATTTCGGAAAAGCCTTGTATACATTTGATATGGGTCAGAATGTTCTTAGTTATAGTTTTGCCTTTCACATGTGTCATTCGAAGAAGTAACGAATACTGTTATCCCTAATACAATCAGCAACTTGACGACTAACATCAAGGTATGTATAATATCTAACATCAAGGTATGTATAATATCAATCTTCTTCATGTAATAGGACTACATACACCATAAGTGTTGGAATTGTCATATATATATATATATATATATATATATATAACACTAATATTGTGATGCATTGTGTAGAACAAATACGACATGGGAGCTAGATCATTCTGGATCCATAATACTGGACCGATTGGTTGCATTCCCACTATCTTGGCAAAAATTCCCATAGTCGAAGTGGATAGCGTTGGCTGTGCAAAGCGTTACAATGAGGTAACTCAGTATTTTAACTATAGGTTGAAGGAAGCCATTATATAACTCAAAAACAACCTTCCTCTAGCGCAATCACATATGTAGATGTGTATTCTGTCAAGAACTCCCTCTTCGCAGAGCCACAAAAAAGGGGTATGACATAGAACAAAACCTTAATATATAGATAGTATTACAACGCATCGACAAAAGAACACAAAATATGCAAATATAGGGCTACTTGGTTTGCATTTTTTAAAAACAGTTTCCTGTTTTTTGAAAACTGAAAATCAAAAAATTGTAAAAAAATCTGCTTTGATTTAGTTTTTTTGAAATAGTTTTATAAAAACTCAGTTATAAAAATAACTATTTTCAGAGAATTCATTTTTATTATTCTCAGAAAATTATTTTATATTCTCAAAATTCTCGAGAATAGTTTTTAATAATACAAATGACGCCGGACAGAATAGAGATTATTCTGCAGGCTAGCGCAACGGGTAATTTGCAAGAAAGAAAATGGAGAAATTATTCGACCCAAAATTCAGAGAACACTCTGAAATTTAATAAAATTCTTAATATTCAAAACTTATTTAAAACAACCCACAAGCCGGGTTTAAATAGCTGAAAATCAAGGATTTTACCAAAAATAGCAAAACCCTAAAAGTCTTACCAAAACGAAACAAGGAAAGAAATCAAAAGATTACCAAAAATCTGGCCCAAATCGGGTTCAGAATCAATTCCTAATTGACAAATAGAAAATTACCCTAAATAGCAAAAATTAACTAAAAATAAATATTTATAAAGGAAAACAGCAGATCACAATTTCCTGCCATCCTTGCGCTGATCTTCCTGCATCAGTCACCCCGGGTTGGAAAGAACTCGTCCTCGAGTTCACAGCAGCATCAACAGAATCCGCAAAACAAAGACTCAGGTGTTTCACATTAAAGATATCAGATGTTTTCAAGTGACTAGGGAGACACAACCTGTATGCGTTGTCATTAATCTTCTGCAATATCTCACAAGGTCCAATATTCTGCTCATTAAGCTTATTATACTCGCCAACAGAGAAACGATCACGAGTTAATACAACCCAAACAAAATCACCAACATCAAAAAGTACCTGACGATGATGACTGTCCGCTCGAGTTTTGTACTTGGCATTGCTCTCGTGAATGGCCAGTTTCACTTGCTCATGGATGCCTCGAAGATGTTGGCCATTAGACGACGGAGACATCGGCTGATTAAATGCAGAAGGAGACATCATAGAGACTGACGAGGGAGAACCCTTCTTTCGGACAACGTCTTTAGAGACTACGTTCTCGCAACTGCCACTGTCAATAATCATCTTGCAGACTTTGTCGGCTATGGTGCAGGTTGTATGGAAAACATTGGTTCTCAACCAATCATCTTTGGAATCGCTTCTGGGAGTCAGGAGGCTCTTAGGAATGACCAGAGTTTCATGGCCGTCCCCATACAACACATCATCATCTCCTTCTGTGTCATACACTGGCTCTCCAACGAAAGTATCGGTTTTCAACCAATCATCTTCGGAATCAGAATCTTCCGAAAATATTGGCCATAACGGTGAATACGGATTTTCGAAGGTGGAATTGTCGGTATCAGAATCTTCCACATCATGATTACCGATTTTCTGCGCCGCCAGGCGCTGGGTTAACTCTGCCACTTGCCTCTGCAAATCCTCAATCATAACATCCTGAACGTTACGATCACGGTGCGGGACTTCCTCAATCGGAACCTGCCCACGACGACCACCACGACCACGACCACCAGCCATTGAAAACTGATGAAAATACCGCCTCAGGAAGATGATGAGCTCTGATACCAATTGACGCCAGACAGAATAGGGATTATTCTGCAGGCTAGCGCAACGGGTAATTTGCAAGAAAGAAAAGGGAGAAATTATTCGACCCAAAATTCAGAGAACACTCTGAAATTTAATAAAATTCTTAATATTCAAAACTTATTTAAAACAACCCACAAGCCGGGTTTAAATAGCTGAAAATCAAGGATTTTACCAAAAATAGCAAAACCCTAAAAGTCTTACCAAAACGAAACAAGGAAAGAAATCAAAAGATTACCAAAAATCTGGCCCAAATCGGGTTCAGAATCAATTCCTAATTGACAAATAGAAAATTACCCTAAATAGCAAAAATTAACTAAAAATAAATATTTGAAAAGGAAAACAGCAGATAACAATTTCCTGCCATCCTTGCGCTGATCTTCCTGCATTGTTGGGCATTACGGGCCCCACATATCTCAACAATGGTGTGATATTGTCCGCTTTGGGCCAGGCCCGCACGGATTTGCTCTTGGGCTTCCCCAAAAGGCCTCACACCAATTGAGATATGTACATCCTTTTATATACCCATATTCCTTCCCACTTTTAACCCATGTGGGACTTTTGGTCGCATACTTAACAATCCTCCCCTCGAACAAAGGACCACATCTCATGGTCCGAGCCTCCCCTCAAACGATCATCCATCCGTCCATCGTGAGTTAATCCGAGGGCTCACCTTCCGTTCGACATTTCGAGGATTCTCCACATGGCTACCAGTCCACTCTCGCTAGTTGATACGACGCCACCACATACGACTTGACCATCACCGGCCTCCGCCGCACATACGACTTGGCCATTCTCGGCCTCCGCCGCCACCGCTGGTCGATACAAAGCTAGCCCACTCCGACTGGTTAACACCACGAATCGCAACCTGGGCTCTGATACCAATTGTTGGGCATTACGGGCCCCACATATCTCAACAATGGTGTGATATTGTCCGCTTTGGGCCAGGCTGATACCAATTGACGCCGGACAGAATAGAGATTATTCTGCAGGCTAGCGCAACGGGTAATTTGCAAGAAAGAAAAGGGAGAAATTATTCGACCCAAAATTCAGAGAACACTCTGAAATTTAATAAAATTCTTAATATTCAAAACTTATTTAAAACAACCCACAAGCCGGGTTTAAATAGCTGAAAATCAAGGATTTTATCAAAAATAGCAAAACCCTAAAAGTCTTACCAAAACGAAACAAGGAAAGAAATCAAAAGATTACCAAAAATCTGGCCCAAATCGGGTTCAGAATCAATTCCTAATTGACAAATAGAAAATTACCCTAAATAGCAAAAATTAACTAAAAATAAATATTTGAAAAGGAAAACAGCAGATCACAATTTCCTGCCATCCTTGCGCTGATCCTCCTGCATCAGTCACCCCGGGTTGGAAAGAACTCGTCCTCGAGTTCACAGCAGCATCAGCAGAATCCGCAAAACAAGGACTCAGGTGTTTCACATTAAAGATATCAGATGTTTTCAAGTGACTAGGGAGACACAACCTGTATGTGTTGTCATTAATCTTCTGCAATATCTCACAAGGTCCAATATTCTGCTCCTTAAGCTTATTATACTCGCCAACAGGGAAACGATCACGAGTTAATACAACCCAAACAAAATCACCAACATCAAAAAGTACCTGACGATGATGACTGTCCGCTCGAATTTTGTACTTGGCATTGCTCTCGTGAATGGCCAGTTTCACTTGCTCATGGATGCCTCGAAGATGTTGGCCATTAGACGACGGAGACATCGGCTGATTAAATGCAGAAGGAGACATCATAGAGACTGACGAGGGAAAACCCTTCTTTCGGACAACGTCTTTAGAGACTACGTTCTCGCAACTGCCACTGTCAATAATCATCTTGCAGACTTTGTCGGCCATGGTGCAGGTTGTATGGAAAACATTGGTTCTCAACCAATCATCTTTGGAATCGCTTCTGAGAGTCAGGAGGCTCTTAGGAATGACCAGAGTTTCATGGCCGTCCCCATACAACACATCATCATCTCCTTCTGTGTCATACACTGGCTCTCCAACGAAAGTATCGGTTTTCAACCAATCATCTTCGGAATCAGAATCTTCTGAAAATATTGGCCCTAACTGTGAATACGGATTTTCGAAGGTGGAATTGTCGGTATCAGAATCTTCCACATCATGATTACCGATTTCCTGCGCCACCAGGCGCTGGGTTAACTCTGCCACTTGCCTCTGCAAATCCTCAATCATAACATCCTGAACGTTACGATCACGGTGCGGGACTTCCTCAATCGGAACCTGCCCACGACGACCACCACAACCACGACCACCAGCCATTGAAAACTGATGAAAATACCGCCAGGAAGATGCTGAGCTCTGATACCAATTGACGCCGGACAGAATAGAGATTATTCTGCAGGCTAGCGCAACGGGTAATTTGCAAGAAAGAAAAGGGAGAAATTATTCGACCCAAAATTCAGAGAACACTCTGAAATTTAATAAAATTCTTAATATTCAAAACTTATTTAAAACAACCCACAAGCCGGGTTTAAATAGCTGAAAATCAAGGATTTTACCAAAAATAGCAAAACCCTAAAAGTCTTACCAAAACGAAACAAGGAAAGAAATCAAAAGATTACCAAAAATCTGGCCCAAATCGGGTTCAGAATCAATTCCTAATTGACAAATAGAAAATTACCCTAAATAACAAAAATTAACTAAAAATAAATATTTGAAAAGGAAAACAGCAGATCACAATTTCCTGCCATCCTTGCGCTGATCTTCCTGCATCAACAAACTAAGAAGGCCCATGTACGTATGTATGTATCGTTATATATATATATGGATGCATGTGTCATTTATGCTATGTTCATAATCTGCAGGATTTGAGCGTCCTCTAGTTGCTTGTTGTGGTTATCGAGGGGACTTAAAAAATTGGAGGAGATGTGGAGATACTATAGTGTTAATGGCAGTGATATATTTATCGGTTCATGTGAACACCCCTGTAGTTTGGGATGGTATTCACTTTACTGAGGCAGCGAACAAGTTTGTTTTCGATAAAATTTCTACGGGAGAATTCTCAGATCCACCGATTCCCGTGAGGATGGCATGTCACAGCAAATTGAATTAAAATTTCTCAATACTAGTAAAAGCACTCCACAATTTTACATACACCTATATGATATATAGCTTGTTGCACTCCGCAATTGTACATACACCTATATATATATATATTCCTTTGCTCATTTTAATACAGAGGTGGAATTATGTTTCCTGTGATGCAGTGCTAATGTGCTATCATCAGTTTTCAAAATACCAAATAATACTCTAAAGTGACCTTGGACTATAGATAGGATGTGAATGCACTGGTTCAATTTATGGTTTGTTAATTATTTTCTTTTTGCTTCCAACTTCCCATTTCATCTTTGGGTCTGGTCTGTTTCTGCTATCTAGTAAAATATGTAATGATTTGGCCCCCTCTCTCTATATCTCTCTCTCCCAAAATTGATTGAAAATTTACAAATTTTATTTTTTATTTGTATTTGTTCATTTTTTGTAGGGCTGCAATTTGGGCAGGCTAGCCCAGCCCAACCCGAAAAAGCTTATGTTCGGGTTCAATCGGGCTGAGCCCATCTCATGTTGGGTTGGGTTCGAGCTGAGCCCGTCCCATGTCGGGTTGGGTTGGGCGGGTTCGGGCTGAGCCCAAATTAGATCCACTCCTCTTATATCTTCTTCTTCTCTTGCCCGAATTAGACCACTCCTCTTATATCTTCTCTTGCCTACATCTTAAACCTAAAAATCTCAAATCTCAAATCTTAGACCACTCCTAATTTCTGGAAACCCTACCTCAAATCTCATCTTCTCCATATATCTCTTGCCGCCACTTGCCACCACCACCCCGTTCGTCCCCCCTCTCTATCCATGCTCTCTCGTTTATTTTTTTTCATCAAAATATATATATATATATATATATATATATATATATATATATATATAACCCATTGATTTTTTTGTTATACATATATATATATATATTTTTATTTTTATTTTTCGTTTTGGAAACAAGATAATAAAAAATGACATCAGATCTTCAAGGTTTTCATATATATATATATATATATATATAGCATACAAATAAGGATATATACCATCTTGTTCAAATTTATATATATACATATGTGTATATATCTATGAAAGGAGAAATTAATTTGTTTCATTATTTTTCGGAAGCATAATTCATATTTATTTTTTCTTCCAAAAATTTATTGTTTAGGTCAGATTCCATCTCCCACCAGTTTTCCTTTCCTTTTTTCAGAAATAAAAAAACAAAAATCATAACCTGGTTAACCCGCCCGACCCGACCGGGTTGGGTTGGGTTCAACCTAGATTTACATTTGGGCGGGTCGGGCTGGGTTGCAGTTAGTCTCGGGCTGAGTCGGGTTCGAGTTGGGCCGGGTTGGGTTGGCCCAAGTTGCAGCCCTAATTTTTTGTGGTAAGTTAGCTATGATGTGTAGCTCATTATTGGATATGTGATATTATGGCTCGAATTGCGACCTTGTTGACCCGAAAAGTGAAGAATTTTTTTTGACCCGTTTTACTCTTATGGGCCATGGGACTGTTTAGTCTCATTTGTAGCCCGTTATAAATATATGGGTAATTAGGGTTTGGAGTCGTCGAGAGAAAAATAGAACCCTAATTCGCAGAGAGAGAGAGTTATGGTTTTTTGTGGCTGTACTTGTAATCTTCTGTTATTGTTTCTTGCATAGTGAAAAATTTTGCCAGATTTTTACCAAGGATTTTCACCAAGGATGTAGGTACGACTTGTGCCGAACCTTGTAAATCTTTGTGTGGCGTGCTTGTTTTTCTGTTATGATTTCGTGTGATTTGATGCGTTTCTTACAACATAATCCTATTCTTCTCATAATCATGATATGATATGTAACGGCTTGTTAGGGGTTGGTCTTCTACAACATGGCATTTAATGACAATCTTTTAAAAGTTACACATTGGACATAAGGGAATGGGAACCCATAAATTGGACATGGGCTGCCATCCTTCAAAAGTTGCACATTGGACACAAGGGAATGGGAACCATAAATTGGCTGCCATCTTTTGAAAAAGTTGCTTCATGAATCTTTAGTGTGCTGTCTCATATTTTGGAAACACTGTTCTATTTGATATACACACAAATATATTGCGGTTTGAAAAAGGAATGACCATTCCATATCTAATAATGGAATGAAATTTCATTCTTAAAAATAAATTTTTATTCTTTGAGAATGTTCATTCACATTCTAAAGGACATACCAAAAATAAAATAAAATAGAATGAACATCCATTTCATTCTACCAAATATAGCATATAAGGTTTTTGGTTAGAATTGGGTACATGACCCACCCTTTCTAACAAGTACATGAGGCGCCACAAAGTCTGTATGAGATGGGCACTTACAAAGCCATTAGTTGCTGCATTACAAAGCCATTATGTTATGTTTAGTACGCAATAATGAAATGTAATGGAATATCAATTCATTCTATTATTTGGTACAGTATATTGAATGTGAATGAGAATGAGAATGAAAATTCATTCCATTACTAAATCTATGGAATGGTCATTCCATTCATTTAATAATACTTTTAAAACATAAAATGACTAAAACAACCCTCTTTGATTTTAAGTAAACAAACCACCACCACCGTCACCGCCATCTCTCCACCACCGTCGCCGCCACCTCCATTGCCCGTCACCACTATTTTTTCCCAGTAAATTCCCGTAACCACTATTCCCGTTACCTTTCACCATTTTTTTTTAAAAAATACTATTATTTTGTTAAAATTGTATATTTATCATTAAGAGAGATATTTTTGGAAAAATAAATTCAAAGTCATTCCATTCCTATTGCTCTTTATATTTACAACCAAACAATATAATGAGAATGTTTATTTCCATTCCATTTCCATTATGACTTTCATTTCATTTAATTTCATTCAATTCAAGCATACCAAACATAACATTAGTTGCTTAAGCACCGAAAATTCTAAGCTAATTAATGTTTCTAGTGAGAATTTATTACAATTGATGTTGACAACTGATCCACATACATGGTAACATGAATACTATTTTGACTGAGTGTATGGGTTATCATTCTTACCTACCTAATTTTATATCACTCACTCCACAGTTCTCTACATATTTCTTTCAGTCCACAGTTCTCACCAGCCACTCAGATTCATTACATAGACACTCAACCACAAACCGTCGCCCCTAGGATAAGGAATCTAGAGATCTAATACCAAATTGTCACAACCCGAAAATTTCGAGACTCCGAACCGTTGCTCTCATCCCAGACCAACCCATCTCATATATCTTGCTACATCAGCCGATCAGGAGCGCGGGAAAAGATGTGCCAGATGATCCGGGTCAGGCCTTATTTGGAGAGTGAGACAATCACATATGAGCTTGTGTAAGTCATTTCAGACACTGTACATATGTCGTGAACGATCGATGCCTCCTCCTCCGGCCATGTTGCTCTGACTGGCCAAGACGAATGCTTGTGTTAGATGATCTTGCTCAGGCGTTATTTGGAGAGTGAGACGATCACTGATGAGCGTGTGTAAGACATATCCACCATGGTTCATGGCGTGATTGTCTCACCTCTCCAAATAAGGCCTGAGAGGGATAGTATCTCCATTTGGTTACTACCAGAAGGGAGGTGCAGCTTAATCATTCACCTCCTCTACACCACCCCCTCTCGGTATACATAGACATATACTTGTATCTATATCTATATATACATATATAGTTATGATACTTTTATCTTTGAATTTAGTGACAAGAATTATATGCTATGCAGGGGATTGCGCTCGCTGTTGGAGTTTGGTACGTTGATCGATCCGGCATCAACTCCATTGACTGTGCATACCCTTGTGATAAGACTCACCACAATTTGGTATTCGAATAAGCTAGAATTTCGAGTCCATTGGCATGTCACATTGGTTTGTTTTAGTAAATGAATTATAAGAAAGATCGAATCAAAGGCCTTGTAGCCTAATGGTATCACCTTCCTCCCCAAAGTGTGAGTGTGTGGGAGGTTAGGGGTTTGAGTCCTATGGTACTCATGTGGGTAGGAGATGAGTTTGGTTGTCTTTATTTTATATATATATGTTTTTTGTAATATATTGTAGTTCATGTTCATTGTAATTGCTATGAATTAAAGATCAGACAAATCTCATGTTTTTATGACTATGTATGCTTTCTTGGTTTCTTGTATCCTAGTATGTTTCTCATCTTGTGTCTGCCTATACATTGCTTACACAACTCGCATTGCTAATACAACATGATATTATTGCCTTCGGAATTCAATTGGATTAAATAAAGAGGTGGAATCGTGTTTTGTGATGCAGTGACAATTTGGTATCATTAGTTTTCAAAATACCAAATAAAGTTGAAGGAAAAATATGTTTTTTGGACCGTTTAATTTTTACTATTTTGTTTTAAGAGTAAAATTCTTCTCAATAAAGTAACTGTAAGAATATTTATTTATTAATGACATGATTCTGATAAAAAACCATGTTGAAAGTTATGAGTTTAGATCGAGTTGTTGTGTTAAATGTGTGTATAAAGTGGTGAATATACAAATGATATCGAGTGGAACAATGACTGGAAGCGACAGTGCAAAGAAGCAAAAATTTCAGAGAAATTTGTATTTTGTTCCACCGAGTACTCGGTGGGAGTGTTATCGAGTACTCGGTGAGTACGCAAGTGTGCGCCTTAGCGCATTAGAGAGAAAAATTCCAGAGACGAGGACGTCTTATTGCACAATTGCTCACGCATACATGTTCACTGAGTACTCGGTAAAATAGTCACCGAGTACTCTATAAGTGCGAAAAATTGGAAATTGCAAAATTATTTTGGAAGGTTTATCTTGCTAAGTAATTGATTCCTAACCACTTTGAGACATGATTTGAATCTATTATTGGTATGTTGAACTATCATTGATATGTTAGTATATATTTTGAAGATTTAAACGGTGGAAATACAAATCCTGATTGAAAAATGATTCTTACCATTAATTGAAGACTATTCTCTATATATGTGAGTTAAACCAAAGAGAAGGGTGTGACTTTTGAGAGATATCTGCAATTCTTCTACAGTTCATATACTTATGCACAAAGATATATATATAAAAAATTATCGAGTGATTATAGATATTCTAGTTATTTCTTGTTATTGGGATTTTCCAATTGTGCTCCTACATCGAAGATCTTTATGCACAATTAGATGATCCATTGCTGAAAAATCATCACACCACCTTGTGCAGCGTGGTTGCATCGATCCGTTGAGAAGCGGAGCCGTCTGAGTACGGAGATCGAAATAGGAGGCCTTGTGGTTCTTTGATCCGTTGAGAAGCGGAGCCGTCAAAGTATGGACATCGGAGCGAGGGCTTCGTGGAGCGCGAGTGATTCAAGACTATCAGATGTCGAGTGGAGAAAGGCAGATCATGAGTGATTTGTAAGTCTAAAACTTCATAGAGTCTTGTACTTCTTGATTCATAGTGTATCGATACCTGAGCGTATCCGTGGTTTTTTAGTTAGAGTCTTTCTTAGGTTTTTTCATGTAAAAATATTGGTGTCGTCTCTTGCTTTATTTTCTACACCTATATTATTTATTGCGTTGATTATCACTTTAAACGAATTGAATTAAAATTGAATTTTTCGTAATCAAAATTTTAATTTATCAATTAATTCATAAAAAGCCTAGGGCTACAAACGAACCGAGCCGAGCTTTGGGTTATTCGGGCTCGGCTCATTTGCTTATTACCTCTGCTTGGGCTCGGCTTGGGCTCGTGATGAGCCCTAAAATTTGTGCCCAGGCTCGTCATGATTACGAAAATCTCGGGCTCAGCTCGGTTCATTTCGTTTAAAATTTATTTTTTATCAGAACCTAAATTTAGAGTATAACCATAACCTAAAACAACACAAAAATTCAGAATCAAAACAAAATTTACCTATAATTCACCGGTCAAGAAGGACAAGGATGACGACGAACAAGAGAAACATCCTTGTAGTCATGACAGTAAGAGGCCCTAGTTTTGGTTTCGAAGTCGTGAAAATACAGGCATCGATCGATGATAAGAGAAAAGGTTTCTTCTTGTTAAGCAGAGAACGGGTTTGAGGAGATAAATGAAAGCGAGACTGTGAGAGGTGAGTGACTGAGTAGCTGCGTTAGGAGTATAAGTGATGGATTTCTAGGATTTTTTCTTAAGCTGTTGGATGGGTAAATCCAACGGTGGGTAAGTATTTTTTATTTTATTTTCTTTTTTTTTTTGGCAAATTTTAAGTAATCGTTCTATTTAAATAATAATTACTGATTATATTTTTAATTTAAAAATATTAAATATTATTAGTATTTCGGTACTTAAGTCAAATTGAGTTTAAATAATGATAATCTTAATTCAATTGAGTTAAATTGAGTTCAATTTAGTAAAATTAAGTAAAATCTGTAATTCAATTGGATCAAATTGAGTTTAAATAACTAAAACCTCAAATCAATTTACTCGAATTGAGTTCAATTTAGTAAATCTAAATTTAATTGAGTCAAATTGAGTTCACTTTTTAGTTAGATTTAGTAAATCCCCAATTAAATTGAGTCAAATTGTATTCAAATAAGTGGAATTAAGTAAATTCTCAATTCAATTGAATCAAATTGTGTTCAAATAAGTGAAATTAAGAAAATTCTCAATTCAATTAAGTCAAATTAAGTTTAAATAATGATAATCAATTGAATTGTTGTGATAAATACAATAATCCTATGTATTGAGAATTTACTTAATTTCACTTATTTGAATACAATTTGACTCAATTTAATTGAAGATTTACTAAATCTTACTAAAGTGAACTCAATTTGACTCAATTAAATTGAGATTTACTAAATTGAACTCAATTTGAGTAAGTTGATTTGGGGTTTTAGTTATTTAATCTAAACCAAATTGATTTTGGGTTTTAGTTATTGAGTCAAATTGAGTTCAATTTAGGAAAACCAAGTAAGTCCCCAATTCAATTGAGTCAAATTAAGTTCAATTTAGTGAACTTAAGCAAATCCTCAATTCAGTTGGGTCAAATTGAGTTTAAATAATGATAATCCTAATTCAGTTGAGTAAAATTTGCAACTCCCTAATTCAATTGAGTCAAATTAAGTTCAATTTAATGAAATTAAGCAAATCCTCAATTCAGTTGGGTCAAATTGAGTTTAAATAATGATAATCCCAATTCAATTGATTCAAATTGAGTTCAATTTAGTAAAATTTGCAAATCCCCAATGCAATCGAGTCAAATTGAGTTTAAATAACTAAAATTCCAATTCAATTGAGTTCAATTTAGGAAAATCAAGTAAGCCCCTACTAGAATTGAATCAAATTGAGTTACGTAATATGGTTAATTGAATGTTACGTAATATAAAATAATGATATATGATTAATGTGATATTCTATTTTCATCCTTTTTATTACGTTAATAATAACTAACGTAAAATAATAATATATGGCGGGTTGAATATATATAATTTGGCAAGAAATAAATAAAATAAAATAAAAGTATTGATGTTTAACCAAATTTATCAATAAAAAATCTAGATACGGTTAATAACCCAGTATATCAAATATATCAATAATATAAATTTATTGATAAGTTTTTTAGAGGAATCCAATATCTACAATGAGAATTCTAACTAATTGAATTAGATGATTTTTACTATTCTAATATTGAGTTTTTGGTGTTCAACATATGATAATTACTTTATTGTGCGTTTTTTCAAATTTATTATTTGTTCTTTTGATATTATACATACATATGTGTATTTTGGTTTTCAATTTATTTTTCTCCTATTTTTCTCTCTTGTGTTGTCTATTGATATAATGTTATTAAAATTTTAAATTTTTTTAAACTAGATAATAAATTTTATTTATTTAAAAAAACTATCTTGCTTTATGGAAATTAATGAACAAAGATTATTATTTTTAATTTCCTCATTATATTTTAAATGTATAATTATGTATAAGGAATATAATATTAGACGAGCTTTGTTTACGAACTTAAACGAGCCTTAACGATCTCATGTTCACGAACATATACGAGCCGAGCTCACCGTTGCTTAAGCTCAGCTCGTTTACTAAACGAGCCTAGAAATCGTGATCAAGCTCGGCTCGTTTACTAACGAGCCGAACTCGAGCTGTTCACGAATAACTCGTCTCATTTGCAGCTCTAAAAAAGCTTATTCACCCCCCTCTAGGCTTAGTTCACCATCTTCTAGGTAATTTCAATAACCCTTAGTTTACTGAATCATTTTTGAGACGATATATATATCGTTTCAATAAATATATCGTCTCAAATATATATATATATATTTATTTATTAATGTAGAGACGATATTAGAGACATATCGAAGAACATTTGGTTATATATACGTGTTTGTATGTGTTAGTATGTGCACATTGTTACACATATAAGTGCCAAAATGTTAATGGAAGATATTAGAGAGAGATACTTTAGAGCAGAGAACATTGGACATACATACATGTATATGTGAGTTTGGGTTACATTTATTTTAGTACATAATTATGTATACACACACGTATATTTTTGTAACACTCCGTGTTATTTTTCCTTTATCTTGAAATTATTTCCGATTTATTTTTGTTTGTGACGTCACTTGTTTATAACGTCGTAATTATTCTGGGTGTTTCACGTGTAAATTTTTCGCATTTACGTTTGGATTCGACTTGCGGCTTGACGATTGTCTCTTTAATGACTTCGTGGAGTTTCTTTGACGATTAAGTGACTTGACGTGACAATAGTATTTCGGACTTAGCGAAACGTTTATGTGAGTTCTTGTTATCGACTACGTGGTTTCGCTTCGACATTTGGCGCTTGGTGTTTCGACTGGCTAGTGTCACGCTTTGTATGTCTGACTCAGTGGTTCGGGTTCAACATTTAGTGCTTTAGGGGTCCGACGTTTTGTTTTTCCTTGTAATGGGATTAGTAAGTGTTGTGTTTGGCTGAAGTGCTTAGAGTATTTATTTTCCCTTTGCTCGTTTTCTCTGTACTTGTATGTACGCGCCCTTGTGTGTAGCAAAAAATCCTTCTGGTTGGCCATTGATGTTGACTGAGAACGTGGCTGAGCTTAAGCATGTCATAATCAGAGATAACATCTTAGCTGGAATCCCAAACCCTTTGAGCACATCTTCAAAAAACTCCCAAGATAAAGTTTCATAGGCTTTAGCAAGATCAATCTTCATGGTTGTTCTTCCTGGTTTGTTGTTTTTGTGATAATGTAGCATAATCTCTTGAGCTAATATGACATTATCTGTGATTGCTCTTCTAGGTATAAAAGCTGCTTGATTTGAGCTAATACATTGATCAAGAACTGGCTTTAGTCTGTTAGCAATAATCTTAGCTATGACTTTGTAGATCACATTACAGACTGAGATAGGTCTATAAACCCCCACTTCCTTAGGATTATCAACTTTAGAGATCAAAGAGATGTGAGTGGCATTGATTTCTTTAAGCATCTGACCTGTTTCAAAGAAATTAAGCACAACATTAGTTAAATCAGTACCTATCACAGGCCATGCAGCCTAAAGAACACTGAGTTCAACCCATCTGGTCCTGGATTCTTGTCCTATTTCACTTGGAAAAAGGATGTTTTGATCTCAGCTTCATAAACTTGTCTGCACATGTTATCTTTTTAGGCATCAGAAAGAGGGGATTTAATCCAATTTCCCAGATCAGGAATGGGCACATGGGATTGACTCTTGGAGAAAAGGTTCTTGAAATGATCCACAATGGTCATCTTGATTTTAGTCTGGTCTCTGGTAGGATTGCCATCACTGTCAATAATAGAAGTTATTCTATTAAAAGATCTTTTATGGCTGGCCATTTTATGAAAATAGGAAGTGTTATTGTCACCCAATTGGAGCCATTGCACCCTAGAAACTTGCTTCAAATGACTTTCTTCAGCATAAGCCACATCATAGAATTTCTGGATGCATTCATTACCCAACATCTTCAGCTCAGTTGTTTGGATCAGAGTCAATTAAACCTTGAATATCCAGAACTTTTTTCCTAGCTTCACTCACTTGAAGAGAAAGCTTGTTATAGTTCTCTCTATTCAGAATCTCGAGGTGCTCTTTGATAAGTTTTAATCTCTGAGTGATGGAATACATTCTGGTCCCTCTGACATACATATTCCATGCTGATTGAACCAAAGGAAGGAAACCATCATGAGTAGCTAAGAAGTTAATAAATTTAAAAGGTCTTCTAACCCGCACAAAATTAGAAACAGGTTTGAGAAGAATGTAAGTGTGATCACACACTCCTTGAGCCCCAAAATGAACATGATAATCAGGGAAAAATTCCAACCAATCATCATTGGCTTAACATCTAAGAATTTTACTAAAAATGTGGCCATTATTCCAAGTGTATCTCAGCCCTGTATAGTTCAATTCATGCAATATATGTGGCCGTTAACCTTGAGTTTCTCAATATATGTACTACCTCCGTCCCATTTTAGTTGTTCAGTTGGACAAGTAAATCGGGAGAGGGAGTAATTGTTATAAATGTGTAAGGACTTGTAATATGTATACTTTTTAACCTTTGATTTCATAGTTGAATGACATTTAAATATATTAATAGATGTTCTCTTACATTCCATAACGTGTATTTAAATGACACTTGAATGACATTTAAAGGAGGAGATATATTGTAGTATTAGTAGATGCTCTCTCACATTCCATAACGTGTATTAATTTTTATTATTTAAATATATTAATTATTTACATTAATTGGGTATTTTAGAATAATATTTTCAATTAACATTCTACTACAACCGTCTTCGCCGGTTATAAAAAAAGGAGGAGATATATTGTAGTATTAGTAGATGACCTCTCACATTTGTATTAATTTTTATTATTTAAATATATTAATTATTTACATTAAATGGGTGTTTTAGTGGGTGGTTACTATTTGTATTTCTAACGTACATCATGAACAAAATATTGATGAATGTTTGTGGGTGTAGTGACTAGTGAGGGCCTAAGGAAGACTAAGAGAGAAAGAGAGTACCAGAAAATAAGGGGTGTGATGGAAAACTGAGAGTGTGATGATCTTAAATTCAAATTCCAAGTAGTCATCTCAAATTTATTCCTTCCTCAAATTGCTCATACCACCATGGGCTTTATACACACACAAACACAAATAATGTATATACACATGTATATATATATATATATATCCATTGGTTCTAACAATATGAACCCATCTATTTTTTATTTAAGGTATTATGAAATCAATTTTATAATGTAATTTATTTATTTTTAATGATAAGAAATCCACACACTCACACATTCATTTATTTCTTTCATGTGCAATGTGTGATGGTTGTGGTATTTATAGAATTATAGACAAGTTTTTCTAAATTATCCAATATTGTTAGATTACATTGACGATGAGCATCATTTTCAAGTTCAACAAAACACAATTATTGATCACATTATGTTTTTCACTCTCTATTTGTTAAGTTTATTGTAGTGGTTGGGATGAATTTTGGAAGGAATGGCATTTTAGGGAAGTGTTGAAATATGTGATTCAAAAAGAATGTATAAACAATTCAAGGACTTGGCAGTTTTACCTTTAGATACTCTATTTAATTTATATGTATTTTTGTCCGTTTACAACCTTTTGTTTTCTTTAAGTGGTCATAAATGTGAACGAAGACTACGCTCTTAGCATAAAGAAATGAGATAAAGTCATCATTTTAGACAAATGAAATAATTAAAGATAATTATAGTGAACAAAAATATAATATCACTTAAATAAACAATTAAATATACTTTTATTTTTTCCCGTTTAAACAAAAAAAGTTCTTAGTTAGACCTCTTGCAAGGGTTGTATTGATATTGATTGCAATTTTCTTTAAATTCATAATTCTTGTAAAATTACTATCATTTTTTTTTTTATTTTTACCACCACGTGGGTCGGCGTACTCTTTCCTAGTACATGTCGCACGTAGTCTTTCCTAGTACATATAAATTGGGCTTTGATGGTTTAGCCTTTCCTTGAGTTTGTGACTACAAGAATCCTAGTCTCCACTCAGCCCTCATCTCTCATTTCCTGGGTGAAGTTGAAGTGATCTCTTCACAATTTACAACCATGTCTGCCACTTTTGTGTCTTGTTTTTACTTGTTTGTTCTGGGCTACACCATTGTCCCGAACCCTGTTTCTGCCACGAAAAGTTGTCAATGCCCGGCCATTTTCAACTTTGGTGACTCCAATTCGGACACCGGAGGATATGCTGCAGCCTTCCGATGGTTTAAACCACCGCAGGGAGAAACATTCTTCCACATGCCAGCAGGGAGAGCCTCAGACGGACGGCTCATCATAGATTTCATCGGTATGCATCTGGTATCTATGTTCACCTTCAAACTAAGCCTACTTTAGACAAATAACCCTATTTTTTTGGGTTCTACATTGTGCTGTTATAGTAAAATACGCACATTACATCATGAAAGCATACATTATCCTATGGCAATTCATGCCATAGGATATGAACCAAAATTAGAGCAACTTTAAAGTCGGCCGGCCGGCCAGCCAAATACTATTGAGCACTCCAACAAAATTGATTATTTGCGACAAAATTTTGTGACGGCAAAAAAAAATTTGTCACAAAAACACCTTTTTGTGATGGTTTAGAAAGCATGTAATAATTGCTTAATTATTTGTCACAATTGTTTTAGTCACAAATGACATATTATTTGTAACAGTTTAAAAATTTCTGAACACCCATATATATATATATATATTATTTTTTTTGCTTTAACCCACATGGCCATGTATAAACCAAAAATGCTTATTTGAGGGCTCAAAAGCATAAAATGAATGGCCTTTTTGAGTCAATAATGCCACATTTTGCTTCTAATATTGCTTTATTGTAGAGTGCTTTAATTACTTTAAGCAAAAGAATACATACATGTATACATACAAGCTATATATATTTTTTTGGGTAACCGGGGTGATCCGGGACAGCTTGCACGCACCTCGACTAATCCCCGGGACCCTGAAATTAACGACCAAGTAAATCTCCAGTAGTACAGACGGAAACGTAGTTGGGACCTCAAGCTATATATGCTCTATATTATGATGCAAACACAGGTACATGGGTCATGGGCGTGCCTTAACTTTCACTTCAACACTACAGTACATTACATGACCCTGGAATAGATCCTTTTTCAATGGTATATCAGAATTAATATTTCAGACGGATTCATGATTCAACATAAATTAACTCATTGATAGTAGATCCACATAAGGTAATTTTTGTTGACAAAGCAAGAAAAAATGTGATATTGAATCATAAATTGTTGAGTCATTTGGTGTAACTCGTTTTTTCTCTTGTTTTCCTAAACCTAACATATATTATTGCGCCCATTGCAGCTACAAGTTTTGGCCTCCCACTTCTTAGTGCTTATCTCAATTCTTTGGGAACCAACTTCAGCCATGGCGCAAATTTCGCCTTTGCTGGAGCAACAGTCACCAGGACAAAGATTGTTCCCTTCAACTTAGATGAACAACACCAACAGTTCACACAATTCATGAACAGATCACAACTTATCAAGAAAACAGGTAAATGATTTTATCATATATGCTATATATTTCGTAAAAATCTCTACATTTACCAACAGGAATAATTGATGCCCGAGTTCTTAGGGGCAATAATAGTGTAGGTATGCTACATTGTCTCTTTCAATTAAGTTTCTACCCATTAGTTAATATGCAATTCATTCACTCTTGTAGGAGAGATATACAGTTCTTTAATGCCCGAGGAGGAATATTTTGGAAAGGCATTGTATACATTTGACATGGGTCAGAATGATCTTACTTATAGTTTTTTTGCTAATCTGTCCCCCGAACAAGTAATGAATACTTCTATCCCTTATATAGTCAGCAACTTCTTTACTATCATCAAGGTATGATATGGATCTTCGTCAAATGATAAGACCACATGCATTATAGTTGTTGGAATTGTAATGACTAGGCCCGTTTGAGAACCATTGTTTTTGTTTTTGTTTTTGTTTTAAGAACCAAAAAACAAGAATAATTCTTGTTCTTGTTCTTATTTTCTCACCCAAAAGAACAAGAACAAAAAATATATTTGGGGCAAAAAAACACACATATTCTCACACAATTTTTCCTCTCTACCACAATTCTTTTATTTTGGAAAATCCTAAAAAGAACCAAAAAAAAGTTTTTGTTGTTCCCTTGTTTTTTCTACTATTCACGAAAACAATTTCCAAATTGAGAACAGAACAAACAGTAAAAAGGGTTGCCAAACATGTTCTGTTCTTCTGAACAGTGCCAAAAAACAAAAAACAGAAAAAAATATGGTTTCCAAACGGGGCCTAATATTGTGATGCATGGTGTAGAATAATTACGAGATGGGAGCTAGATCGTTCTGGATCCACAACACTGGACCCATTGGTTGCCTTCCCTATGTCTTGAGAAAATTTCGGACAGCTCAAGTGGACAACGCTGGATGCGTGAAGTCTTACAATGAGGTAGCTCGCTACTTCAACTACAGGTTGAAGGAGGCCATTATACAACTCAGAAAAGACTTTCCTCTAGCTGCGATCACTTATGTAGATGTGTACTCTGTCAAGTATTCCCTCTTTACAGAGCCACAAAAATATGGTATGTCAAAGGACGAAGACTTAGTTTAAACATAGTTGTTACAATGTCGCATTAAAAGAACACCAAATATATATATATATGTCTATGGATGTGTCATTTATGTTATGCTCCTAATGTGCAGGATTTGAGCATCCTCTTGTTGTTTGTTGCGGTCATGGAGGGAAGAATAACTTTGATTTGGATGGTTGTGGAGATGTTGTTAGTGTAAATGGCAGCACGATATATATCGGTCCGTGTGAGCGCCCATCTGTTCGAGTTATTTGGGATGGTATTCACTATACTGAGGCTGCAAATAAGTTTGTTTTTGATAAGATTTCCTCGGGAGAATATTCCGATCCACCCATTCCCTTGAGAACGGCATGCTGCAAATTGAATTAAAATTTCTCAATACTAGTAGAAGCACTCCAGCAATTTAACATACACTGTATGTGATAGCTTGTTGATCTACTGTGTTTTTTTTTTTTTTTGAAAAGTTAGCTTTGTATAGAGAAGAGGCAAAAGCCTGGAGGGTTACATTATAGCAGGGGCATACCTCCATCAAAAATTCCCCAAACCCACCACAAGAACAAGAACCAAATATGGCTTAGCTGGCTATTATTGATAGGCTCGGTAGGCTAAGTTATACCCATTGTTATTTTTTAATTAATTTTGGACACGTGTCTTAATTCTATATGGATTATTTACAGTGACATTTCCTGAGGTTTGAGTAAATTATAGGTAAATGCAACGTTTGGAGAGTGCGTTTCAATTGCCCCCTGAGGTTTGAAAAAGTTGACAAAAATACCCCAATGACGCATATGCTCCTTAAATTAAAGAATTGATTAAATGAGTAAAATCATCGAATAATAAAATGACGCATATACCCCTCTATGTAACAACATGAGATTTTGTTGTTGATAATTAGTTTTTTGCAAAAAAGGTTTGTTGCCTAAAATTTATTTTTTAGCCACAAACTTATATATATGTTGTCTAAAATTTTTTCCAACAAAGTTCCAATTGGTTGCAAACTTTTTGAACTTAGGGACAAAAATATAATTCGTACAAAAAAAAAAAATAAATACAAACTATTTGGTGCAAATTAATTAACTTTTAGTGACAAATTATTTTTGTTGTAATAATTAGTTTTTTGTAATAATTTTTTGATTTATTGCGTAAAATAAAAAAAATTTAGCAACAAATTTGAATGTTTGTTGCTCAAAATGTATTTTTTTATGACAAAGTTACATTTGGTTGCAGAATATTTGCATTTGACACCTTGTGCCAAAAAGTTAAGTTTTTTTATTAATTATTTTTAAGTGTGACAAATATGTAAAATTTGTAAAAATCATTAGTTATTAATGATAAAATAGAATGTATATATTATCATTATTTAAATTTAGTTAATTGAAATTTGTCTAATAATTCTACCAAATATAAGAAGAGATTACTATTCTAAGTGGACACAGTTTATTTCAAATTATTTATATAAATAATTTGAATTAAAAAATATTAAATTATATATAAAAGTAATTGTTAATAGTTAAAAAAAAAACTAAAATCTACACAGAGGGGTAGACCGAAAAATTGTGGCAGGGACATATATTGAATATGATAAAAAAGTACTTATGATAAATAAAAAATAAAAAAATAGTTATCTTGAGGAATAATAATGCTACAACACAAATGCTTAAAAAATTAAAGTGTAGACATGGTTATTTCAGTCTATTCAACTTAAGGGAAAAAAGAGTAAGAAAGGAAAGAAAAAAATATTTATATTGCAAATCCAAAGTAAAGGGGTACTATGGATATTTCTTAGGTGTTGAGGGGTGTCTTTGTCAACTTTTTCAAACCTTAAGGACCAATTGAAACGCACTGTCCAAATGTTGCATCTACTTGTAATTTACTCAAACCTCAAAGGGTGTCACTGTAAATAACCTTAATTTTATTAGGCCAAATAAGGGGTAAGGATCCAAACATCGTCCTTTGTCATGGGCTGTCATTTCTTTTTTTTTTTTCTTTTTTTTTTAAAGAACATGGGCTTTCAACACTTGGGTTAGTAGTATTCAACTCAAACTAATCAGAGTCCAAGATCAATGCATTCAACTCAAACACACTTCCCTTGTAAACTTATAGAAACTTGGACGTTCGTGGTAAATCAAAAGTGTAGAGTTATAAGTTATAACTGGTTGTCTGGTACTAACCTGGTGACAGTCGTAGCTGATGTTGGAAAGAAAAATCTGGTGGACCTAATCTTTACTCAAATGCATTTTATCAAATTAAAAACCAAACATAATGTCCACTCGAATCACCATTTAGACTATCCTTTGCATCCTATACATCAACTCACACTTATAGCCAGTGTTGTTAAGTGCTTGTTTGGTAGACGGTGTGGTGTTGATTTTTTGTTTTGGTTTGGTTGGAGTTGGGTTGGTTGGAGTTGGTGTGGTTTTATTTTGGTTCCAAACCATGTTTGGTGCAGATGGTTTTGGTGTGAGAAAAAGTGAAACTGAAAAACCAAACCATGTTTGGTAGAGTTGGTATGAGCTGAAATTCTGAAACCAATCATATTTGGTAACTTGGAATAGTTTAACATTTTATTTATTTAAAATAACATTTTGTAAATATATATGTTTTAAAAAATAAAATATATAAATATTTAAATTTTCAAAATATTTAATTTTTCATAAATATTTAATTTTTTTCGAAATATTTATAGATAAAATATTTTATATAAGATATTTCAAAAAAATAAAATATTTTGAAAAAATAAAAGATTTCAGTAAAAATTCATATAATTTGTATATTTTTTAAAAAATAATAAATATATTTTTATTATATTTTATTTTTTCTAGAAATATTTGTTTTCCTGAAATATTTATTTTTTTATGAAATATATTTTTTTGTTTGATTTTTTTGAAGTATTTTATTTTTTCATAAATATTTTATTTTTCAAATTTATATATATATAATATTATAAATAAATAGTGTCAAACCATTGGACACAACTCCAACCAAACCATATATTGAGATGGTGTGAAATTTGATGAATTTGGGTTCAATGAAGTGACACTATTCAAACACTTTTTGTCCAACACCATGCTTGCCAAACATGGAGTGGAGCAAAATTTTTAAACCAAACCCAAAAAAAGGGCACCACTCCCTCTACCAAACAAGCATTAAATGCGCTTTGCGACCAGGGACGGATACAGTTCAGGCCCAGTGGGGGCCATGGCCCCCACTGAAACTTTTTATTTATTTATATTTTTTACCCTAAAATTTTAGATATTTAGTATTTTGCCTCCACTGAATTTTTTTATCTTAAGTACCACAAAATTTAGATTTATTTACAAATAAGCCCCAACTGAAAATTTGTTTTAAATTCCATTGAAATAAACATATGTCATTTATACCCCAAAAATCAAAATTTTTTTTTGCCCCCACTGACACGGATCCCTAGATCTATCATTGTTTGCAACTAAGTGTGCGCCTATGCCTCACGCTTCTTGAGGCACATGATTTGCGCCTTGTCTGCGTAGGTGCGCCTTTGACAACATTTGCTTCTATAGAATATGAAGGCATTTTTTTCACCCCTTTTGTTTGGACTTATTATAGTATGACCCCTGTGTTTTGGATATTTACAGTTTCCTCCCCTAATAGTTATCGGCGTTTAATTCCGGGGACCAACAAAAGGAATTTACAATTCTATCTATGTTATTTTATTTTATTTTTGGGAAAGCCAAAAGGTCTTTACAAGAATTGAGGGGTAATAGAGTCATTTCATCTCTAAAAATGAGATAGCGTCATCGTTTACCGAAGTTGACTATGCTAGAAGTTTGAAGGAGGGGGAAAGTAAAACTAAAGTATGAACATTAAGGAAGGTAATAGTAATTGTCTATAATAAAGGGGGTCAAACTATAGTAAGTCCAAACAAGAAGGGATGAAACTGTAATTTACCCTTATTATTAATCTCTATTTAGGGTTATTTGCGAAACACCCCCTATACTTTCATACTAGGTGCAAAAAATCCCCATTTGTTACAAAATGTGTATATAAATCCATTCGGTTTCCAAAATATTGCAACTTACCCCAATTCTGCTTTAAAATAATAGAACATCCCTAAAATACCCATTCTAACCTAATAAAAATAACAAATATTAAATTAATAATAAATAATGTATAATAAAATGATAAAGAAATAAAATAATAAAATAAAAAATTTGAAAGAAACCGGGTTAATTTATTTTAATCATAAATAAATAATAAAAATAAAAAGTTTTAAAAAAATATGCTTATTTTTTTCAATTTATTTAAATATTTTTTAAAATAAAATTGTTATTATTTTGCTGATGATTTTATTAAACATATATTTTTAAATATATTTTCATTTTTTTGTTTTTGTTTTTGTAATTTTATTTTATTTTTTCAAAAAAAAACTAAACTAGATTAATTTATTTAATCAAATATTATTTTATTAAACAAATAGGCTTATTTTTTTTCAAAATATTTTTAATATTTTCAAAAAAAAATGTAATTGTTTTGTTGATGATTGTTTTTAAATATATTTGTTTATAAACATATTTTCCGTTTTTGTTTTTGTAATTTTTAAAACTTATTTTAAAAAAAACTTATTCTTAGAGTATTTCAGATAATTCATGTCACAATAGAAACTTAGCGTACATATTTTTAAATAATAGGATCTCGAAGAACCACGGTCCACGGGGTGTTATACAAACTATATGCATACTACGGGGTTAAACACTCTAGACCCCTCTATTTATTGTCATTTTCAGTGAGGTTTTGAGAAGATGTGAGATTTTTACATGCTGTATCATCACTTTAACCACTACAATCTATTCGATTTTTACATGATTATCTTCCGATGTTAAAAGCTTAGTTGAGGACCTAAGAGTTTGTAAATTTCTTGTACATGTTCTTTATATGTTCACTTTAATTAGGTGCTCAAGTTACATATATGTCACTCATATCCACCAGCCTAGATGGTTCCCCCTTCCTTTTGATTTTGTTAAAATAAACTTGGATGCTGCTTTCTCACTATCCCTAAATGTATGTGGTGGAGGTATTGTTGTGAGGAATCAAGATGGTCAAGTTCTCAAAATTGATACTGTTCGTTTTCTACATGTGCAGTGTGCGGAAGTTGCTGAAGCTTTAGTGCTAAAACATGCTATTAAGCTCTTGCATGAATGGGGTTTTCAAGACGTTTTGGTGGAAGGAGATTGTCAATCGGTATTTAATCTTCATCCTCAGAATCCTTTGGCTTCGGTGGTGATTGAAGACATTAAGGCTGGTCTAGCATTCTTCAACTCAGTTTCTCTCAAATGGATACCCCGTCATTGTAATTTTGTTGCTCATGAGATTGCTCGTATGGCTTTCCGGTGATAATCTTGTTGTCCAAAGACCTTGGCCTCTATGGCTGGTAAAGGCTTTGGAGTCTGATTGTAATCCGCTTGTTGCTTAGTTCTGTTTCTGTTTGGTTGATGACAAAAAAAAATAAAAAATATTACTATATAAACCTGAAGTTTATGGTTGAAAAAAAAAAATTAGGTGCTTAAAGTCCATCCTATATGTTCTATGGAATTTTTCCCCTTATTTGATATTTACTTATTATTATTATTTTTTTCATTAAAAAGGAAAGTTTTTTTTGTTTGGATTTCAAGCAAAGATGACAATACGATAAGCCAAGTAACCTTTATTGTTAAATGGCTACCATTGTTGAGGAGGATCTGTTGTCTTTCTTGTTTCTAGGGTTCATATTGTTGTTTGCTGCTCTATTAGATAGCAAAGTCATATTATTATTTATTTATTTGGTTTGAATTTGAGGGCAATGAATTTAGTTGATTTTTGGGTGACATTTTGAAGAAGGGTTACGTATTTTGATTTTGATATATATATATACACACCTTGGGGTTCCGAGAAAGCTTTGATTTTTATTAGATAGGTTGTTCCCATTTGGTGAATCAAATAATGGGTCTTTGCTAACTTGAACAAAATGGGGCATGTTGATATCATTCATGTGATTGTTTCTTGTAAGCTATCCATTTATATTCTATGGAGTTTTTCCTAGAGCTGGCAATTTCGTGTTCGTGTCGAACCCGAAATGACACGAACACGAAATGACTCGACTCGAACATGATACGATTAATATTCGTGTCAAAAATATTAAACACGAACACGACCTGCTATTTAAACAGATGACACGACACGACACGTATAACCCGTTTTAAAAAAAATATTAATTAAAAAATTAACTAAAATATTGAGAGAATCACCAAAAAAAATTTGTTAAATAAATAAATTAATAAAGACGAAATGAGAAAGTATAACAATTGGTTTTGGCATATAGTGTAACCTAGGGTTTAGCTCAAATGACTAATTCTACCCTTATTATTATTATAATTTAAATTTTTAAATAGGTTGAATTAACTAACAGGGTCAACACGACCCGACACGGGTTTGACACGAACACGACCCGAAAATTTTCGTGTTGTGTTCGGGTCGACCCTTTTTAGGCCTTGACCCTTTTATGCTCAACTCTAACCCTTTTAAATGGGGTCGTGTTCGTGTCGTGTCCAATTTTGTCAGCTCTAGTTTTTCTCATTGTTTATTTAATTTATGATATTTATTTTTATTTTTTTGGTTTTTTTTTTTAAAAAACTTTTGTGGTTGGGATTGGATGGTTAGTGGGGTGGATTTGAAGCAAACATGACAGAATGATAAGCCAAGTAATCTTTGTTGTTAAATGGCTACCATTGTTGAGGAGGATATGTGGTCTTTCTTCTTTCTAGGGTTTATATTGTTGTTTATTGTTCTGTTAGATACCAAAATCATCATGTTATTATTTTCTTTTCGTTTGAATTGGGAGCAAAGAGTTTAGTTGATTTTTGGGTGACATTCTGAACAAGTTTTTTAATGTTTTTTAGGCCATGTTTGGATTGGCTTTTCAAACACTATTTTTGGTTTCGTAGAGGAAAAACTGTTTTGAACGATATTTGACAAAAAATTTAGAAGAACTTTTGAACATTGAAAGAATGTTTTAAAGAAGCTGGAGGTACCAGTTTCTCAAAACAGCTTATGTTTCTCTTTTTCTTCTGCGTAAAGCCAGAAGCAAAACTATGCCAAACAGGGCCTTATTCCTCAATTATATTTAACATTTTCGAATAGTTCCATTTTCACCTAGCTTCTTGAAAGAATTTAAAAATTATTTCGAGGTATCTTTACTCAATATATAAACATGCCAGTAAAAAGTAATTTTTTTTGTAGTGTTATGTAATATTTTATTTTAAATTAAGATTAAGTATTTTCTTAAAATTATTTTAAGGAATTATTTTTATCACCCTGCAACATAATTTGGGGCTGTTTTTTATGTCAATTTGTTCCCGCAAGGGGTTTCTTGGCAAAACTTGGAATTACAAACCTGTATATATCTGTATATATATATATATATATATTCATTGATTGGGACATTCCATAGAGTAGAGATTGCTTCATTTATAGTGTTAGGCATGGCATTGAATGCCTGCACCTCTCACCATCACTCTTGATGTTCCAAGCTATACATCATCTATATGCACCCCTAAAAAATCAATTATCATTCGAGGATTAATTGATTTTTTATTTTTTTAAAACAAAAATTATTTTCCAATCACTAATTAGCGGTCACATGCAGCCATTTCTGGAGGAACTCGCTCTTGGATTGGTATGGGAGGAAAAGGTTTCCTCAACAAAATTCCAATGAAAAGTTCTATTTGAGGAGTTGTTGACTATTGCGGTTTCCTGTTTTATTGTTGAATTTTTTTATTGAGAAGATAGCAATTGGGGAAACAACTCACTGTTGAGTAAACTTAATTGAACTTATGAATGATAGTTCAATCAGGTGGACTTGAAAATCACTCTTGAGTAATTTGCTGAATAATATAGGGGGAAAGTGATAGGAAAGTGTCTCAAATTCTTATTGTAATTAGGTTTTCTATTTAGAGTATGTTTTATATGGTAATTTTTTGTTAGAGGAAAATATTATTCTCCAAAGAATTATTATCTTTGTCCAACAAGAAATTAGTTTTGTAACTCTATCAATAGATACCTAGGGTTGATGGTTGAGACTTATGAGAAGGAGAGAGATATAGTCCCATGGTGATCGATGTGCTTTGAAGGGTATAGAGAGTTTACGTGTTGGATAGAGTAGACACCGATGGGAGAAGAAGTTTCGTGTGAAGAAGTCGCAAATGCGAGAAGAAGTTGTAAGTACACACGAAGATATTTACCGGTGTTAGTAATTCTCTACTGTTATAATATTTCTATATAATTATAAAGAAATCCCTTCTCATCCGTGGACATAGGCCAAAGTTGGGGTTGAACCACATTAAATATTGTGTGTTATGTGAGTGTGATTTATCTATGTGAGTAAAAATAGGTATCGATGATCTTAGGAGGGATTAATTTTGAAGTAGTGAAAAAGAATTAATTCTTAACAAGTGGTATCAGAGCAATCCAGTTAGAACTAGATCCGTATTAGAGTTTTCGACATAAGCATATTGACATCACAAAGCTCACGATTGAAGGGAAATAGAATAAACAACAATCTGGTCAATTTCGGATCTCGACTGATGTGTGTCGTTAAGCGTACCAAATTAATACCTTACTAATAATATATTTACGAGTATAGCAGTAGTAAGGGTCGATCCCACAAAGAATGATTATATTTAATTTATTATCTATGTGAAAACTAAGACTCTGTAAATCCTAAATTAGCAAATAAGTAAATTGGGGATGTTGAGATTTTAACTAAGAAATTTAAAAGATGAAGTAAAATTAAATAAACCAACACAAGAAATAAATAAGATTAAAGACAATAATGAAGAAGACTTGGACAAAGGATCATTCGCCACCACTAGAGCATGACATGCAAATCAATATCAATAATACACCGATCTTCTATTAAGACAACCAACCGTAGATAGCAGACAAGTGCTCACTACCCCAATCCCTCTTTAATTGTTGCTAGATAAAGATAAACGCTCTTATCTAATCTCTTCCCATTAAACAACCCTAGTACAATCACTCTAGGATTTAATCTAATGAAAGCATTACAATGAAAAGATAGGTTGATCTATGGCAATAACCTCAACAAGCGTGGATTATTTAACCTAGGTTATGTCCCACAATGCAATTGAACGAAAGCATCCCGTAACCATTAACCACAATTTGCTACTAAGGGTAAGAATATCAAGACAATTACGTATCAAGAATTCTAACCGAGCATTAGATTATCATAAGGTTTCATCTAGTTGACCACCAAAATAAAATAATATAATAATCATAAACCAATAATCATAGAGGAACATAAACAATCTCAATTGGAGAAAATTAAATATATTATTGATATGATCAATTCACATGATCATGTCTAGGGTTTTGAAATCACCCTGATCCAAGAAAGAAAACCTAGCCTAACATAATTGAAATAAGTAAGAAAATAAAAACTAACGACATTAGATGATCAAGATAATTGTAAGAGGGAGATGAACAATGGTGATATTTGTGAATCTCTCAGCCGACAATCCTCTTCGGAGCCACCCTTTTATCTTATTCTTTCTGTATTGCCCACGTGATATTTTGTTGCCGAGCAGAGCCCTCAAACTCTTGTGATACTCCTATTTGTTGAAGTAGAGTCCTTGTTGTAGTCAACTTGTTGATTGATTGGCATTAAATCCTTCTATTGACGTGTTTCTCTTGTATCCTCGGGGTCAAAATATATCAAACGTTGCCTTATATACATCTTGGAAATTATTTGAATGCACAAGAAGTCGATTAGGTCCCACCATACTCATCTGATCCGACCATGGGTGAATGTTCGCAAATTGCGAACATTCGTAATTTATTCACTGGAGTTTTTGTACTTCTAGCAGGGCGAATGTTCGCAAATTATGAACATTCGCAATTTCTTCACTAGAGTTTTTGTACTTCTAACAGGGCGAACGTTCACAATTCTTTATTGTTGTTGTGTAGTTCTTTTCTCAATTCTTCAGTTCAGGTCCACTTTGTGTATCTCCATGTCAGTTGTATTTAATTTATAACTCACTCTCGGTCCTCTTTTGCTTCATTTCACTTCATCCCCGGTTCTTGAATGTTCTTGAGCCGGTATTTCAGTTAATTCACTGAAATTAGCCCACTTTACACGCAACGAACCTAAAACACACTTAGATAAACAAACAGGGTAAAAATACCAAAATAGTGAAAGATATGGACTAACAATACCATATTAATCACCTAGAATGTATAACATTCGGCTCCTATCAAGCCCCCAAACTTCAATTTTGCTAGTCCTTTAGCAATCGATTCAAAGGAGATACTAAAAGCCAAAATGTAATGACTTTATTAAATCTAAACTAATCTACCTAAACCTTTTCTTTTGCAAGATGTACGATTACACTTAGCACGTGCAATAAGTATTTTAAACCCTAGGTTACCCTAGTGGACGAGTCTCGTGAGGGTTAATTGTACTACCCACAACTATTTTTGTTCTTCATTTTTCATATATTAATGAGTTTACAATATCATTAATCAAGCAATGATACAATGCACAAGTAAATATGAATGCAATAATTCCCACTCACTATCGAATAATAATTATCTCAAAATGTCAAGAATGGTTCCCACTAGCATAAACAAACTAGCTAATATCTAATCTGAATCCAGACAATTTTTCGTGTCAAGTGAATTCTCTCTATGGTAAATTAATTCATTTCTCATATTCTATCATTATTTTATTATTATTATTATTTTTAATTTTTTTTCACTATATTTTTTCTCAATAGTATTCTCCCCTTTTTACGTGACACTACTACTTTGTGGTAGGAGGTCCGGTTACTTAGTTCGAAACTACTTATTGCATACCTATTATTTTTTCATTTTTTTTAATAAGCTTTGAACTTTCTAGCGAGGGTTTTTAATCCCAACCAACTAGGCCAGAGCTTATGCAGCATTTTTTCTTCTTTTTTTTCGTACCATTTTTCAATAGAATACTTAAAAGAAAATCAATTTCATCATAGAGTTAGTGTGCATGTGGTTATAGCTCAAAATTATTCATTTCAGTTTCCAGTTCACTAATTCATTCATCTATGTTAGACCACATCCTTTCATTAATTCAATCTAAAAATTACTCTCATGAATGGGAATATTGTATTGCATACAACTCATACATCACAAACACATACTCAATCAAATTGCAATGCTAACTAATCATACATGAGCATGAAGAATTTGTCAAAATTGTTTCATTTGTTTTTTCAATTTTTATACCAAACCCTAATTACATGCATGATATACTACTAACCATTCCATCCCCCTAAACTTAAATCGAACCATGTCCACATGCTATACAAATTAAAACAAGGATATAAAATAGTTACTGTCTTGACACGTAATTTTGGAAATTGTGTGGTCATGCTCATTTGTTCCCCCCCAAACTTCAATTATACAATACTGTTAAGAATTTCAATAAACACATATACCACGGATTATATCAAGTGGAAAGAAATAAAAACAATATAACTTCCCGAAATCATATCATCAAAAAGATAAAATCCACCCACATAATAAGGGGATGGTGTTTTTTTAAAAGCAAATAAATAACAAATCGGAAAGAGAAAACAAATGAGAGTTAGAAGAATCAAATCTGTGTATAGCTAGCTCTCCAAATCTCTTCTTCATCCGTTGGGTTGCCTCCCAAATAACGCTTGGTTTATTGTCCTCAGCCTGACATGACCCCTCCTTCAGTCATTAGCATAATTAGGTTCGTAGAATGGTGTATCCTCTACTTCCTGCTCAACAAATGACTCATAGTAGGGTTTCAATCGATGTCCATTGACCTTGAATTCCTTACCCATTTTCGAACTCCAGATTTCAACTGCACCATGAGGAAAAACATTAGTCATAACAAAAGGTCCAAGCCAACGAGAACGTAACTTACCGGGAAATAACTTAATGCGTGAGTGGAATAAAAGAACTTTTTGTCCAATAATGAAATTCTTCCTATGGAGCATCTTATCATGAAAAGCCTTGGTTTTCTCCTTGTAGATTCTCGAGCTCTCATAGGCATCATTCCTAATCTCTTCTAGTTCTTATAGTTGGAGTTTCCTTTGAAACCCCTGCAGTATCCATCTTTATATTGTATTGTTTCACTACCCACCATGCTCTGTGTTCTAACTCCACCGAAAGGTGGCATGGCTTACCATAGACTAGCCTGTAGGGTGACATATCAATGGGTGTCTTGTATGCTATCATGTAAGCCCAAAGTGTGTCATTGAGTCACAAACTCCAATCTTTTCTATTCGGATTGACAGTCTTTTCAAGAATGGTATTTACTTCCCGATTTGACACCTCAGCTTGCCCATTAGTTTGTGGATGGTACGCTGTGGAGACCTTGTGGCTAATGTTGTACCGCTTAAGTAGGGCTTCCACTGACCTGTTGTAAAAGTGTGTACCCCTATCGCTTCTCATGGCCTTATGTGTTCCAAACCTTGCAAAGATGTGAGTCTTAACAAAATCTACAACAACCTTAGAATTGTTAGTTCTAGTGGCTTTTGCTTCCACCCACTTCGAAACATAATCAACGGTAAGTAAGATATAAACATTACCAAAAGAGGAAGAAAAATGTCCCATGAAATCAATGCCCCAAACTTTAAAGATCACATGACTTGTATGGGGACTTGTGGCATTTGATTCCTGGCACCTAAGTTACCTGTCTTTTGACAACGATCACATGACTTGCATAAGAGGTGTGAATATTTAAAGATCGTAGGCCAATAGAAACCACTATCAAGTACCTTAAGGGCGGTCCTCTTGGGTCCAAAGTGTCCTCCACAAGCATAATAGTGATAAAAAGTGCAATTTGGTTTCAGGTACGCACATTCTAATCACTTGATCGGAGCAATGCTTCCACATATATGGATCATCCCAGATGTAGTACTTGGCATCGCTTTTGATCTTGTTCCTTTGTGCCTTGGTCAACTCATCTGGCAACCTCTTGGAAGTTAGGTAATTCACAATGTTCGCATACCAAGGAGGTTGCATGCCCAATGCTAGTAGTTGTTCATCCGGAAAATTTTCATGCAGCGGAAGTGCATCTTCTTCTTGAACAAGCCGGCTAAGATGATCCGCAACCAAATTCTCGGAGCCTTTTTTGTCTTTAATCTCTAAGTGGAACTCTTGCAAGAGGAGTATCCATCGAATAAGGCGCGACTTAGAATCCTTCTTGGTGAGCAAGTACCTAAGAGCTGCATGATTAGAGAAAATGGTTACTTTAGTTCCAATCAAATAAGAACAAAATTTCTCTAAAGGAAAAATAATGGCTAAAAACTCTTTTTCAGTGGTGGAATAGTTGAGTTGGGCATCATTCAGGGTTCGAGAAGCATAATATATGGCATGTGGGACCCTGTTAACCCGCTGACCTAAAATGCACCCACGACATAGTCACTATCGTTACACATGATCTCAAATGGTAAGTCCCAATTTAGTGGCTTTATTACTGGTGCGGAAGTCAAGATTCCTTTTAATTTCTCAAATGCCTTTTTGCATTCATCATTGAAATCAAAGGAAACATCTTTTTGAAACAATTTTCATAGGGGAAGTGCTATCTTGGAGAAATCCTTGATAAACCTATGATAGAAACCTGCATGGCCAAGAAAAGAACAAACCTCCTGCACACTTGTGGGAGGTGGTAAGGAACGCACAAGATCTATCTTAGATTTATCAACCTCTATTCCCCTAGAAGAAATTACATGTCCCAAAACTATACCTTGATCAACCATAAAATGACATTTTTCCCAATTCAAGACAAGGTTAGTTTTCATGCATCTTTTAAGCACAAGTGTAATGTTATCTAAACATTGGTCAAAAGAATCACCATAGACATTAAAATCATCCATGAATATCTCTATGATGTTCTCTACATAGTTAGAGAAGAAACTAACCATACACCTTTGGAATGTAGCTGGAGCGTTGCAAAGGCCGAATGGCATACGTCGGTAGGCAAATGTACCAAACGGGCACGTGAAAGTTATCTTCTCTTGGTCCTCCGGAGTGATAGCTATCTGATTATAACCTGAGTAACCATCAAGAAAACAATAGTAAGAATAACCGGCTAACCTTTCAACCATTAGATCAATGAATGGCAAAGGAAAGTGGTAATTGCGAGTTGCCGAATTGAGCTTCCGGTAATCAATGCAAATTCGCCACCCAGTTTGGACATGTGTAGGGACTAGCTCATTGTCCTTGTTCTTCACCACCGTGACTCCAGACTTCTTTGGCACTACTTGTACCTGGCTTACCCACTTGCTATCAGAGATGGGATAAATGATCCCAACCTCTAGAAGCTTCAGTATCTCTTTTTTCACAACTTCTATCATATGAGGGTTTAACCGGTGTTGAGCCTCTCTTGTGGGTTTTGATCCTTTTTCAAGTAGGATTTGGTGCATACACATGGCAGGGTTAATTCCCTTGATATCGGCTATGGTCCATCCAATTGCCGTCTTGTGTTCTCTAAGTACCCTAACAAGTTTTTCCTCTTGAAGATTGGTGAGGTCATTTGTAATGATGAAGGGCAATGTATCCTTCTCACCTAAATGCACGTACTTAAGATGATCCGGAAGCGATTTAAGCTCCAATGTAGGTGCCTACATCACAGAAGGTAGGAGTTTCTCGTTAGATAAAGGCAAAGCAAGAAAAGAAACATTATACCTCTTTGGTAATGGTAGGCAGGACTCCAAATATTCCACAACATTCTCCATGTCCTCCATCACTTGTACATCTAGCTTTAGCCCAGTTGGAGTGTCTGACTCTAAATGTTCACCGATAACAACTTCCAATCCGTCCTTGCCAGTTAGCTCAAAAAGCTGCTGCGCCAAAGAATTAATTATGTCAACTGCAAAAATAGAATGTAAGTCACTAGGATACCTCATGGCGTTGAAAATATTAAACCGGATGATCTCGCCATCAAACTTCATAGTGAGTGTGTCATCATGAATATCGATCTTGGTCCGGGATGTCTTCAGGAATGGCCTCCCTAAAAGAATTGGTGTCGAGTTAGAAGATGACTCATCTTCCATCTCGAGAACATAGAAATCTGTGAGGAAAACTGTAATACCCTGTATTTAATGGATATTTATTTCCTTATTTATTTCGGATGACATATTGAGTGTTTTAATTATTGAATGAGGTTATATTAGTCATTTTGAGGCTAGTGGGTCATAATGTTATTATGTGATCTGGGGGGGGGGGGGGCAAGGTTGTCATTAGTGTTTGGTAGTTTAGTAATTTATGCATAACACAAGGATATTTTGGATAATTCCCTAACCCTAGCCTCTTCTATATAAACATCATTAACTTCAGATCTAGCCACCATCTCATTTATTTTACTACTTCTTCTTCATCATCAATTATACTTGAAATTGTGAGGGTTAAGAGGTTGAGAGTTTAGGGTTGGTTTGGATTTGCACTTGTGGTGGATTCAACTCTACATTACAGGCAAGACATATGTTCTACTCTTCCTATTTGTACTGAAATTTCGTTGCCTTTACTTTGTGCATCTATAATATGCTAGATAGTATTTTTCATATATGTATATATGTGTGTAAATCATGTTCATATATGACATTTATATATTCTGCTTATGCATATATGTATAGATTCGTAAGTATATATATAGCTCTTGTATATATGTAGAGATTCGTGGATCTATATGGGCATATATGTATAGATTTGTTAGCGTATGTTCATATTTATATTTATTTTTGTGATGATATATATTCTATTTATATGTATATGTATAGATCTGTGGGTACATGTATAGATCTTCATATATGTAGAGATTCGTAGACTTATATAGACATGTATGTATAAATATATTAAAATATGTTTATATTCACGTATATATATGAGGATATATATTATGTTTATGCATATATGTATAGATCCATGATTATATGTACATATCTTGCATATATGTAGAGATTCGTAGACTTATATAGACATATATGTACAAATCTGTTAGAGTATATTTATATTTATATTCATATACATATATATGATGATTTATATTCTGGTTATACATATATGTACAGATCCATGATTATATGTATAGATCTTATATATACATAGAGATTGTGACCTTATATACATAACTATATGTATAGATCTTGTACATACGTAGAGATTTGTGGTGATATATTGATGTATGCACAAGACTATGTTTATATCTAGCTATACGTATAAATATGTTTTTACCATGTGTAGATCTACATGTATGGATTCGTGGTTATGTGTCTTGCTGGTTAGATTCTGATGAGGGGTGTATAGTTGGAACTACGTATAAATATCTGAATACATAAATATTTTAGGTTTCAATGTTGACAAAGATTTCAAAACTGTTATTAGAAAAATATTACATATTTATGTAATTATTTTTCTCTATTTTCTTTGTTATCAGACTCTGGACATTGATTTGTATTGTTATTATGTGTTTCATGAATTATACTGGATTACGTATTTTCAACTGTATAAATGAACAGTTTCGACGATACAAAATACCGTATAACAATTTAAGAGGCCTCGCCGCCCCCCTTGGACCCCCAGGCTCGACCTCTTAAATTGTTATACGTTCCCGAATAAAGAATACAAGTGAATTAATAAATCTGTAAAATCATAAGATTTAATAAAATGACTATATTTTGGAGATTTAGAATGAACCACAAGAAGGCTGACTAATACTGCAGTCTCAATAGTACCACGGAACATGGGTGAGTTGTCATGGCATGGGTAAGTTGTCGGGTACGTGGTTATGGTAGGGCATGGATGTTGTATCGAAAAATTGGATTTAATGGAAGGAATTTATGGAGATAATTATATTAAATGGAGGTATATTAATGACTATGATTATAGTTAAATATTTTATTATTTTATAATATAATTTTGGGATTAGGTGTCACTAGGAAAGGGGATGGATTTTGATACTCTGCATGGGATCATGTAGAGTTGTACTTGCTCGTGGGTTTAACCCACATTTTTGTTGTTTCAGGTCCTCGACAGTTTCACCAGCAGGGTTGAGGACTTCATATCTATCCGTTTGGTCCTATCATATTTTCCTTCCACTTCAAGGTAGGATCCGAGGAATGACATCTGTTGTATTTCTTTTAAGTGTTTCTAGGGGCCCATGATTATGGGATTTCCATGTTGTACCTTGTGGGACTTATTTTATTTGAGGATGTATTGGGTGTAGTCTTCTTCATGTATAAGTTGTATCCTTGTTTTTTTTATTTATGTTATTATTCTATTTAAATTTTATGTCTTCTCTTCTGTGCTTATGTTATCAATTACAGACGCTTCTAGTTTTCTGTGTATGGGCCCGACAAACCTATGCATGGAAATTTGGGGGTGTCACAAAAACCAATTCATTTACCTGCACCAAAACATCCTTAACAACTCCCTTAGGATAGGCGTTAGAACGATCAACGAGTTGTATAATAACACCAGTCTCCTCTAATGGTCCAAGATTTAATGAATCATAAATAGAATAAAGCATGACATTGATTGATGCTCCTAGATCTAACATGCATTTCTCAAACTTGGTGTTTCCAATGGTGTATGGGATTATAAATGTGCCTAGATCCTTGCACTTGGGAGGGAGTTTCCTTTGAAGAACGGCTGAAACATTCTCCCCCACACTTACCTTTTTATCATTTTTTAGCTTCCGCTTGTTGGTACACAATTCTCTTAGGAACTTAGCATATCGAGGCACCTGCTTAATAACATCAAGGAGGGGGATGTTTACCTCTACCTTGCGGAAGGTTTCCAGAATCTCCCTTTCTTCCTCCTCATTTTTAGACTTTTTAAACCTGTTAGGAAATGGTGGAGGAGTAATAAAAGAAGAAGTAGAGGGTTTAGGGGTACTTACCTGAGGTGAGTTAGGGTCGGCCTTGGTGGAGCATGGAATGGCGTCCTCCTGGGTGATGGGTGTTTTAGCTTACTTTCCACTTCGTAGTGTCACCGCACTCGCATTTTCCTTCGGGTTAGTCACCATTTGAGATGGCAATTTACCCGAGCCTTGAGCTTCCATCTGGCTCACAGTTATGGCTAATTGGCCTATTTGAGTCTCCAATTTCTGAATACTAGCTCGGGTTTCTTGTTGAAATGCTTTCGTATCCTGTTGAAAATGCACTTAATTAGTAGCAAGAGCTTTTACAAGATCCTCAAGTGACGTACCTTGATTTTGTGGGGCCGGTTGTGGTCGGGCTTGATAGGCTTGTTGAATTCTTTATTGAGGATAACCCGGTGGTCGATTAAGTATGGCATTTGGATCGTCTTGTGGTTGGTTCCCATATCTGAAGTTAGGATGATCCTTCCATCCTTCATTGTAGGTGTTGGAGAAAGGATCATACCGTTTTCTTGGTTGCTTAGGGAATCCACCCATGGCATTAGCTTGCTCCATGTTGCCATCTTGCAAAGATGGACACATATCGGTTGGATGCCCCACATTGTAAAACACCCCACATATCTTAGCTTGATGTATATTTCCTACAACCATTTTTTGCACAAGTGAAGTAAGGTTAGCAATTTGTTGTTCAAAAGAAGATGCGCTTACCTCATTCACTGTCTTAATGGGTGGTGGTTCGTTGCGAATGCTAAACTGCTGGGAATTTCCTGCCATGTTTAATATCAGTATCCTTGCAGCTTCAAGTGTCTTATTTACTAGAGCTCCCCCACTAGAAGCATCGATCATGCTTCTCTCTTTAGGCATTAATCCTTCATATAAATATTGGATGAGAAGCTGCTCACCAATTTGGTGGTAAGGGCAACTAGCACATAATCTTTTAAAGCGATCCCAATATTCAGAAAGTGACTCTCCACTAAATTGCCAAATACTATAAAAAAATTTATAATAGTTGCAGCTTTTGATACAGGGAAGTACTTTTCCAGAAACAATTTCTTTATTTCATTCCATGTTTCAACCGTACCGGGATTAAGGTAATAGAGCCATTCCTTTGCGGAGTCTGCCAGAGAAAAGGGAAAGGATCTCAATTTAATTTGCTCCTCAAAGATGCTGGTTGGTGTCATGGTAGAGCACACCACATGAAACTCCTTGAGGTTCTTGTTTGGATCCTGTCCCGTGAGACCATGGTATTTTAGCAGGAGATGGATTAGTCTAGATTTTAGCTAAAAGTCTACCTCAAGGGTCAGGATACTCAAAGCAAAGTGGTTATTGATCTAAGTTTGGAGCCGCCAATTCCTTGAGAGTTCTGTTTCTGTTATTAGCAGCCATCTCTTTGTGTTCAGATTCTGAGTCGGATGAAGATGGAAGAGCAGTGTGTATTGCTATATCTAACTCTGGTAGGAAAAAGCCTTTGGATCTCAGAAAGTATGGAGTCTTATGCATTCGACAAACCTAAACTTGAAAAACATAAAATAAATAAAAAACAAAAAAATATAAAAAAAATAAACAAATAAAAAAAATGAGAAGACTAAATCAAACCAAACTAGATAACAAATCAATTAGAAATGATTCCGAGGAAGCGGCGCAAAAATTTGATGCGTGTCGTTAAGCGTACGAAATTAAAACCTTGCAAATAATATATTTACAAGTATAGCAGTTGTAAGGGTCGATCCCACAGAGAATGATTCTATTTAATTTATTATCTATGCGAAAACTAAGACTCTATAAATCCTAAATTAGCGAATAAGGAAACTAGGGTTGTTGAGATTTTAACTAAGAAATTTAAAAGATGAACTAAAATTAAATAAACCAACACATGAAAGAAATAAGATTGAAGACAATAATGAAGAAAACTTGGACAAATGATCATTCGCCACCACTAGAGCATGACATGCAAATCAATATCAATAATACACCGATCTTCTATTAAGACTACAAACCGTAGATAACAGACAAGTGCTCACTACCCCAATCCCTCTTTAATTGTTGCTAGATAAAGACAAACGTTTTTATCTAATCTCTTCCCATTAAACAACCCTAAGACAAGCACTCTAGGATTTAATCTAATGAAAGCATTACGATGAGAAAGATAGGTTGATCTATGGCAATAAACTCAACAAGCGTGGATTATTTAACCTAGGTTATGTCCCACAATGCAATTGAAAGAAAGCATCCCGCAACCATTAACCACAATTTGCTACTAAGGGTAAGAATATCAAGACAATTACGTATCAATAATTCTAACCTAGCATTAGATTATCATAAGGTTTCATCTAGTTGGCCACCCAAATAAATCAATATAATAATCATAAACCAATAATCATAGAGGAACATAAACAATCTCAATTGGAGAAAATCAAATATATTATTGATATGATCAACTCACATGATCATGTCTAGGGTTTTGAAATCACCCTAATCCAAGAAAGAAAACCTAGCCTAGCATAATTGAAATAAAAAAGAAAATAAAAACTAACGACATTAGATGATCAAGAGAATTGAAAGAGGGAGATGAACAATAGTGATCTTTGCGAATCTCTCAGCCGATAATCCTTTTCAGATCCACCCTTTTATCTTCTTCTTTCTGTATTGCCCACGTGATACTTTGTTGCCGAGCAGAGCCCTCAAACTCTTGTGAAACTCCTATTTGTAGAAGTAGAGTCGTTGTTGTAGTCAACTTGTTGATTGATTGGCATTAAACCCTTCTATTGACGGGTTTCTCTTGTATCCCCGGGGTCAAAATATATCAAAGGTTGCCTTATATACATCCTGTAAATTATTTGAATACAAAAGAAGTTGATTGGGTCCCACCATACTCATCTGATCCGACTACGGGCGAACGTTCGCAAATTATGAACATTCGCAATTTATACTGATCGTCAATTATTTTTCCAACATGCGCAATTTTTTCACTGGAGTTTTGAGACTTCTACCACGTCGAATGTTCGCAAATTGCAAACATTCGCAATTTATTCACTGGAGTTTTTGTACTTATAGCGGGGCGAACGTTCACAATTCTTTATTGTTGTTGTGTAGTTCTTTTCTCAATTCTTCCGTTCAGGTCCAATTTGTGCATCTCCATGTCATTTGTATTTCATTTATAACTCACTTTCGGTCCTCCTTTGCTTCATTTCACTTCGTCCCCGGTTCTTGAATGGTCTTTAGCTGATATTTCAGTTAATTCACTAAAATTAGCTCACTTTACACGCAACAAACCTAGAACACACTTAGACAAGCAAACAAGGTAAAAATACTAAAATAGTGAAATATATGGACTAACAATACTGTATTAATCGCCTAGAATGTATAACATTCGGCTCTTATCATTGACATGTGGTTGAATTCAAAATATGAGCACACCAGGAGAAACGGATCGATGAGACGAAGCCAACAGTGTTAAGCAAGTCACCGGAAAATTCTGCACGCGCCCTCACATCTTGCTAGAAGTTTCGATCAGTTTTTTGGATTCCATGTGCGGCAATTTTGTTTCCGGCCTATTTCGCGGAGCATGGTTGACTTAAACCAGACATATAATATATTGACAGAAAGCTCTTTAGAAGACGAATGCTTTGGCTCAAAACTCATCCCCATTGGAGAAGCATGTGCCCCGAGAAGTTTCTGTTGTGCTAAATTATTTTTGGCCCATTTGGAGTGTTTTTTTAACCCGTTTTTAACGCAGTCAGTGGCATTCTTATGATTTTGGACCGCTTCGGACGCAACAGTGTAGTCGGTTTTGCATAATTCGACTCCGAAAATATCAGACAAGAGAAGTGAGTTATATGGCTGAAAAAAAGGCAACAAAGCTTGGATTTAAGATGTTTTACTCACTGTTGACGTCGATGAGGTGGAGGTTATGTTGATGGAGGAGTTGTGGTTCTGGTAGGTGACGGCTGTGGTGTTGGTGTTGGACAAGATGAGCTTTGGAGCATAAAATAATTGATTTTGTTTTTGGCTTTGAGTTTGTGTTGTTGAAATGTGATATATATATATATATATATATATATATATAGGTGAGTGGGAGATAAAGTTGTTGAAAGTTGTTGTGGTGAGTGATTTGTTGAGGAGTAAAAAAAATAAAAAATAAAAAAAAGAAGATGATGAAGCAGATGAATTGATCGCGGAGAAGGCGCGGTCATGAAGATTGTGATGAAGATGATGTAGATGTTGAAGAATGATGAAAAAGCGCACATAGTCACGGTGGAGGTGGAGTATGATGCGTGTAGATGAAAAAGCAAAAAATAATGAGTAGAATAGTGTAGAGAAGAAGAAGAAATCAACGTGGAAGGGTGATGATGCTTAAAGAGATATGGAGCCTTGAAGAGATGATTGACGAGATGGAATTTGAGCCAAGGTGGAGATTGTTAGGAAAGTGTCTCAAATTCTTATTGTAATAGGGTTTTCTATTTAGAGTATGTTTTATATGGTAATTTCTTGTTAGAGGAAAATATTATTCTCCAAGGAATTATAATCCTTTTCCAACAAGAAATTAGTTTTGTAACTCTAGAAATAGATACCTAGGGTTGATGGTTGAGACTTATGAGAAGGAGAGAGATGTAGTCCCATGGGGATCGATGTGCTTTGAAGGGTATAGAGAGTTTACGTGTTGGGTTGAGTAGACACCGCTGTGAGAAGAAGTCTCGTGTGAAGAAGTCGCGAAGGCGAGAAGAAGTTGTGAGTACACATGGAGATATTTACCGGTGTTGGTAATTCTCTACTATTGTAATATCTCTACATGATTATAATGAAATCCCTTCTCATTCGTGGACGTAGGCCAAAGTTGGGGCTGAACCACGTTAAATATTGTGTGTTATGTGTGTGTGATTTATCTGTGTGAGTAAAAATAGGTGTCGATGATCTTGTGTGGGATTAATTCTTAAGCATTGAAAAAGAATTAATTCCTAACAAAAAGAGATCATAGTGTATTGTGTATAGCTTGATTCAATTCTTGTTAATTTGTTATTAGGTTTGTATTCTATTTAATTTTCAACCAAGCTTAAAGGTGCTCCATCAACACACCATGTTTGCAAATAAGAATTAGTGTAGGATTCGATATGATTGACCCTATTCGGGGAGGCCTATTCGGGATCCAGATAGATGGCCGAGTCACTAAGAAACTTCATGACATGGGTTTGAAAATCAGTTTTCATGTTATGAGAGGCTTGAGTTTTCAGGTCTTCAATTCAAACACCCCTGTCTTAGACATTACGACCGTACATATTCATCCTCATTATCACCATAACTGTATACATATTCGCTTTTCTCATTCATAATTGTGGATTGCCACATTAATTTGTGTTTAATGGAATAAAAATCCAACAACATTGGCTTAAGTCTGTGTGTGATTTGATTTATTTTGATTAGGAAAAGCTTACAAAGAAGATGGCGGACAGTTTACTTGTATTAATGCTACATCTAAAGGAGGCCAATTGAGAAATAATGGTGGAGAGTAAATACATGCTCTGGAACTCGTTGGCCGCAAAGGAAGCAAAAGTTGCAGGTTGGTCTTGTAAGCTCTCGATGATAAAACTGAACAAGTCTGCTGGAAAGAAAGATTAATCACGCGTACATCTATTTCCATAAAGAAGAACAAGACTTTTACATGAGTTACCATGTCGTTTACAATATTTTCATTTCTTAATTTTCTAAGGATTGATTAATGATGCAAGTGCAGTGACTATCAGAGATGTGATCTTGATGAGTATTTGTAGGATTGCTTGTAATTAGGGATTGCAAAGATGTAAGGAGTTATAAGATTTGATATGATCTTGATGAGTTGTAGGATTGCATATAATATAGATGATACCCAAATTCTTGGGATATTATTGTAGAGATCACTTCTTATAAAGAATAGAAAATATTATAAAAAGGAGGTCTTCCAAGGGGAAAGACAGAGGAATTTTCTCCAAAAATCTCTTTGTATTTTTGTCTAGTCATGGTATCAGAGCCATATTTGATTTAGAGAAATTCTAGAGTTCTTTAGATACATTATAGTTTTTTTCTTTTTAAAAAACTATGGCGTCTTGTTTCTAAGGAGTTTCAGCATTTTGGTGATAGAATTGTGATTAAATTGCAGTCAAGGATTGCAATTTGTATCATCTCAGGTGTTCGAAAGTTTTTTTGCAAAAGAAAATGTCATAAAAATTATTTTTCTTGGGAGTTTCAATTTCCTATTTTTGTGAGAGGGAAAGAATTATGGCGGCAGGTAGATGAATCAGTCCCAAAGCCACAAGTTGGGACTGAACGTGCTAGCATAGCTAAGTGGGAGTCCAATGATGCCAAAATAATTAGTTGGATTTTAAGTTCAATAGAGTCTAATATTGTTCTCAACTTGCGGTCCTACTCTAATGCTAAAGATATGTGGGGTTACCTAAAGAAGTTTTACAATCAAAAGGACTCTGGTAGGCAATTTCAGCTTGAATTGGATATCTCTGAATACTCCCAAAGGAATATGTCAATTCAAGATTACTATTTTAGATTCATGAATCTCTGGGTTGAATATAAGGAATTGATTTACGCTAGTGTTCCAAGTGAGGGGTTATGATGCAGGGGGATCCGAGTCAGACGATGCCGAGATATCAGATTGCTCATTAATGGCGCTGGATTACCTGGAGCGGGAGGATCAGCGCAAGGATGGCAAGAAATTGTGATCTAGCCTAATTGGGGCGGTTTCTGTGCACGTGTCGATTTTTTGGCCATAACTGTGGCTATAAGTGTCTGATTCGCGCCCGTGACCCCAATTCGGAAAGCTAACTTCGGCCCGCTGGGTGCACCTCGTTTCGAGCCCTAAATCTTCTATTTTCCTTTTCAAATCTCTATTTTTAGTTAATTTTTGCTATTTATGGTAATCTTATATTTGTCGATTAGGAAATGATTCTGAACTCGATTTGGGCCAGATTTTTGGCAATCTTTTGATTTCTTTTCGTATTTCGTTTTGGTAAGACTTTTAGGGTTTTGCTATTTTTGGTAAAAATCCTATTAAGGGTCAATTTTCAGTTATTTAAACCCGGCTTGTGGGTTGTTTTTATTATTCCCGAATTTAAAGTATTTTATTGAATTTCAGAGTGTTCTCTGAATTTTGGGTCGAATTCTCCCGTTTTTTCTTGCAAATTACCTATTGCACTAGTCTGTAGAATAATCTATATTCTGTCCGGCATCAGGTTACCAACTATTCAAAAAGTGCATGAAATTACTCAAAGAGATCAGTTTCTCATGAAGATGAGATGTGAATTTGAATCTGTCCGATTACACTTGATGGCTAGAGATCCTTCTCCATCATTGATATTTGCTTTGGTAAACTACTCCAAGAAGAACAACGATGTTTGACACAAGTTGCACTTGAAGAGAAGGTTGTGGGCTCTAATCCACTATATGTGGTGTATGTTGCTCAAGCTAAAGGTAGAGATATGAGCAAAACACAATGCTATAGTTGTAAGGAATATGGGCACATGACAAATCAGTGTAAGAAGAAATTATGCAACTATTATAAGAAGCCTGGACATTTGATTGTTGATTGCCGTAAACGACCTCAAAATCGAACACCCCAGGCCTTTCATGCTACCACCGTTGTGGGCTCTTCCTCTGCTCCTGTGACTATGCAGCCTTCTCAAAATTTTGCAACTTCCAATTCCCTAAGTCCAGAGGTAATGCAACAAATGATTCATTCTGCATTTTATGCTCTTAGTCTTATAGCTAAAATTGCCTCCTCTCCTATTTGGTATATTGATTCTGGTGCTTCCAATCATATGACCTCTTCTTCGAGTCATCTCACTAATGTAAAATCATATGTTGGAAATGTGCAAATTCATACGGCTAATGGAACACATCTTCCCATTAAACCAGTTGGTGATATTCCTCATTCTTTACCATTGCATAACGTTTTCCATACACCATGTTTGACCTCTAATCTTATATATGTTGGGCAATTAGTTGATAACAACTGCAAAGTCTCATTTTCCAAATCTGGTTGTATTGTGTAGGATCAAGACTAGGGGAAAGTGATTGGGAAGGGACATAAATGTGGAATGATGTTTCCTTTAAGCTTGTCTAACTATCCCATGAATAAATACTTGTTCTCACTATTTTGTCCTCCTTCGACTACCTCAAGCGAGATCTGTCATAAACGTTTGGGTCATCCTAATGCCAAAATATTATTGTACTTGCTGAAATCTGGTTTGTTATTTAATAAAAACCTTGTTTCTTTACATAATGTGTCATTTGATTGTAGTAGTTGCAAATTGGGCAAAAGTAAAACGATTCATTTTCTAGTTCATGGTGACATTACTACAAAATGCTTCGACTTGATTCATACTGATCTTTGGGGGGCTGTTCCATTTTCCTCTCGTACTCATCATAAATATTTTGTTTCATTTATAGATGATTATAGTCGACATATATGGATTTATTTTTTGCATTCTAAATCTGATGTTTTTGATGCGTTTAAACATTTTTTTGTTTACATAAAAAATCAGTTTTCCACATCCATCAAAATTCTTCGTTATGATTCTGGAGGTGAATATACGAAAACTAACTTTCAAAATTATCTTCAAAAGAAAGGAATTATTTCCCAGTTAACTTGTCCATCTACTCCTTAATAAATTGGAGTAGCCGAGAGGAAAAATGGACATCTTTTAGATGTAACTTGGACCTTACTCCTTGATACATCAGTGCCTTCTCATTTTTGGGTCGAAGCACTTTCCACAACTGCATATCTTATCAAGAGACTGCCTTCTCCAAAGCTTGAACATCAATCGCCATATTTTTTATTGCATCAAACACATCCCGATTATAAACAACTGCATGTTTTTGGTTGTGTATATATCTACCAGCCCGAGATCGAAACAAACTCTCAGCCCAATCTGTTCGGTGTGCATTTCTTGGGTATACATTGAATAGAAAAGTCTTTATTTGTTATGATCCTTCTGCTCATCGTATTCGTATCTCTCGTAATGTAGTCTTTGTGGAGAAGCAATATTTTTTCCAGAATACTCATATCTCTCATAATCCTTCTGCATGTTTTTTATTTTCTTTCTCTCTCTTCCTCTAAGTCTTTTTCCTCTTCTTCTATTTCTTTGGAGTCTATATTTGAAGAACTTTTCTTGCTTGATCTTTCTCTCAATCTTGAAGTTTTTGTAAACCAACTATATTGAAATTTCAAGCTTGGAAATTATTGTATTACACTAACTCAATCATTTATATATACTGCTCATAGGGTGTATATGTTTATATCTTAGCCCCTCTCCTATGTACATGTCTTCAAACACAAATTAATTAAATATTCATTTTGAATAAGGTGTTTGTTCAATGAACTACCTTTTTCTCCAACTGTCATGACGACTTAATGATAGAACGTTTTGCATCCCAATGCACTACATTTATTTCTTATGACGTGAGCCCGTTACACGCACCCCCGCGCATGGGGGATAACTGTAGGTGTACTCGAAGCAAATATAATCTCGAGACACTTGTAGCATTTATAAGGTAATGACATAGGAATTTACCCTATACAATTTAGGGAATCGACAGAGGAATTGTGGATTGGAAGAAAAACAGTAAAACGAGCAGCGACGTCAAAAGGAGTGTTATGAGTTTTCTATAGCCATGGACATCGAGAGTTTAAAAAATATCTTAAAGACAATGATGATTGCGTGTGGAAATGAATGAAACATTTAATGCAGTATCAAAAGATACTCATCACTTTGACTTTAAGGTATTTGTTTTAAAAGTCAAAGTGATGAGTATCGATAAACAGTGTTTTATCGTACCAAAAGACTGTATTTAAGATATTTTACTTTGCCTATAAAAGGTGAAGTCCTCAAGATAGAAAGAAAAAGACTGATTTTCCTATGAACTAAACACTTCTTTTGTTTACTGCTTTCCTCCTCTTCATAACTTTGTTTGATTTCCATCACATTTGAGACTTAAGATTTGTTTTTACCAGTTTTAATATAAATTAAATTGAACCCACCTTCAAATACCAAAGTCTTTTACACATGTGAGGTAGCTTTGGAGCCTTTGAGAGATCTCTGCAAGTTTTCTACAGATTCATATACTTCTACAGAGGTATATATTGAGAGAATATTATTGAGTGATAAGATATATTCAAGTTCTCTCTTGGTATTGGGATTTTCTGATTGTGCTTCTACATCGACGATCTTATGCACAATTGAATGACCTAGATTTTGAAAAATCTACACATCGCTGATTGCAATGTGGTTGCTTTGATCCGTTTGAGAAATGGAGTCGTCTGAGTGCGAAGATCGGAGCAGGAGGCTTCGTGGTTCATTGATCTGTTGAGAAGCGGAGCAAGAACTTTGCGGAGCACGAGTGATTCAAGTTCGTCAGACACCGAGTGGAGAAAGGCAGATCTAGAGGGATTTGTAACTTTAAAACTTCATAGAGTCTGTGTAATCCTTGATTCATAGTTCATCGATACCTGAGTGTATTTGTGGTTTTTGCTTAGAGTCTTTCCAAGGTTTTTCACGTAAAAATATCGTGTCTCGATCTATTGCTTTATTTTTTGTACTTAGATTAATCGTTGAATGATTTATCTTGATAGAGAATTAGATTAGAATTGACTTTTCTGTAATTAATATTAATTTGTCAATAAATGCAAAAAAAGTCTATTGACTCCCCCCCAAGACTATTTTAATTGATCGTACTGGTAATTTCAGTATCCTTTGTTATTATGGTTAGGTGGTTTTAACTTCAGGAAATAGGCCTTATTTGGAGGTGGTGAGACAAACATAGATAGAGGCTCCAACCATAGGAATCATAAGAGTTCCCGCCTCTTGGGGGCAAGCCAACTTGAAAATACCCTCGAAATATTTGGGAAGTTATATTTTATTTCATTATTATTTGAAGTGAAATATACTTAAAAAAAAAAAATCTTACCGAAGAAAAAAAAAAAGAACACCTAATGAATAAATTATATACATGAATTCTTTTACTGTTTGCTTTGAATTGCAAACATGGTGAGTAAAAGAGAGCTAGAGAGTTGGGTGTCACTCTTCTTGGTTGAAAAGTTGATAGAATACTCTCCTATAAATGGGCTTCATCAGCTGGAGGAAGATATACAACATTCATACACCAAAGCCACACACCAGATAGCAGAGAGCAAAACATATAATTTAGAGGGTGAGGAAGAAACAGTGTATTTTTTTTTTTGAGTGTGAGAGATACAGTTTTGTCCGTGGACGTAGGCATTGTTTGCCCAACCAAGTAAATTCTTCTTGTGGTATTGCTCATGTTTGTGTGTGTGTTTATACTATTTTAATAAAATTATTTACCGCACTGTCGATTTTCTTCCTGTAAAATTGAATTCCAAGTATCTGGAAAGATTAGTGGCATCTAATTTTCTAACAGAAACAAGCACAAAAGTCAAATTAAGATTGCAGAAAATAAATTGGGTAATCATGTGACATTTCGTTAAATCTTCATCATTTGCTTCACACAATGATCGTATATGGACACACAATATTTTATTTTTTTCTACCAAATGCATAACTTATACATGAACAAAGAAGTAATAAAAAAAGAAAAAAAAAAGGCATAAAAACCATCAAGATTAGAAATAATAGATTTCCACAAGTGGGTATTTACATACACAACTGCATTTAGGCTCCCCAATTACTGACTTCAGATTGAAAGCACTCCAGAAACATTGTCATCATTTCCTTCACAAAATTAAACCAAATAACCCATACAGGTTGGCCAGTTAGAAAAGACTCGTACTTAGGCCCTGTTTGTTTTCTGATTCCGGGTCCATTTGGTCTGGTCTAGTCTTGGGTTTTAGAGACCAGACCATATTTATTTTGACTTAGTCTCAAAAATTGGACCCAGACTAAAAGGGACCAAATCAAGGTTGTTGGAATCGCGATCCTAAGTAGGATCGTTAGGAGGTCTGTAGGATTGAGATCATAGAATCGTAAATAGGATTGTAAGAATCTACCAGATTGTTATAAAAAAAATTTCAAATTAACTTATCTCTATAATAAAACAAAAATATACTCAAAACATCAAATATAATAATAAAAAAAACATAATCCTAAATTCGATTTTAAAAATATTACAAAGACTATATACATATGGTCTTAATTACATTCTCTTATTAATCTTAACAATATTAATTAATGTCTACAAATAATCAAGATAATATGAGTTATAACTCTTAAATAGATTTTGTGAAGCATTACACAAATGATCTATAAGCTTAAATTTTCTATTGCATTATTATTTTTAAATAGATTTTGTGTATTATTACATAATTAATATAAAGGCTTAGATTTTTAAATTTTTTGGATTAAAGAATTATTGATAAAATTTAATTATTATTATTATTTTTTAATCATTTTAAACATAATAACTAATTATATAAGAATAATTAAGTCCCATTTTTTTTCTTTTTAGTAATTACATAAGTTTGGCCTATCATATAGTATCACTCTATATTTCTCTAGTCTATGTCTTTTGAAATACCAATTAGAGTTACACTTTTATAACTAAGTATGATTAGATGTAAATTAGAGATAATAAATAATAAATAATAAATATATACAAAAAGTATAGATGAGTATAAATCAAAAATAAATTTAGACCGGTTATTAATTTTTATTAGATAACGAGTATAGTTAAGTAGTAATTATGGATAAATATATATATTTAATGGGAAGATTAAAAGAGTTTTGTAATAATTAATATAAAAATAAATATTAAATAATTTGAGTTTGAGTTAAATATTTGAAGGACCTTGTACTTTATAATAGTATAGATAGATATAGAAATAGAAATAGATTGGGTTGAATTTGAGTTTTAAAAGCATTCTTTTGTTTCTTTTTTAAAAAAATTGGCCCTTTTATATGGATAGTCCAACCTAAAATTAATTTTTTCATCTAAAAAGCTCTAAATTGCATACGAATAGTAGAATCATTTTGGGTGGGATTGGGATCATTTTGGGTGGTAGGATATCCTACCTCATAGGATTGCGGTCCTAACAACCATATACCAAATTGAATCAAATGGAGTGTTTTTGGACCCAGCTTTTTGTTGGGTCAAGTTGGTTTGGTTCCAAAAATTGGTAACCAAAATCAGAATTTTGATACACCAACCACCCAACGAACAAAACAAAATTAATTAAATAATATATAAAAATAATAATAAATTAATAAATAATAAATAAAATAAAATATATTTATGAATAAAATAAAAATAAATAAGTAAATAATAATATAAATAAAATATATTTATAAATTAATAAAAATAAATGAATAAAAAATAAACAAAATGAATTAAATAATACATAAAAATAAATAAATATAATAAATAATAATATAAATAATAAATTAATAAAAATAAATGAATAAATAATAAATTAAATAAAATATATTTATAAATTAATAAAAATAAAAATATATACAAAATAATGAATAATAAACAAAATGAATTAAATAATGCATAAAAAGAATAATAATAAATGATAAATAATAAATTAATAAAATATGTTTATAAATTAATAAAATAAATTAATAAATAAATAATAATAATATAAATTAAATAAAATATATTTATAAATGATATTATCCCATTTTTCTCAGAACGAGATTATCAAATCAGAATGTTTACCAAATATATTTTCAGTTCAAGAATCAGACCAGACAAGATTAAATCGGTTGCCAAACAAGGGGCTTAGTGACTAAGGAGCATGTCTTATTCAATCCTCAATAATTTGCTGGGTGGCGATTACATACATAATTTGGACAGTACCAAATCTGTGTGGAAAGCAGATGTAGTAAACAAGAGACAATATGCAGAACCTCATTGTCACTTCTTTTGTTAGATGGTTTGAAGAGAGAGTGTACAAGAGACAATATGCAGAACCCCATTATCACCGCTTTTATTAGTTTGTTTGAAGACACCGCTTTTATTAGTTTGTTTGAAGACAGAGTCTGATATGGGCGGGGATGGGGTCCGGGGAAAAAACATTGCATATATGGGGTGAAGATGGTTTTAGTTCTTCCCTCCTTGTCTTATTTAGACATATTATTAAATTGAAGTGAACCTAATATTACACAATTTGTTTTTTGTTATTTTTGGTTGAATGTATTATAATTTGAATTATTGGATAATTTGGTGATTTATTTAGTTTTTATAATATTGAATTTCGTATTTTAAGTATATGATTTTGTGGACTTGTTTAATTTTAAAATGACATATTTGAAAATTTCAACTGTTAACTGGTACCCACGGGCTTTAATAAATCCGAAGGGGACGGGGACGGGGACGGAGTGATCTCCCACCACGTTTAGTCAGTTTTGGGTGGGGGATGAGGATTTCTTACATGTTGTGGGAGCATATGAGGGTACACCCTCCTAGAACCGCACCCGTTACCATCCCTATTTGGGAGGGTTTCCCAATACTAAAGTTACTTCCAATGAAATATCTTTGTATCTAAAAAAAAAAATCGATAAACAAAATATTTGTAGTGAATTTGTTTACGGTCGAGACAATTAAAAAAAAATTCAAGTACCACCAATACCTATTGCCTTACCTTTATATGTTTATATGACAAAAAAATTGAAATTACCTAGGAAACAATAAACTTGGGCGGGGGGGGGGGGGGGGGGGGGGGGTTATGAATTAATTTTAATTATGGAATAGTCAATTTTAATCCACTCTGGTATCAATGCACTATGAATCAAAGAATATACAGACTTTATGAAGATTGGACTTACAATAACACTGACTTGTCTTCTTTCACTCGACGTCCCGTAATATTGATTCACTTGTGCTCCACGAAGCTCTTGCTCCGATCTCCGAACTCTGATGGTTTCGCTTCTCAATGGATCAACGAACCACGAAGCTTCTCACTCCGATCTCTGTACTCTGACGATTCCGCTTCTCAAAGGATCGATGCAACCGCAATCTCTTTGTCTCACTAATAGGTGTCAAATATTAGTAATTTTGACCCCTTAACTCACTTACGTTCTTTCATTCCATTATTTGGTATTTTTATGTTGTTTGCGTATTAAAGCATGTTTCAAGAGCTTAATGAAGAAATGGAGTTAATTTTGGTGAATTAATTGAAGAGTGTGTTATTTCTATCCAAGAGGAGTCAAAGAGGCAGTCCGAGACAAAAATGGCCCCCGAAGGACAAAAACAACATTTTCAGAAGTCGTTATCTTCAGCAAAAAGTATCGTGGGTTCAAGACGGACGTTGTAACACCCCGTTTCATTTTCCCTTATTTCTGAATTATTCCCGATTTATTTTCGGTGATGACGTCACTTGTTCATGACGTCATGGTTACTCTGTGTATTTTACGAGTAAATTTTTCGCGTTTATGTCTTGATACGACGGGATGACGCGACTATTGACTTGTTGACTACTTCGTGGATTGTCGTTGGCGATTACGAGAATTGACGGCGAGTTTAATGTTTCGAACTGGTGAAACGTTGACGTGAGTTCAGGATTCGATAACACGATTATATGATTTCTCTTCGTTGACTTCGTGGAATTCTGTAGCTATTACGTGGCTGGACGTGACGATAGTATTTCGAACCTAGTGAAACGCTTACGTGTGTTCTTGTTATCGACTACGTGATTGAGTTGTGACGATTGACAGCTAGTGTTATCGACTAAACGGATTTGTTTCGACGCTTGACGCTTAGGGCTTCGACTCAGTGATTTGAGTTTGGTAGTTAGTGCTTTAGGGATTCGACGTTTTGTTTCCCCTGGTTATGGCGTTAGTACGTGCCTTGTTTAGCTGACGTGCTTAGGAGTATTGATAGTCCTTTCGCTCGTTTTATTTATGTTTGTATATACGTGCTCTGTTTGTTGATGCTCTGTGTATTGATGTGGCATTAGGTGCCTTAGTTTCTTGACTTACGTGTTTAAGTGTATTTGTATTACCTTGTTCGTTTTTCGTGCTTATATGTATATGATACGTGTTAGTGGATTAATTTGGGTTGAAGTGATTTTATTTGATTACTGTTCGAATAAGTTACGTGCCTTAGTTGTTTGGATTAGCGACGACTCCGATGATTCGATAGTTGAGTCTCGTACCGAAATATTTAATTTGGCTATTATTATTGATTAACTATCCGTAGAGTTTATGGGGAGCGCATGATATAAACCGCTAGACGATTAGTGATTTAATTTTGTTTATATAAATATTCATACCCGAGTTTGTAACCGAGTTAATTATTCCGGATTGTATTAGTTATTCGGAGTCCGATGGGGCTTTCGGTGATTTATCGGTGGATAAATTTTGTGCCCCAGAACTTTTATTTGGGCCTATATTATTTATTCGGAGTCCGGTGAATTTGATGGGCTCACGTAGAATTATTTGAGTGTCCCCGGTATATTTTACGGGACTTATTTTATTTATATGAATTTAATTATAATTATATATATATATGGGTTTCATACACTAGATTATTTATTTCAGCTATAATCTTTATTTTGGGGGTTCCCGGTATATTTTCGGGATTTATTGTTCGTATATATATATATTATTAATTGGGTATATATATATATGTGTGTGGGTATTTAATAAAAGAAATTAAATGCAATTATATATATATATGGGTATTAAATAATTAAATAAATGAAATTGAAGCAATTAGTGGACTTTGGTGGACCAACCATCTCTTTTCTCATGTCACACATTTATTTAATATCTTGGTCACACTTGAGGTCACATGGACCTAGTAATTAGATGTTACAAAATTCAATTGAGTTGAATTATATATATATACGTATATGAGTCATACATATTTGAGAAATATGTATTATTAGTGCTACATTTCCAGAAACTTCTCCAGACTGCCCGTTCTTTCTCCTTCATCACAGGTATTTGCCTCCTCTCTTCTTCAGCGACTGAACCACTCCTTTTTGGTCTTCATCCTTGATATGTTAGAGATAGAGAGAGAGAGAGGGAGACATTGAAAGAGGCCGATTGAGAGGGAAACCGAGAGGTCGTGCACCAGGCATGACCTGGTTAGAAGTTGGGGTCGCCGGACGTGGCGACCCAGGTAGGGGTTAGCTCGCCGGAGTAACGACGAGCTGGAGGGCAGAAGCGGCGTGCAGCAGCAAGCTCGCCGGAGCTGCTGACGACGCGCGGCTTGGTGCGTTCCTGTAGGCGTCGACCAGGGTGTCTCATGGGTGGTGGTTCGACGGTGACGGCGATAGCAGATGAAGGTTGCCGGAGCTGGTAGTGACGGCCAGTGGTGGAGCAGATCGTTGGTAGTGATGATGAACAGTAGCGAGTTCGGACTGAGTCGGGTCGACTCAGTGGCGAGTTGGACTCGGTTCGGGCTGATTTTCGGAGGATAGCTCGGCCTCGGTACCGTGTACGCTATATCCGAAATTGGAGCGAAACCGTTGAGTGGTTTGCCGGAAATTTTAGATTTTCGGTAAGAATTTTCGGTTGATATTCTTTAGATTTATTCAAAATTACTTATCGATAATTAATGAGCTTCGGGTATATTAATTAGGTTGACGAGGCAGATATTTTTCCGTATTCGAAAATGGATTAGCGCAACTTTGTTCGGCGAGCTTATTTTCGGTGACGGCACTGTTCACTGTCGGTTAAAGCGGGACTGTTTGTAAGCGTTTAAATTAGGTGGGAATTTTATATATATATTTTTATATATATATATTTATCTAGCACTCACTAATAGTGCGTAGAAAATGCTAAATAGCCCCGTTGTATGTTTATGAATAATAAAAGCAAGAAATTAAATTCCTAGTGGTAGACGAATAGCTAGGAATTTTATAGAATTTTCGGAGTACCCGTAAATGTATTAAAGGAGAATGAAATTGGAAATTCTTGCGGAAATTAAGTAAATTAATTCCCTGAAAAATTATAATGAATTAAATCCTATTTAAATTGGATTAAAATAGGTGGTCTAGTACCCCTGGACTTAAAGTAGGATTTTGTAGAATTTTGTGTGAAATTAGAACTTGTAGTTAGCTCTCGGAATTATATGTAACTGATATTAAAATACAGTGGGAGCGGGGCCGATTTGATATTGAGGGACGTAGGGCCGTTTAATAAATATTTCATCTTTTATTTATATTATATTGAAATTTGAAATAAGATAGGGGTATTCACGAGGATGAGGGATGTATAGACGTGATTTTAGTTCCCTAGTTGGTTTTCTCGGAAATCATTAATAAATTAAATTGTGAATTAAATTGTTTAATTTCCCCTGAGGCTGATTAGTTTGAAAACAATTATTGGGAATTAAAATTTAAAAGCATGCTGGTATACAGAATCTATAAGTACTGGGTAACTGAGAACCCGATTATTTCTGTGATAAAATGAGAATTTATTTACTGTATATTTGATATTGTGAAGCATGATTGATATGAGATTGATTGGCTTTGATGCCGTGTTATGGAGCATATTTAATTCATATGGAGGCATTTTACATTTATATGGCACCATGTTATATATATTGTTTCGGTGCATGTTGCATGCCTCATTTATATCACGTGCATGTCTGGATCGTTTGGAATGTCGCAACAACTGGCCAGGGGTGGTCTAGCACCAGGGAGCTAGTAACTCTCAATTCTCTAGACATTTGGGGGTGAGGGCTTGGGCCTCACTTGCCGGTTTCCGCGCGGTCGTGGTATCCGCACTTTCTTTGGCGACGCCCACCCTTCCTGTTGTGGGTTTGTTGCCCCAGCAGTGAACGGTTTGGGATTCCTGGATATTAGTGGCTAGGGTTGCATTGGAGTTGCATTGTCATGGCATTTACATTCATATTGGACATTTATTTGATATGTACTTGCCTGTTATTATTGATTATCGATATTGAGTATGTGATGTCTGAGTTGTAATTAAATATCTGTATTATTCTCTTGGGCGCTAAGGCGCAGCGTTTGTAATTAATATTTGAATTCTGGTTAAATTATAATGATTATTTAAAGATTTAAAATTGTAAAGAAAGAAATAAAGTTCGACGATAATAAAAACCTGGATTAGTGGAGCCACGATTGGCATGTGTTCCAGGTGGTTATATGGATATAAAAGTGAAAAGGTTTTGATAACTAATTGTTTTCCCCTTGAGTTGGAGTTGAGTTGGCTAGTCGTATACTGAGACTTGGTTGTGGTTGTGCCTTTGGCCACCTAGGCCTTTGTGGTTGGTGATTAGCATTATCACTGGATGATTATTAGACCACTTCGGTAGTGGGGAGAGTTTTTTAGGTTAAAGGTCGGGTAAGACTCGTTAGTCTGACCTTGTTTCTCTTGGCTGTGTATTTTGAGCTTGTCGCTCACCCTTCCACTTTAAAAGCGCTTCGAGTAGTAAATGTGTTTTTAGAGTTTGATTGTTTCAGATTCCTCCTAGTTGTTCCGAGGAACACTTGAATCCCGGTGTTGGTTTGGTGACCTTTGAGGATTCGTTTTATAAGTTCCTATATTAAGTTGAAGGTCTTAGAACCCGTTTCGAAATAAGTTTGAATGTGACTTTGAGGTGATATTCAGTTGAACCCTAGTAGTTCTTTTCCCCGTGTTATAGTTTATCGGGTTTTTACCCGAACATGTGTTTCTGAGGTTTCATTCCTTAAGGTAAGAAATATGATCATTTGTGGTTGTCTGTGGATCTTCTCGGGTAAGAGAAGTGAGATTAAGTTAAGCACACATAGTGCGATTCCTAGTGTTGGTTGGGTTAGGAGGCATTGGAACCAAATATGATTTGACCGGGCCCTAACTTTTTCTTAAAACCGGTTGAATCTTTCGGGATTTAACATTTTTCTTTAAAAACCCGAGGGCCATGGCATCTGTTTGGGACTAAATGACTCCAGTAACCCTTTCTTGCGCCTCGATAGGCGGTATGAGTTAGAGGTGATCTTGTTGATCTGTACCCCTTTTTAGTGCCTCGATAGGCAGTGTGAGTTAGAGATAGTTCGGTTGGTTACCGAATCCAGTGTGGTGATAATATATTTCCTTGTGTATTTCTTTGGGGTGAATGGATTAGTTCACGAATCATTGTAAACAAAAAGAACTTGTATTGAGGATACCATTGGACTGTATTGATGATAGAAATTGTGAGAGTGAGACTCTCCAGGTATGATCTGATAGAGGTAATGTGTAAGAATTATGAATTTATTTTGTGGACATGATTATGGTTTTCCCATCTGGTAGTCCTAGTGAGTGATCTTACCTCCTAAGAATCTTGGGTGGCGTGCTTAGTGTATGATATAATAGATAGTTAGTTCTGGTTGTATCCCTAGACGAGAGTGTGTATTCGACTGGGTGCTTTTATACACCAGGTGCTAGGATTAGCTGTTTACGGGACTTTATGTATATATATATATGTGTATGTATATATGTGTTGGTTCGACATGCATTTATACGAGTGGTAGATATATCTTATGATCTGTGTTGTTTTACGACTCTTGAGTAGTTTCGAGATCAGTTGTGAGGTTATTGTTGGGTGTCTCGGGTTAGCGGGGGTGCCATGGGAGACGGTAGCTTGACCTAGGATAGATGCATGCACACGGGATGGTTAGCGTTTTCTAAACGGCTATGAGTGTGATGTTTTGATATTATGGTGATCACGTGGTTTTTTGCTCACCCCCCACACAAAACATTTTCAGGTTTGCAGGTGGGTGCAGCACGGCGCGTACGGCGGCGATGGTACGGGGGATTTGGGATGGTAGATTCATTCCTCCTTTCGTAATCATATTTATTATTCTTTTATTCTCTTGGGAGCCAGGTTGTTGGCAAATTCCCTTATGTTGTATTTTCAGTTCATGTATTTATTATTTTGGGGTGCCATTGTATTTGTTCGGCACTACCGTATGATTCTCTGTATTCTTATTTGAGCTTGGTGGCTCAGTGGGTGTTTGTTGTTGTTTGGGATGCCTTTATACCTTTTCGGCATCGCCATATGTTTTTCATTGTAATTTCATTTGAGCATTTGGGGCTCTGTTCATTTTAGTAGGGTTTTGGAGAGGTATTAGTGTTCTTTTCCATTACCTCGGCCCTAGTAGGTTTCTGGAATGTTGGGCTACGTGTCGTTGCTTTTATTCTTGTTATTCTGGGCAGGTTGTGCTATTGTGTTGAAATTGAGTTGTCCGGATGTTCCAATTACAAACGGAATTCTGCCGGATTTTCGTTAGAATTTCTTTTACTGAGTTTCTATCACTCAGGTGACATGGAATATTTCATATTCATTCATATTCCATGTATTTCGATGTTGTTGTTATCTCTGGTTGTCTTTTTTTTTCTGTGACGTCATACCTCGGGATTCGCTGATTCTCCTGATCGGAGTCTCAGGAATAACGGGGCGTGACAGACGTTTTGGCCCATTCATGGAGAAAAGTGGTCTTCCATAAAAACCCTACGCTTGTGCCTACGCTTACAATACCAAAAAGTGGCTAGAATTACAAAATCTACGCTTGGACCTACGCTTGAAGCGTAGCCCCTAAGCGTAAGTGCGACAACTTTGAGGATTTATGCGTGAATTTTCATGTTTCACCCCGAGCTTAATTAGAAGACGTGCCCATGACTCCAAACCTCTGTATACATGTATATACACTTATATTTAGGGTTTTGATGAGTTTTGAGAGTGAAAAGATGGGAAAGGGTCTCTCTATGCCATTGCCTATATATACAAGACCATACATCAGATGTGAGATATGAGAGATATATTATATTTTTCTAGAGGTTCTGATAGATAGAGGCTAGTTGGTTATGTGAGACGTTCATTCAAGAGGTTCATTCATTCAGACTTACTGCTATTGAGAGCCATATTCAAACCTAGAGATCCGACGAAGAAGACTATGGAGAGCGTTTTTACATCAACGATGTAGTCACCTTCTACCATGGACAACTAACTCGGTGTCTAGGGTTTTCTATCAAAACCCTAGCCAGGTAATGTAGTTCTTTTATTATTTTTAACTGTAAACGAGGGAAAACTGTGACCTTACTGTGATGATTGTAGTAGTTAATAGATCATACTAATTTGCAATATAAAATTATATGTGTGTTCTAAATTCTTGTCTTAGATGGAATAAATATATTATTTTGCACAATTATGATTATTCAATATGGGCTAAAACTCGGATGCTGAATCATGGTTTTTTACATAATGGTGGTAATGAAACTTGAAACCCTAGGTTGACACATGCCGTGTCTTGGCGATTTAATATAGACATGCTTTAGTTTATTGTCATGCATTAGGAGTAGATTAGAGTAGCATAATTGGCATGTACTAGTTAAGTCAGTCATGAGACAGGTTGTCGTGATCCGGTTGATGGTACTCCTTTTTGGGGTCGTATTTAGTTATCTACGATACGACCTGATTCAAAGTTATGGATTATCCTCTTACAGTTGAAATATTAATGAACTATATTATGCGGTTAGTGGTGGAGTGATGAAAATCCTAGTTTTCACTCTCATCTGAATCACAATCAATTTACTTGCTTTTTAGATAATTATTAGTTAAAATAGATAATTTGGTCTTTAACCACCCAAAACAAACAATTTTCAGAAATATAATTTAGTATTTTTGAATTGCTAAAGTGAACAATCTCAATCTCTGTGGGATCGATATCCCTTACTCAAGCTGCTTTGTTATTCTATAATTGATATGTGCGCTTGCGTAGGGTAAAACTTAGCGTCGTTAATGTGTCATTTTTAACTACATATTTTTACACACCTGACATCACATCAAGTTTTTGGCGCCATTGCGAGGGACTAAGCATTGTTCAATAGCTTTAGTAGTTTATTTACATTACGTTATTGTATTCTATTTTAAAGTTAGAATTTTTGTGTTTTTACGAGGTACTCTGAGAAGCACAAATGGATTTGGCGGAGCAATGAAAGTTTCGTTGTCGGACCTCTTGTGATTTTTAGTTTATCTTAATTTTGCACATAATTTTAACTTTATTTCTGTTATTAGTTAGAAGAGTTTAGAAGTAGTTAGTTTTATTTTCTAGAAAAAAAAATTTGCCGTTTTTGTATAAATGATGGTTGGTGGTTTGTTAATATTTGTCGTTGCTTCACCAAACTCCGGTCAACAAAATTTACAATACCTACAAATACTTTACTTAAAATAGTATAGCAATAAGTAGGGTCGAACCACTCTCAACTTGGAACTCGTTTTAAGACTAGGATCCAAAACTTTAATTTTCGAGATTAAAATGAAATTACTTAAAACAATTCTTGAATTTTTGAATAGTAAACTAAAATAACTAGACAATTATCAAATGGTGGAAGAAATCTCAAGGGAAGAGAATCCACCACCCGGGTCTATATAAATAATATTATATATTTCTATTACAAATTCTCCTCCAACCTATTAAATATAAACATAGATATTGGTAGGCATTCCCCGTATTTCCATTAATTGGTAATCACGGAAAATCCTCCCTCTAATGTTTTGGTTTTAAATTAAATAAATATCAATAGTGGTAGGTATTCCCCGTATTTCCATTGATTGGTAATCACGGAGGATCCTTCCTCTATTTTCAACCTCTATTGTAGGTTTTGTCACTTGAAAGAATTATTTCGGGAAGAGAATTAAACAATAAGAAATAAAATAAAATTATGTATATCTTACCCAAGATGGCTTCATCACTCCCTTGAGAAGATGTTTAAGCTAGCATAATGATAGAGAAATAAAACATGATGATTGAAGAATTTTTCATTAACTAAGAAAAAAGATTACAACAAAATAAAAACTTGATACAAGACTAAATTCTTTCTACAATTTCTCACACTCTACCATCTAACTCTCTACAATTTCCAACTACTCTCCTATTTATAGAGAAAATTGGAATATAATGACATCTTGTAAAGTGAAGTTAGATCTACTTTTCTTTTCTTTTTCTTTGAATATTGATGTTTTCCAAGTCATTTTCTTCTTTCTTCATGTGCATTATTTTCTTCATCTTTTATCCATGTGCATTATATTCTTTCTTCCATCCATATGCATTCCTTTCTTCACTTTAATATATTTTCTTCATATTTTCCAATTCAAGCCTATAAGAAATAAAAAGATATATATAAGAACATTTATACAATAAAATGGTGAATTAAAGATTTATTTTTGACATTTAAAATAGTGATTTTGTGAACTTATCAATAAACTGTAAGAAACTCCGATTTTTGCAAATGAAGTGAGGTTTTTGAGTGGCCATTGAAGAAAACTCACTACTATGTTGCGAGCCCAGTTGATTTTAGGCCGAAATACGTTGTTTAGGACCTCAAAATTGAGACTTTGTAATTATTAAAAAAAAATTTGATTTCGAGAAGATGGGTGACCAAAGAGCCAATCTACCAAGGACACCAGCCACATATTTGAAAGGATACTACACACTGAATGCATATGATTTATATGCTGATTTTCCAAAAGAAGAAGGCACGAAGCACTTCGAGATCAAAATGAGCGTTATCAATATGCTTCCAAAATTTTCTGGCCTTAGTATAGAGGACCCATACCAGCATATTAATGATTTCGTCAAGGTTGCCTCGACTGTTAGGTATGATAATATGTGTAAGAATGATTTGCGAGTGCATCTATTTCCTTGGTCGTTTAGAGAAAAAGCTAAAAGATGGTACGTCAAATTGGCTAAGGCAATTAAAATTGATTCAGAAGCCTTTCAAAGAGAATTCATAGAAAAGCATTATCCTATAGGAAATACCTCGGAAGCCCAGGATGCGATCAAAAGTTTTAGAGAGTTTACTGGTGAGAAGTTTCATGATGCTTGGGAGAGATATAGTGAAATATTGTATAAGTGTCCCCACCATAGGCTATCTGAACAAGATGTAGCTAAAAATATTTACATGGGACTTAGAGATGCACATAAAAATTTGATAGATGTGTCAACACAAGGTCAATTTATCCTGAAGCCGGCAAAAGAACTCTTAGATTTGTTTGATAATATTAGGAAGACTACAATTCAATATAAATCTGAGTTGCGGGCTTAAGAGGGACATGAAAGAGGATCCAGCAAAGCATTTGTCATAAAAGGAAGGCCGAATGAGGATGTTAAAAAGTCAGTGGCGTTGATAGGAGAGAAATTTGAAAGAATTGACAACTTTCTTCAGCAAAGTCATTCTCCTACGAAAGAGAGGTTAGAACTAGAAGCTGAGTATTCTCAAACTGAGTGTCAGGACATAATGAATAATGCTCCTTTCACTAATTCATACACCTCAAATGCCATAAATCACCCACTTCTATCCTATGGATCTATAAATGTGGAGAATCCACATCCAAGGTTCCAACAGAGTCAACAATCATTCAACTCCCAACCATCAATCATGGCTCAAAATCCTCAGTCAAATTACTAACCCAGACAACCATCCAATAATTCTCAAGATCTCCAATCATTCAATAATAATCAGGTTATCCAACCATATAACTATCAAAATCAGCCTTAAGGAAACCAAACCCAGGGATTCAATCCAAATCCAGCTTATCCTCAATATCCTCAAAATCATATCCAACATCAAAATCCAACTCAAAATCCACCACCAAGACCACATGGCTTTGAAGAAGAGGTGATTAGCGTCTTGAAGGAGTTAAAAATTAAGTTTTTTGGGAGTTAAAAAATCAATCTAATCATTTTCAGGCAGCTATCAATCAATGAACTCTAAATCCCAATCCATTGCTCAGATAGAAACCCAAATGGGGCAACTAGCTAATGTGGTGAATAGGCTTGAAGATTAAAGATTGCTTAGGCAACCAGTAATTTATCCAAAGAGTCAACAAGTAGTGGATCATGGTTCATTTGCTGAGCATAATTATGAAACAGTCCAAGCCATTACGACTCTGAGAAGTGTAAGGTAAGTGGAGACTAGAGTTGAGGAGGAACATGAAGAGAGGTTACAGAGAAGAGAGGATGTGGAACTAGTGCAAAGAAATGAAGTTGAAGAAGAGAGAATAAAGGAGTATGACAGAATCCAGAAAGATAAATCTCAAGTGAAGGAAGATGAAGAGCCAAAAAGGGCACCATATGAGGAGGAAACACCGTTTCCTCAATGTCTTAGAGAGCCAGCCGAAAATGGTAAGGATATAGCGTCAGACATGTTGAAGACATTCTGACAAGTCAAGATTAATCTGTCTCACTTAGACATTATGGACCAAATATCACCCTATGCTAAGTTTTTGAAAGACAATTGTACTAAAAAGTGTAAAAGCATAAATAAGGTCCCGAAGAAGATTTTTTTGATTGAAAAAGTAAGCAAAAATGGCATTTCCCAAAGTCATCAATTCAAGCAAAAAGTCTCGGGGAGTCAAGAAGGTTATTTTAGTGTAGTTACGGAGAAACGTAGTTTTAACAAAAATGCCTACACTTAAGCCTACGCTTTCAGTTTCAAAATGTGGCTGGAAAACAGATTTGTACGCTTGAAGGTATGCTCCAAGATATGCTTGAATCTACGCTTTTAGCGTAGGGGGTCTACGCTTCAAGCATAGCTAGGCTACGCTTCAAACGTAGGTGGGACAAGATTTTTTGTATGTTTTTGCTGTGATATTCAATCTACCCCAATTACATTATGGCTATGACTTTATACATTGGGATACATGCCATATATATTATATTCATCAGAATATAAGGGTTTTACTTAATTTGGTGTGAAATTATGAGAAAGGGTAACATTAGGGTTTCCATCATCTTTCTCTATAAATAGGAGAAATTTCTGCATAATTGAGGGGGTTTTGAAGATAAATTTTCTGTAGTATTCTATCATTAATATTCTTCTACATAGATATTGATATATAGAGAGAGAAAATATCATTGAGTGATTCTTCTTGTTCTCTCTTATTTTGGAGTTGATTCTATCGTGCTTCTACATCGACGATCTTATGCACGATTGAATCATCTAGATTCTGAAAAATCTACACATAGTTGATTGCAACTTGGTTGCTTTGATCCATTGAAGAGCGGAGCCGTCTAAGTCCGGAGATCGGAGCAGGAGGCTTCATGGTTATTTGATCTGTTGAGAAGTAGAGCTGTCAGAGTACGGAGATTTGAACGAGAGCTTCATGGAGCGCGAGTGAAGAATAGCAAATTATAGCGGTTGTAAGTTATGTTTTCACAGAGTCTGTACAAATTCTCTGATTCATAGTGCATCGATATCTGAGCGTATCCATAGTTTTTACATAGAGTCTTTCCAAGGTTTTCCACGTAAAAAATCTATGTGTCTTCTCATTATTTAAATTTCTGCACTTATATTCATATTTGCTTGATTGATCTATTTTCATATTTGAATTGGGAATTAGGGACTGTTTAAAATTGAATTTCTGTTAAATAATTTTAATTGATCATAAAATCAACAAAAAGGCCTATTCACCTCCCCTCTATGTTGTTTTCACTATTGTCTAGGTAATTTCAATTGGTATCAGAGCATGGTTGCCCCGATTTAGGTTAACTACCTAGGGTTAGATCGTGGACTTAGACGATGGAGATGCCTCATGAAGGAGGTTCCATATCTAGATCCCCTTTGTTTGATGGGTCGAATTACACATATTGGGAAGCGAGGATGAGAGCATTTTTGAAATCTTTAGATAAGAGAACGTGGAATGCTATAAAAGTAGGATACTCACCTCCCATTATGAAAGACGATGCGACTAATGAAATGAAAGCAAAACCATCAAGCGAGTGGACTATTGCTGAGACGAATAGAGCGAATTGGAACTCAAAAGCGTTGAATGCGTTATACACTGTTGTTACTCCGAGTGAGTTCAAGAGGATTGTTACGTGCGTAATTTCCAAAGATGCTTGGGACATTCTCCAAGTCACTCATGAAAGAACGTCGAAGATGAAACAATCAAAGCTTTAAATTTTGAATTCTTAATTTGAACAGCTAAAGATGGAGGAGGATGAGGTCTTCACTGACTTAAGACTAGATTAAATGATACTGTGACAAACTGTCACAATCTAGGTGAACCTATTCCTGATACTACGATAGTAAAGAAAATCCTTAGGTCCCTTCCGGAACATTTTTTATATAAGGTCACTGTCATCTCAAAGATCATGAGTCTTAAAGAAATTAAGGTTAAATAATTGGCTGGAAATTTAAAATCTTATGAGATGGAGATGTTAAAAAATCCCCCTAAGAAGGCTAGTGGCACAAAAAAGAAGAGCATAGCTTTCAAAACCACTAGGGAGGATCATGTTGAACCTGATGAAGAAAGTGAGTTAAGTCTAAATAATATTGCCATGTTTGCTAAGAGGTTGAACACATTTGTTAGGGCTAAACAGAATGGCCAAGGAAAAATATTTGGGGATAAGTTGGGTGAGTCTAGAAGTAGAAATAAGACTCAAACTAGGAAGGACAAGTTTGATCCTAAAAAGAAGAAACCCCAATGTTTTGAATGTCAAGGATATGGTTACATAGCTGCAGAGTGTGTAAACACTTTCAAGAAATCCAAAGGATTAGCTGTCAGTTGGGTGATGACTCTGATAATGGATCAGCTAGTGATGCGACAGACTCGGATGTAGGTGATGATTATGAGAATTTCACTGTTTGCTGCACAAAGCAAGGAGGTTAGAGAAGTTGTTACAAGTTGGGCGATGTCTGAAGAAGAAGGTTCTGAGAGTGATGAAGGTTGTGATGACACTCTTCAAGAGTCTTATGACAAATTACTTGATAAGACCTCACAACTTCACAAAAATCACATGAAACTGTTGACTAAGAGTCTTAACATGGACAAATAATTACATTATTTAAAAGATGAATTAGTCAAAAGTTCTCAAACTCAAAATCTCCTACAAACTCAAAAGGTCAAACTAGTTGAAGATTTGAAGAAGTCTGAACTAGAAAGAACTCAGACTTTGAAGTTAGTAGATGATCTCAATAAGGACGTGGTTGAGAAATCTACTAAGATTGAGAATTTGGAAAAAGAGCTGAAAGATGCTAGATTAACTCTTTGTAAATGGTCTGAAGGAACTCTTAAGCTCAATGATATGTTGAGTAAGGGAAAATCAATAGGAAATACAAAGGGTTTGGGTTTTGTTGGAGTAATGCCGAATTCGAATGTTGTTGCAAAAACCACATTTGTAAAAGCCTCCCATGTAGCGTCTTGTTCTCCACAAGGAAATTCAGATTGGAATCCTGGTGTTCAAGCGTATGTCAAATACCTATTGAAAGCAAGCCTTTTCTTACTGTTAGATATCATAGGAGGTTGACTAATAGAGTTCAGAGGTTCGTTCTTGTATGTCACCACTGTGGTGTCAGAAGTCACATTCAACCTAGGTGTTCTAAGCTGCGACGGAAAATGTTGAAGTTAGTGAATGAACAAAGAGTTCAACATGGAGATCATGTTCAAGATCAAATTCGAATGTTGAATGAAAAAATGAAGAATTTGTCAAGATTGGCGAATGGAGCTCCAAAGATGAAGAATGCATGGATTTGTAAAGGCGAGCTATATGGTTTTGTAGTTCATACTGCTCTTAGAGCATGCAAGTCTAATTCTTGGTATCTGGATAGTGGATGTTCGAGGCATATGACTGGAGATAAGTCATTGTTTGGATTTCTCGAAGAATGTCATGGTGGGATAGTCATTTTTGGTGATGAAAAGAAGTCAAAGGTTATAGGAAAATGTACGGTTGTGACTCCTAGTCTACCTAAACTAGAAGATGTGTTTTATGTAGAGGGTCTTAAAGAAAATTTATTGAGCATAAGTCAGATATGTGATAACAATCATAAAGTCATTTTTTCTCCTGATAAGTGTTCGATCATTGACTCTTCTGGGAATTTCATGATGGAAGGTATGTATTTAATTGATAACTGTTATTGCATTGTTCCTAGTTCTGAATTGTCATGCAATAGAGTTAAACTTGATGAAGTTGAAATTTGGCATCAGCGGATGAAACATGTTAATTTTCGAGAATTAATAAAAATTACTAAGAGTAAAATTGTTAAGGGAGACTATAAGCTTGGTTATGCAAAAGGGATTGTGTGTGGATCATGTCAGAAGGGTAAACAAGTCAGATGTCATCACAAAAAGACAAATGTCATTGGTACTTCTAGACCTTTAAAGTTGTTGCATATTGATTTATTGGGTCTCACTAGGATAATGAACAAAGGAGGAAAGAAGTATATTTTTGTCATGGTGGATGATTACTTAAGGTTTGCATGGGTTGGATTTTTAAGTGAAAAGTCTGAAGCTCTTGAAAGTTTTAAGAGGATTTGTTTAAACATTTAGAATGAAAAGAATTGTTCCATTTCTAGAGTAAGGAGTGATCGTGGAAGGGAGTTTGAAAATTCAAAAATTGAAGTATTTTGTGAAGAGAGAGAAATAAAACATGAATTTTCAGCATCTAAAACTCCTCACGGTTGTGTGACAAAGAGAAAGTATCTTTTATTTTTGCCTTCTAGTTTGGATCTTGGATTGAATTATCATCACGGTTGGTGGGGAGATTATCATTTTTAGTATGTATTGTTTTCATCTTACCTTAGTGTTTGCACATGAGAATCCTCATATATATATATATATATTTGCAAAACTTGACTTGTGCATTCTTGAGTTTACAAGGTATGTATGCTGATTTTCTTCTATACCGTGTGTATAATGGTCGATTTAAAACTGAGAATATGGTGTTAATGATTTGTTTTGTGTTTCTACAGTCTTGCTTACAGATTTCTAAAAACAATTTTTTTTTATTCATGACATTTTGCATTCATGCATTTAGTAGTAGGATCATGCATAGTAGAGATTTTTGTTACCCTGAGAATTTGGATATGATCTGATAGAGTTCTGTATCTTGGTGTTTCTCTTTGAGTACTTTCTTGCATCTCTCTATATTGTTGCTATGACATATACTCCTTTTGCTTGACATTTCAGTGACAAAAAGGGGAAGAAGTATTAAATGAGGGGGAGAGATTGTTTGATTAAGAGAGGGAGAAATATTTAGCAAGGGGGAGAATGATGATTATTATGTGTGTATTGTTGTTATGATTTTTTGATGATCATTATGTTAGTTTATATATGTTTTTCACACTTGCGTTTAATGGTTTTTTCAGTGTTGTTGTTATAGGATTAGTCATCATGAAAGCAAGGTGACAATTTATATCTATGTTTGTCGGTGTCTGTTCATAGGTATAGATGTTATGTTGTTATTTGTGAGACTATATTATAAAACATGGTTTTGTCTCATAAATGCCAATGGGGAGATTGTAAGAACATTTATTGTAATTGTTTATGTATGACATGTTCTAGACAATAACCATGTTGAGTGTTAGATAGGTTGTGTCGATTCCAACGACATCCACAAGCTACAACAAAAGACAATAGTGAAGAATACAAGTGAAATATAAGAGAAGTGCAATATTGAGTAAAAATGTCTCTCAGAGGGCAAAAATGACATTTCCCAAAGTCGTCAGTTCAAGCAAAAGGTCTCGGGGAGTCAAGAGGGTTATTTTGGCGCAGTTACGGAGAAAAGTGGTTTTAACAAAAATGCCTACGCTTTCAGTTTCAAAATGTGGTTGGAAAGTGAATTTGTACGCTTGAAGGTACGCTCCAAGCTACGCTTGGACCTACGCTTCAAGCGTAGGGGGTCTACGCTTCAAGCGTAGGTGCAATAAGTTTTTTATATGTTTTTGCTGCGATATTCTATCTACCCCAATTACATTGTGGCAACGACTTTATTCATTGGGATACGTGTCATATACATTATATTCATCATAATATAAGGATTTTACTCAATTTGGTTCTATCGTTCATATTATTCTATAAAGATATTGATATATAGAGAAAAAAATATCATTGAGTGATTCTTCTTGATCTCTCTTATTTTGGAGTTAATTCTATCGTGCTTTTACATTGACGATCTTATGCACGATTGAATCATCTAGATTCTAAAAAATCTACACATTGTTGATTGTAACTTGGTTGCTTTGATCTATTGAAGAGTGGAGCCATCTGAGTGCGGAGATCAGAGCAGGAAACTTCGTGGTTATTTGATCTGTTGAGAAACAGAGTCGTCAGAGTACGGAGATCGGAGCGAGAGCTTTGTGGAGCACGAGTGAATCTAGATTATCAGACGTTGAGTGAAGAACATCAAATTATAGCGGTTATAAGTTCTGTTTTCATAGAGTCTGTACAAATTCTCTGATTCATAGTGCTTCGATACCCGAGCATATCCGTAGTTTTTACTTGAAGTTTTTCCAAGATATGAACTTCATGTAAAAAATATTTGTGTCTTCTCATGATTTAAATTTCTGCACTTATATTTATCTCTTTTGTCTTTTTTTTAGTGGAATTTGGCCTTTATTGGATACAAGAAGGGTAATTTTGAAAGTTATGTAGTAATAATATTAAAAATTGAATAACTGTTTTGAGACCGTTAAAATTGTGGAACAGAAAGAGTAATTACTACCGAGCTATTGAATGACAACAATTATATATGTATACCAGTACACGTATATCACTTAAGCATTTCACCATGGGGCTAGGATTGGAGGAATGCAGAAGCCAACATCTCTCCGAGTTGGACCTGGGCTGGGGTTGTTAGGTGCACCGTATCTGGTCCCAAAGGCAGCCCTTTGGCATCTACACACTTGACATTCTCAAGCTCCTTGCACACGCTCAGCTGCGCATGTCTAACTTCCTCTATATAAGGCCCTACTGCTGAGGCTAAAGCCACCTAGCCATAACAACAAGTGATATAAGTTATTTGACAATCAGTACACAACATATCATATATATATATATATATATACATATCAAATAACTATATATAAAGCACTTTGTACATGGTCATCATCATTACAAGCTAGGAAACCAAAATAGATTACAAATCTAATATTTATGGTGTCTGAAATGTTATCCTATGATGCGATTATCCATGGTGTCTGAAATGTTACCTGCAATATAGGGAGCCCAGAATTGTTCAAGTCAGCTCTCACATTGGTGAAAAATTTGTTCACTCGATCCTCATATAAGGCTGCAGCCTCTTTGACAGCTGTCTCACTCTCTCCCTGATACCAAAGAAGAGCGCGAACAGACCCGCCATCCTCTAAGGCTGCCACAGCCCTTTTCACCATGAGATCATAGAGCCTACCCCCTTTCGCCCATTGACGAATAGTACTCATTCCCACAGCACATGGCACTAAACCCACCACTCCAAAACTCGGTTCGTTCTTGAGCACCGCATTGGCAAAGGCCATTCCGGGCCCAACCCCACCATTGGTGGAGAGGGGCTCGTGTGCTTGCTCCCATTTGAGCCCCTCGTTGAGCCGGAGGATCTTGGGGTTGGGTTGGCATTGGGGTGGGACAATGCCGTCCCATTTGTGATCAACGACACCTCCTTCTCCGGCCATGTTGCTCTGACCGGCCAATATGAATATTTGTTTTGGTGAAGATGGTGGGGATTGGAGGGTGGACCTGGAAAGGCGTTTCAAGATGGAGCTGCTGGCAGCAGTGGCCATCAAGGCATAAGATAGAAAGATCAACAAGGATGACATGTTGAAAGCGAAAGTAGGATTTCTGGGGAAAGAGAGAGGACTGTGTGGTGGCTGTTGAGACCCTCTCTAACAGCTTATATATAGATATAAGCTATATCTATATATAAGGATGCCAAATGTTCGTTTTACCAAGTATCACAAGATCAAACAAATGGCATAAGATAAAGATTTCGTAACATGTTTTGGCTAGCATGGAAGATAACCTAACGTATTAGTTTGATAGTACTCTATACAATATAGTTTCTGTTACATAAAAGAAATGACAGATTTATGTTCGATTATAATGGCAATTAAATATCATATTCATATTTACCATAAATAAATATTTAAATGACAGATTCATGTTGGATTTTTATGGCAATTAAACTCCAATTAATGTGGCATTCGTAATTCTGAATGAGTAATTCCATATATCTATATCTATAACAAAAATGCGAAGAATTTCAGTTTTTTCGTATTTATACTTAAAATTTTTAGATGTGAATTTAATTGAATTATTAATTATTATCCTAACTCCAAATTCAAGTACAATTCTATTTGAACTAATTAAACTTAAATATCTATCCGATTAGATAGTTATATATTTTAATAAAATACAAACTATTAAATATCATAACATCTAAAATTTTACTACGTTAGAGTTCTATTTGGGAGAACCATTTATGTTTGAATTATATACTAGAATAAGGAGTCCTAAGAATCTCTATCCCTAAAATCTAATTTAAAAGTTATATTAATTTTTATATAAAATTAAACATCTAATTATAATAGAATACTAGAATCTTGAATTATGAAAATTTTAATCTTATAGTACAATTAGGATTATAAATTATAATTAAATAATTCATCTATTTATCACAACTTTATTATGTGCACATGGTTTTTATATATGTAATCGAATACAAACTCTATTATGTGCACATTGTTTTTATATATGTAATCGAATACAAATTTACTTTCTCTGTCCATGTGTATATACATAAAATTGTGTTTATATATGTGTATATAGTTAGAGAGAGAGTATAACAATAAAAAAGAGTAATGGCAGGGAGTGGCGGCGATTGCGGCGGCCTCGTTTATGATGATCAGAAGCAGTGAAAGTGATGGAGTTTGAGAGGCTGAGTAGAGATGTGATGGTCGAGCTTATTAGACACTAGGGTTTGAGATTGGAGTTGGAGAGGCTGAGTATTGCTGGGAAGAATGTGACCTGCTCCGACCCGAACGAGGTGGGTTTGGTAAGATCTTAAACGGATTTGAGGCGGGTTTGGTATTAAAAATTAAGACTCGAAGTGGGTTCGGGTTTTCTGTAAAACCAGCTCCAAACCCGACCCGACCCGACCCGTTTACTTATATATATTTTTGGAAAAAAAAAAGTATTTTAGAAGCATCTCATAAAAATAAATGTTTACTAAAAATGTTATAGTGATACATTTTTTCCATTTCCAAACTCAATCTATTTTGCTCTATAATATAGGTTTCCATTTTTTTTTTTTTTTTAATGGAACTCATGCGATTATTTCTGTATACATACATATATATATATATATGCACTTCATAGATATGTTTTGTTGATTCAATTGCATTAGACTTATTTTTCATATAAGGTTGGTGATGACATTAGGAATAAAAATCACATACACCCCGCAAAAGTATTAATAGAAAATGTACATTTGGGATATGTATGAGAGTGAAAACGAGCACACATCCACACATAAGTCTCATGGAGCTCGAACCCCTAACCTCTCCTTTGGGGAGGAAAGGTGATACCATAAGGCTCCAAGGCCTTTGGTATAAGCATTACTTTCCAATTTAAACAAATACTATAATTTCTAGATAGCAGATAGGTTGATAGAATGTCAAACACAATTTAGCATTAAATTTATAATTTAGTAGAATCGATGGTAACCCGATGGAACCCTATTATACCGACGTGTTGGTAATGGTATTATCGATTACAATCCGTCTTGAGTTTTGGGTGAATTTGGTATTAGTAATTTTTAAATGGGGTGGTAATGGTATTAGCCAATCCTATCCCAAACCCGATCCGTTGCCATCCTTATTTAAAAGATTTGAACTTAAATTTTATTTTATTTGAACTTTTTTTTTTTTTTTATCACATCCAAGCCCACATGAATGGTGACTTGCAACATAGAAAACCATAACTTTCAAAAAAAAAAAAAAAATGTTTCTTCCATATACACTCTCTCTCTACATAACCAACAAATGCAACAAGGATCGATATCTGTTTTTTTTTAACGTTCTTCAAGAACATTATATTATATGTATATAGACAATCACATTTTTCAACTAACAAATTAATATAGGTAACAGTAAAACTACTAAAACCAAAGTTTATACAAAGCAAGAGTGTTTCATCCACATGAGCCAACATAATTCTATATATAAGCAACATTGCCCCTGCAGGCGTAACACAGTTGACATGGACGAACCTTTTAAAGTTTAGATCAACAATATCCAAGTTCTAAAGCATGGATTCAAATCTTAACAGTTGTGTACCGTATTTTAACATTACACAAGTTATGTGGCCGGTTCGTATAACACCCTTAAAGGACGATCTCCTTGGGTCTAAGTCCCAGAATAATAAAAAAGGTACTCACACAGAACAAACACAAGATTTACATGGTTCACCCCAAACTAGGCTAAGTCCATGTATGAGAAGAGATTTTATTATAATCATGTAGAGATACCACCGGTCCACCAGAGTTTTTCCCATCTTTCGCACGAGACTCCTCTCGTTATTGGTGTGCACTCTACCCAACCCATAAACTCTCTCTACCCTTCAAAGCACATCCTCATGGGACTACATCTCTCTCCTTCTCATAGTAGAGTAGCTATGAAAATTGACATAAGCAAAACCTATGACTCTCTATCCTGGAATTTTCTTGAAATCGTTTTGAAAGCTTTTGGTGTCCCTGCTATGTTAACTAAACTGATCTTGACTTGTGTTAGCTCAGCTATGTTTTCTATTAATATCAATTGTCAATTAGAATGCTACTTTGCTAGTGAAAGAGGACTTAGGCAACCTATTTGTTATGGCTATGGAGGTGCTCTCTAGTATACTAAACCAACTTCAGGAGGATGATGTTTTCAAATTTCATTGGAGGTGTGAGAAGATGAAACTCAATCACATTATGTTTGTTGATGACCTATTGATCTTCAGCAAGGGTGAGCCAGTTTCCATTGAAGCTATCATGAACAAGCTCAACCATTTCAGTAATATATCAGGCCTCTTTCCTAACCCCTCAAAGAGTAGCATGTTTATGTCAGGTATTAGTACTGAATGGAGAAGTGCTTTCCAAGCCTTGACTCAGTTCTCCATCGGTGAGTTGCTTATAAGATACCCGGGGGTCCCTCTCATCTCTACTAGGCTCAAGGTTGAGGATTGTCAAGTTCTTGTCCAGAAGATCACCAAAAGGGTTCACTCCTGGAGTTGCAGATCTCTTTCTTTTGCTAGAAGGTTACAACTCATCAAATCAGTTATTTTTTTCGTGCAAGTCTATTGGGCTAGCTCTTTCATTCTCCCCAAGGCTATCATGAAGGATATTTCTAGTATCATGCGTAGATTTTTATGGAAAGGTCCTGACATGAAGCTAGGAGGAGAGAAACTTGCTTGGAGAGTAGTGTGTCTGCCAAAGGAAGAATGAGGTTTAGGCATCAAAGAGTTAGTCTCTTGGAATCATGTTGCCATTGCAAAGCACATATGGAAGCTCTTATAGCCCGTCCCCTCTTCTTTGTGCGCCAAATGAGCACATGCTAGCATCATTAAGAACAAAACTTTCTGGAATCTTAAGTGCTCAAATAATAGATCATAGGGATGGAGGAAAATCCTAGGCATTAGGGACAAGTTCAGAGGCATGTTGAAATACAAAATTGGTAATGGCTCAAATATCTCTTTGTGGCATGACAACAGGCTTCCAGGCAAGCCAATTATGGAAGTGTTTGGTGATTAGGTTATTGCTTGCACTGGTATTGGGAAAGAAGCTAAGGCTTCATCTATTATTTATAACAATGCTTTGGTTTGGCCTCATTTGAACTCTCTTGCTCTCATCTACCTAAATTTCCTCACTATGAACCACCATCCTCCTTCTCCAAATGATGAGGATATTCTGGAGTAGCTACCTTCTTCCTCCTTTACTGTGGCATCTGTTTGGGATAAGATTAGATAGAGAAATGACTCAGTTCGATGGTCTTCTTGCATCTGGTTTAGCGGAGCTATTCCAAGGCACGCTTTCATTTTATGGACAGCTACGCACAACAGATTGCTCACCCAAGACAGAATGCTTGCCATTGGTCTTTTTGCCTTCAACAAATGTGTGTTTTGCTCTAGGAGTGAGTCTAGGGATCACCTATTTTTTTCTTACCCTTTTACTTCCATAGTGTGGTCTTTCATTAGAACCAAATGAGCTTTAAATTGCTCTGTAAATAATTGGGATGAAGTGATTGTTTGGTGTTGTTCCTTCAAGAGTAAGAGTCTTCACAACCTCCTCAGCAAATGGAGCCTTTCTACCACTATCTATGTATGTTGGTGTGAGCGAAGTAGGAGACTGTATACTAGAGATTGTAGAAGTGAACATCAAGTTCAAAATGAGGTTTTCTCTACTGTGATGTTCAGATCCCTCTCGATCCAAAAGGTCAAGCCTTCCCCTCTCAATGTTAGCATGGCTTTAGTTTGGGGCCTCCCTCCATCTATATTTTACTGAATCTGATTAGCTTTTTTGCTTGCTTGGCAAGTTTTCATGGTGCTGATGGTTGCTCCTAGTTTCAATTCCAACTGGTGTATGCATGTTACACTGATGCGGCTTTGGTTTTCCATTGTAATTTTCATTTTTTGGTTTTTCTTGTTGGAAATAGTGGCCTAGAGTTTAGGAAGAAAAGTGTACGAAGAAGAATTAGAGAAAATACTTTATTCCTCTTATTCAACTTGATTAAAACATGTAAAATACATAGTCTTATATAGGCCTCAAAAGATACATGTAACTATCATATCTAAATGCAAATAAAGACTCACTAACCCACTAACACAATACTTAATAGGGTAACTCCCACTAACATTTCTATCAATTACCAGAACTTTATTGTCTACCACTAACACTCCCACTAACACAAATATTAAGACACTTAATAAAATTATTGTAACTCCCACAACAAGTAATCAAGTTTATTATTTCCAACACCCCCCCTTAAACTTGATTTTACTTGTTAAATTATGAAATTCTTTCAACCTTGAGGGGCTTGATGAAATTATCAGTAACTTGATATTTTCCATGAACTTTGAGCTCCACCTACTTCTTGCTTATGAAATCTCAAATGCGTCATTCTTCTCTATTAACATAGTTTCTTCATCCATAACATTGTTCCACTTTTTTGTCTTGAATTGTCTCTTCACTTTGTTCACCTTTTTCAATTTTGTATGCTAATAACAATGTAGGCTCCACTTCTCCATCAACAAAATTAGCATATTCTTCTACATTATTAGTAACATTTTTGCATTCCGAAGCATAAAGACCATATTTTTGACAATTGTAACATTGAATATGAGACTTGTCATACCTACTTCCATATGACCTCGAATTGCTTCCTCTTCCACGACCTCCTCTTTCTTGTTGTGAGTTGTAGTATTTTTCTTCGTGAGTGGTTATGTGATGACCACTTTTGTCTCCTCTTCCTCTTCCTTGGCCACGTGCACTTCCATGTCCTCGACCCATTTGGTTTCCACCATACTTCTTATCAATCTTTCAAAGAAAGCTTTGTTTGAAGCACTTGTTCAAAAGCCTTTTGTTTCTTCACCACTTTTTCTTCATGGGCTTGTAACGAACCCATGAGTTCGTCAACAGTCATGGAGTCCAAATCCTTTGATTCTTCAATTGAGACAACAATAAAATTGAATTTAGAATCCAACGATCTAAGGATCTTTTCAATGACCCTTGTATCCGTTATGATGACTTCACCATATCTTCTTAGTTGGTTCACAATACTTAGAACCCTTGAAAAATAATCTGAAACTGATTCAGATTCCTTCATTTGCAATGCTTCAAATTCACCCCATAAAATTTGGAGGTGAACCTTCTTCACTTTCTCCACTCCTTGAAAAGAATTTTGAAGAATCTCCCATAGTTGCTTTGCATTACTAGCACTAGCAACCCTTTGTAGCATTGCATCATCCAGACATTGGTGGATGATCATGAGAGCCTTTTGGTCATTTCTTTTGGCTTGGAAGACATCTCTTTGGGCTTGAGACAAGGTTGCCTCATCTTCTGGCTCATTGTAACATTTGTCTACAATATCCCACACATCTTGTGCTCCCAAAATTGTCTTCATTCGGATACATCAATTTTCATAGTTGTCTTTGGTGAACCTAGGCATGTGAAATGGAATTGAACTGTTTTTCCATTTCCTCTCTCCTCTCTCTCTCACTCACAACCTAGCTCTGATACCACTTTATTGGAAATAGTGGCTTAGAGTTTAGGAAGAAAAGTGTACGAAGAATAATTAGAGAAAATACTTTATTCATCTTATTCAACTTGATTAAAACATGTAAAGTACATAGCCTTATATAGGCCTCAAAAGATACATGTAACTATCATATTAAAATGCAAATAAAGACCCACTAACCCACTAACACAATACTTAATAGGGTAACTCCCACTAATATTTCTATCAATTACCATAACTTTATTGTCTACCACTAACACTCCCACTAACACAAACATTAAGACACTTAATAAAACTATTGGAACTCTCATAATAAGCAATCAAGTTTATTATTTCCAACATTTCTTGTTATGGTGGGTCTGGGCCTCCCCTTTGACCCTCACCACTTTCCCTTTGATTGTAAGGCTTTGCCTGATCTCTGATCCCTTTTTATAAATGCTGATTTTTTCAAAAAGAAAAAAAAAGTCTCACTCTCCATCCTAGGTATCTATTTGTGATGTTAAATCCAAATTTTTTGAAGAATAAAACTTTCATCTAACAAGAAATTATCATATAAAATTAATATACTTTAAAATATAAAATTTAATCCCTATAGGAATTTGAGACATGTTCATGAATGAAGTTAAAAGACATGTATCCAAGTAAAAATTTAAATTACATTATTCTGAAATTTAAGTTTTGTGCCCGTGCGCAACTAAGACATGTCATGTATGCATTTAAGTGGAGGAGGGTCATAATCTCATTATGGGCTTCATAATGAATTTCACACCATCTTTACCGTTACCTCTCCCATTAAATTGGGTTGCTAAAACATTTTAAAGTATTGAATTATACTTAAATTATAACATGAGGAAATTTTTTTTTTTATTGAATTAATTTCTAAATTCTTTATTAATACATTATATAAAAAAAAAGGTTTTATTTTTTCCTAAAAAAAGTTTAGACCTATGATAATTAGTTTTATTATTTATATTAAACTAAATTTCAATAACAAGCTATTTAAAAAAAATTCTATCTTTCCATTTGAAATATAATTACTCTAATAAAGTTATGGTAAAGGGTACGTACTATTAATATCTTAAATAAGAGAAAAAAAGTATTGGTAGAATTTAAAGAATGAACTAATTTAATTAAAATGGTAGGATAGCCCTTTTGCAATAGAATTTGAGCTAATTGCAATGGATTGATATTGGTTTAATTATTTGTGGTTTAAAACTGTTAGTTGCAAAAGATCAAAGATGGCAGCACCAATTTATGGTCACCCACACTAATTTATGGACATGAATCTTATGATGGTCATGTCCAACACCAATTTATGGTCACCCACACTAATTTACAGTTTCATGGAAATTAAAGATGGCAGCCCATTTTTATTGGAATTTGGGGACATGACTCACCCTTTCCGGAAAGAAGTTTATTTGGCGCCACGAGTCGTTGTAACATGGTATGTCATTTATTAATTTAGGGTTAACCCAACATGGTATGTCAATTTTTTGGTGGCGAATTTATTACAATTGATGTTAACCCAACAGAGGCGAGATATATATATATATATATATATATATATATATATATATACACACATAGGTCAAGTGCATTAAATTTTTCTTGAACTATTATACTTTTTTAATAAATTCCCCTGAACTATCAATTTGGTGTAATTAGCCCAAATTTCATTAAAAAAAACTCATTTACCCTTCTCACTCAATTTGTCATTATTAAATTATCCTAATAATCTTTTCTCTTATCTATAATATTTATTAATCATTCAACTTAATTGTACTATAATAAATATATCCTCAGATGAGAAATAAAATAGAAGTACAAGTTGTAATTGCTTTATTTTTTTAAATAATAAATAATTTATTATAATTTAGTTTGATTTATATAATAATTTTTTTGATTCTAAGTTCAATCTTTTTATACTAATTAAATAAAAAATTATTTTCATAAAATGTATTCAAAATGAATTTAGTAATGACTAAAATAATACAAACTTTTTTTCTCATATTATATACGTAAATAATGTTGCATAATAGCTTAACTATTTTTTAGAATATTAATCAATCTTTATTTAAACAACTTAAAAGAAGTATTTAAATTTATTAAGTATAAAAATTTATATGTAAATTTGAATGATATCTGCCATCATATTAGTAGCAATTATGTCAAATTTTATGTTAATGAAAAATTGCATAAAGTATAATTGATTAAAAAAGAGTATTTTGGTAATTTATGAAAAACTTTGAAAATAATGGGGTATTTTGCAATAGAATGTGATAGTTTGAAAGGTTAGTTGCACAAATCATACTTGAGGATTATTTGCAAATTTAATCATAGTTCAGGAGGGTTTCCGCACCTTACCCGTATATATATATTCCTCTCACTGTCCACAGTTCTCTATACATTTCTCTCACTCCACAGTTCTCATCAGCCACTCATACTGATCATTACATAGACGCTCAACCACAACTTTGCTCTCGTCCCACACCAACTCATGTCATGTATATATCTTGCTACACCAGCCGATCAGGAGCGCCGGAAAAGATGTGTCAGATGATCCGGGCCAGGCCTTATTTGGAGAGTGAGAAAATCACCGATGAGCGTGTGTAAGACATTTCATATACCGTACATTGTTGACGGCGTCCATTGACTGTCCATACCCTATTGATAAGACTTGCCACAATTCGGGATTGATATTCAAATAAACAAGCATTTGTTAAAAAATCCACCGATCATTCGGTCCCATATTAAATGTATACAAGTCTTTTCCAAAAGTACTGTATATCTCTCCTGCAAGGATATAAATTATATAATATCAGTAGATGAGTTTGGTTGTCTTTATGGTTTATATTATTATTATTATCATTTTTTTTTTTTTTGAAAATACTGTAGTCCATGTTCATTGTAATTGCCATGAATTAAAGATCAATGAATTAATCTCATGTTTTCTCGACTTTTCTGGGTTTCTTGATATCCTAGTATGTTTCGCATCTTTTGTTTGTCTATTTATAGTGCTTACACAACTCGCATTGCTAATACAAGAAGATATGATTACCTTTGGAATTCAATTGGATGATGACAAACAAAAGTAAAACTTTTTTTTTTATGTTCTTCTCTCTGAGGAGGAATATATATAGGATTGCATGTACAAATTATTTTAGGAAACAAATAATCTAATGGGATATCTAATTACACTAATTACAAAAAATAATCAATTACAGACAATCAAGAAATTCTACCAACCTCTCCTACAAGTAAGTATAATTACATACAATAAATTGATACACCAAATATCCTATAATCAAGCACAAGCACAACTCACCTCAACACTTCCCCTCAAGTTGGAGAATAGATATCTCCCATGCCCAACTTGTCAAGTGAGTTGGAAAACACAACACGAGAAACCGCCTTGGTTAAGATATTTGTTAACTGGTCTTCGGACTTCACAAACGAAACGTCAATAATATGAACTTCCAACTTTTCTTTAATAAAGTGTCTATCTATTTCCACATGTTTGGTGCGATCATGTTGTACAGGGTTATGAGCAATTGCAATGGCAGCTTTATTGTCACAGTATAAAGGCATAGCACCTTTAGGCATAAAACCTAAGTCTCTTATCACAGTTTTCACCCATAGTAACTCACGTATACCTTGAGTCATTGCCCTATATTCAACATTCATATGTTTTTCACTAGGAGCATGCATAAATAAATCAACCTTCCCATAAGACATTGATATCTCTCCTTGTTGTAGAAACATCACTAGGATTTTCATGCAGTTTATGGTTTTGTTCAATCGAAGTGTCAGCTGGTTTACAATCAAGCATCCATGTATTGGCTAATAAATCCAGTACATATTTTCTCTGAGAAAACAATATGCCCTGGTTTGACCTTACCACTTCTATTCCAAGGAAATATTTCAACTCTCCAAGTTCTTTCATCTCAAATTCACTTGACAAATATTTTTTCAATTTTTCAATCTCAACATCATCATTACCAGTCAATATCATATCATCCACATAAATAATTAAAGCAGTTACCTTGTCTTTCTTGTACTTTATAAATAGTGTATGATCTGAGTTACTCTGTTTGTACCCAAAGTTCCTCATTGATAATGCAAATCTTCCAAACCAAGCTCGGGGAGACTGTTTTAAACCATATTACGCCCTTATTTAACTTGCACACCTTTCTTGTCTTCTCTGAAACACCTGGTGGAAGATCCATATATACATATTCTTTTAGCTCGCTATGTAAAAAAGCATTATTCACATCATATTGTAGCATTATTCACAATATTGTTCTTTGCTATAAGAGCAAACGTCTCATTGTAATCCACCCCATATTTCTAAGTGTGCCCTTTAGCTAGGGTTGGCAATTTCGGGTTACGGGCCGTGTTCGTGTCGGGTTGAGATCGTGTCGGGTTAAGATCATGTTGTGTCAAAAAGACCTGGTTAATATACGTGTCAAATATCCTCAACCCTAACCCAACCCATGTCATGTCCGTATCGACCCATGTAATCCATTTAGCCTATTTATTATAATATTTTAAATTAAATTTGACATAATTCAACACGAAATAAACTATTTAACCTATTATCAACAAAATTAAATTGATTTTGACACGATCCAGTACTATTTTATTGATATATTTCAATCCATGACCAATTAGAGAAGAGAAAAATATAAAAATAAAGATAAATATAAATATAATCGTGTCAAACGTGTCGTGTTCGGGTTATCCGTGTTGTGTTCGGGTTGACCCTTATATTCTCGTGTCGTGTTCGGGTCGATCCTTTTAGGCTTCAACCCTTTTATGCTCAACCCTAACCCTTTTAAATAGCCTCGTGCTCGTATCATGTTACCGTGTCCTGTCCAATTTTTTCAGCCCTACCTTTAGCAACCAATCTAGCTTTGTACTTCTCTATTGAACCATCAACTTTATGTTTAATGATTTCATCTCTTCAGCCATAGCTTCAGTCCATTTAGTATTTGTTAATGCACCCTGCAACTGTCTTAGAATAGATACAGTAGATATCTGATATATGAATGACTCATATGACTTGGACACTCTATGGGTTGACACATGATTACTAATGAGGTATTTGGCTTTAGTATTTAGATCTGCATTGTATTGAATTTTGGGTTTACCACGATTTATATGGGCAAGCAATTGATATTTTGGTGGTTTAGGTTCAGGTTCAGAAAAACTATTCAAATCATCATTAATTTGATTTGGAGCCTCATAAGGTTGAGAAAGTACCTCATTTGAAGCCTCAGAAATAAATTGGACGTGCTGTGGTGAGAGATGGGAATTATCAGAGGTATCTAAAGTGAGATCATTGTTTGGTGTCGAATTATCTTCATGGTGAGCAGATATAAAGCTATGAGTTCTTTCCAAAGAGCTCTCGGCATCTAGACACAGAGTGTCTGGTGTTTAGCTATTGGGATTAAATGCAGCAGTTATAAGAGTAAAGGCAACAACTATAGTAAGCCAATCATAGCCATCATCATCGTTATTATCATCATGGCTATTCTCTTCAATAATACTATCTTTCTCCCCATAAAAAGGAAAGCCATTAGTAAAAAAATATGACAAGTCCTCATTAAAGGTAACATTCATAGTGACATACATCTTTCGAGTAGGTGGATGGTAACAACGATAACCATTTTGATGAGAAACATATCCCACAAAAACACATTTTATAGCACGAGGAGATAATTTGCTACGTTGATGAGAGTGAATATGAACATAAGCGACGCATCCAAATACCTTAGGGGCAAGATTAGAGACAAGGAGCATATTATTTATCTTCGTTGTGAGGACCTGAAGTGGAGTTTGATATCCAAGAACACTAGAAAGAACCTGGTTAATCACATACATAGTAGACATCAAAGCTTCATCCCACAGATACTTAGGAACATTCTTGTCAAATAAAAAAGCTCGGGTAACCTCCAGAAGTTGACGGTTACGTCTTTCAGCAACACCATTTTGCTGTGGAGTATCAGTACAAGATGTTTGATGAATGATGCCTTGTGACTGAAAGAAGACATCAAGGTTGTGTTTGAAGTATTCACATCCATTGTCTGAACGCAACACTTTGACAGTTGTAGCAAATTGAGTCTGGACCATAGTACATAATTGTTTAACAACACTATTAACATCACTTTTGTGCTTAAGTAAATAAATCCAGGTGATTTGAGTGCAATCATCAATAAAGGTAATAAACCATTGCAATACCATTAGAAGTAGAATGTCGAGAAGGACCCCATACATCCAAATGAATCAAAGTAAATGGCATTAAGGATTTATTGTCACTTAAAGGAAAAAACAGTGTGGTGGCTCTTAGCCAAAACACAAGTTTCACAAGTAGAACATTTGAATTCTTTATTACAAGATTCAAACAATATAGGTAAAAGGTGATTTGAATAACCGAATGATGGATGTCCTAAGCGTTGATGCCATAACCAAATCAACTTTTCATTCTCTAATAGGCGTTTACTGGTCTGGTTTGCCACAATGTCCAAATCGGAGCCATGAAAGTATCACAAATCCCCTCTGTTAAAACCACGTCCCATCTCCTTCTGAGTATGAAGATCCTAAAAATTACAATGTTTTGGGGAAAAATGACAAGAATATGCAAATATAGGTTTAGACACAGATAATAAGTCATTTTTTAAAGTGGGAACAAGGAGAACATTTGGCAAGGTGATGATGAGGGTAACTTGAATAGTACCTATACCAGTGACAGAGGTTGTCTGACCATTAGCAACTCTAACAAGATACTTTGAGCAATTTTTAGTGAAGGTACTGAATTTCTTAGGGTTATTAGTCATATGATTAGTTGCTCCAGTTTTAACTATCCATGCATTATCACAAGCAGAAGTAGAGGTACATAAGGCATAACTAAAGTTACCGGGCTCGGCCTCATCTCCATTCTCAGTGGTTGTAGTGTTAGGGTTTCCACGCCTTCTGTTTGAAGCCGTGTGCAAATCAGAAATGCACATAAACACACACCAAACAATCGACACAAAGATTTATACGTGATTTGACCAAATCAACATATGTCCACGAAGAGCACCATTTCACTATAATCAATGAGAGGATTACAAAGGGATGATTCGCAGATCACACACACACACACACACACACACACAGACACAGTATATACTCACGCCTATATAACCGAAATAATATAAACCTATATTATTCCTAACTCTCACCAAGAAGAATACTAATATATATCTCTTCACTCTCTCTCTATTTATTCACACAATACAATAGGGTTAACCCCTATATTTATAGGAGAGGCTGGAGTGGAGGAAAAGTGAATCAAACCAATTGGGAGTCTGATCTCCTACCATAACTGTGATTGCTTGATGGCTAAGTTTAATCTCCTACCATAAATATAACAATTGATAGTCCCCTGGGGTGGCTAAAAATATGTGTTAAAAACACACCCTTAAGACGGCCTAGGTTTTACATATCGCAAACGCATGAGTCAATTGTAGTATAGAAATGAAGGTTATTGATCCCACAAATACTAAGTCGTATTCTGAATTCTCGTAAAATAATACTCTCGAATTGCTATAAAAATATGGTTTGGTGTTCGTGATTGATTAACTAATTAACTAAGAAATCAAATAAAAATAGATTAAGACAAGAACAGTAGAGATAAACTAGGGTTTTCATACTCCACCACTAACCACATAATATAATTCTCTAATTGCTCAATTGTAAGAGGGCGATCCATCACTATGTATCAAGTCGTACTGCAAATAGTCGAATACAACCCCAAAAAGGATACCGTTAACTGGATTCGCTACAACCCATCTACGGACAGAGTGTAACTAATACATGTTATTTACTTTACTTTAATCTACTCTTACTGCATGAAATTAAACTAAGGCATGTCTATATTACCTCACCGAGGGATAGCCTATGTAAACCTAGGGCTTCAAGTGTTAAACACCATTGATGTAGAAAATCACACTATGTTTATAATAACGTGATTGGTTAAGAAAATATATTCATTCAATCTAAGACAAGAATTAAGAACAAATATATAATCTTGTGTCAAGAATAAAAACGGTCACATACCTACAATCAATCATCACAGTATGGTAATAGCTTCCCCTTGTTACAATTGAAACAAATATAGAAACTACATTACTTGGCTAGGGTTTTGCTAGAAAACTCTAGATACCGAATTAGTTGTTCATGGTAGAAGGTGACTGCATCGTTGATGTAGAAATGACCTCCATGATCTTCTTCTCAGGATCTCTAGGTCTTGAATGGCTTTTCCCTTTAGATGAATTGAATCTGAAAAGAAAGCTCTAAAAATTGGGTAGAAATAAGTCCCTTAGGTATGGTCTAGACTTTGGAATTTATAGACAAATGTGAGGGAAACCCTAATTTGCGTTAGACTCTTATTAAGAATAGGATTCCCCTTTGATATGATTTCCTTCCAAACTGAACCAAACCCTTCAATATAATGTATAATATGTCTATAAAATGTGGATATAGGTGTTGGAGTTGAATACAAAGTTATCCGGGTCAATTTGGATCAATTCGAGTCAAACTAGGATTTTGGCCCGAATCTAAAATTTTCAGCTTTTTCTGCAGGACACCTCTCACTCTTTTGATCATATCTGGAGCTACACATTGAATGGAGGTATGTAATAGCTTGTTGGAAAGCGGACTTCAATCTCTTGATGTTAGGCTCAAGAATCACCCCATTTTGATATGTTTTGATCAAGATATGGATGCCCGAATTTGGCTAAAATTTTGTGTTGAAAACACTATAGCTACGCTTCAAGCGTAGAAATGGAACTTTCTAACAACTTTTAGCTACTGGATGCGTATGACATGAGTAGAAAAACCCTTGGAAAGCACTTTTCTTGATAATTACTCTGTTTAAACCCCATCGACTCCCTTGGTATGATTCTTGAAATTGTGGCTCCGAAAATGACATTTTTGCCCCCCAGTAGACATTTTTTCTTGAAAACACCTCTTTTGTTCTCCTCTTGAATAAAAATGAACATGTCTTTGGTTAATTCACCAAAGTTAGCTCTTTTTATTTATTAAGCTCCTGAAACACGCTTAAACACACAAACAAAATAAAAATACCAAATAATGGAATGAAAAGACTTACACAATATTGAGCACCTATCAACAATCTCCTACTTGACGACTTTCCATCCAACAATCAACTCTATCAATGATCAGTGCATTACGGTGCTCTCATTTCTGTCTTCAAGCTTGAAGACCCACTAAAGTTGCGCAGAACTTCAGTTTCTCTGTTGTCACCACTTTGGTCAACATGTTGGCCGGATTCTTGCTTCCTTGAATCTTCTCAACTGTTAATACTTCATTCTCCAATAGAGATCTGATAAAGTGATAACGAAGATTTATATGCTTGGTCCTCGAATGAAATGCTAAATTCTTTGACAGATGTATAACACTCTGACTGTCACTATGGAAAACATTCTTCCCTTGCTCAAATCCCAACTCTGCCAACAATCCCTCTAACCAAATCATCTCTTTTCTAGCCTCTGTCATGGCTACATACTCAACATTTGTAGTAGATAACACTAAAATCCTCTGTATCTGCGAAACCCAACTGACTGTTTAGTACCTACTGTAAATACATAACTAGTAGTGTTTCTTCTATGGACTATCTCACCAGTAAAATATGAATCTACATAGCCATGTAAATTCACTTCACCTTTTCCAAAACAAAGGCATTTGTCTGTGATACCTCGTAGATATCGCAATATCCACTATACTATTTCCTAATGAGTCTTCCCTGGATTGGAATTGAACCTGCCGATTGCTCCCACTACATATGCAATATTCGGTCTAGTATAAACCATTGTATTCATCAAGCTACTAAGAGCTGAATCATATGGAACACTGACCATATTGTTCCTCTCTGCTTCTGACTTGGGTGACTACTCTTTAGATAATCTGAAGTGACTAGCCAAAGGTGTGCTAGCCGGTTTAACATCACTCATGTTGAACAGCTTCAGATCCCGTTCAACGTACTCAGCCTGAGATAACTGCAAAATATCCTTCTATTTGTCTCTGTTGATTCTCATACCAAGAATCTGCTTCGTTGCGCCTAAGTCCTTCATCTCGAACTCATTTGCCAACTACTTCTTCAACTTACTGATTTCTGCAAAATCATACACAACTACTAACATGTCATCAACATAAAGTATGAGGATGATGTAACTCGTGTCAAACCTCTTGAAGTGGCAATAATGGTTAGTGTTGCACTTGTTGTAATCATGTCTCTGCATAAATCCATCGAATTTCTTGTACCATTGTCTCGGAGCTTGTTTCAAACCATACAAGCTTTTTTTCCAACTTACACACAAGTTTCTCTTTCCCTATGACTGAGAAACCTTCTGGTTGCTGTATATAAATCTCCTCATCTAGGTCACCATGGATGAAAGTAGATTTGACATCTAAATGCTCTAGGTGCAAATCCTTTGTTGTAACAATGCTAAGAACTGAATGAATGGTATTCAGTTTCACAACTGGAGAAAATATGTCGGTGTAGTTGATTCACACTTTCTGCTGAAATCCTTTTACTACAAGTCTCGCCTTGTATCTCTTGGAACTATCGTGTTTCTCTTTGACCCTGTACACCCATTTGTTATGGAGAGCTTTCTTATCTACCGGCATCTCGGTTAACTTCCATGTCTTGTTGGAGATAAAAGACTTCATCTCATCTTACATCGCAAGCTCCCACTAGCTCGCATCTGCTACACTGCATGCTTCATCATAGTATTATGGTTCACCTCCATCTTTGAGAAACAAGTAATTCATGTATCTCTTGTTCAGCACATGCGTCCGTGAAGTCCTCCTAGGTACAGGAATAGGATTCGAAGACTGTGGTGTATCATCCTATTGAGAATTGTCGTCTGCAATCTGTTCTTCTGATTGAGTACTCTCATTGTCTTGAACATTATCTAACTCAACACACAAAGGATCACTATATGTTGTAGGATCTGAGGTCGTTGTGTGCCTATCTTTGTACATTACATTTTCATTGAGCACTACATCTTTGCTTCGGATCACCTTTCGATTCTGATCATCCCATATAATGTAACCATACTCATCACCGCCGTATCCAATGAAAGTACACTTTTGTGACTTGGGATCAAGCTTACCCCTAACATTATCACTAACATGTACACATGCAACACAACAAAAAACTTTAAAATGTGAAAGTGTTACCTCTTTACTACTCCATACCTCTTTTGGTATTTTGTGCTCCAATGGTACTGATGGACCTCAATTGATTAAGTACGATGTTGTACTGATTGCTTCTACCTAAAACTATTTCGGCAACCCTGCTTGAATGCACATGCTTCTAGCTCTCTCAGTCAATGTCCGGTTCATACGTTCTACTATGCCATTCTGTTGTGGTGTACGTGAAACAGTCTTCTCTAATCTGATACCTGTAATGCCCCGCATTTTCCTTTCTCCTTTCTGGAATTCTTTTCCAATTGTTAACATTTTGTGACCCTACTTATTCATGATGTCTTGTGTATTCTCGGTACGTGTAAATTTTTCACGTTTGAGTTTGGACTTAGCGGGATAACATTGTGGTATTTTGTTTCTGGCTTCATGGGTTTGCGTTTCGTTGACGACTACGTGGGTTCATCGTACATTTTTTCATTGATGTTTCGATAATCGTGTTTCGTGCTCGAACGTGTTACTTAGTTTAATGTAGACATTTCGGTGTAACACTTATGTGATTATTTGTTTATTTACGTTTTTGGAACTTTTGGGAGTGAGGGGTATTCCCAATATTTCACTTGTATATGGGAGTTGTTGAGGAAGTTTGAGAGTCTTCCTATGTGTTTTGGAGTGTTTGGATGTGTCTCGAATTGTTTCGGAGTTTTTCGGTGTCATCCTGGGGGCCTTGGAGCCTTTTCTTGCAATTGCAGTTTTAGGATTACCGACCGAGTACTCGGCTACTGTTCATACCGAGTACTCGAGGTACAACTCGGCAGATTTCACAGATTGCCTATATAAGGAAGTCTTGACATAAAAACTTTCCAACTTTTCTCATTTATTCTCTAAACTCAGCCTACTCTTTCCCATTTGGTTTTTCTCTCTATCTTTTCCTATATCATCTAATTAGGCTTGGAGTTTGGTCATGGTTTCAACACAGAAGTTGGTCATGGTAGTCTTGCCTTCGGTTTGAGCCGTGGATTAGTAAGAGTTTTATCCTCTTTGTGAGTTATTTCTCACAAATCCTAGTTTTGAGTTTTCTTGTCAAATCATATGTTGATTCATGTTTTCTTTGTGGTTTGAGTCTAGATTCATTCTTAGGAGGCTATGGCAAAGCTTTTCATCGATTGGTTTCGTCGGTTTCGATTTCAGGTGAAAGCTAGGGTTTTCATAGGCCTTGTTTGGAGGTTAACTTGTTCTTCATTTGAGGTAGGGGAAAACATCTCTAATCTCTCATTCTTTGATTTATGAGTGTACGATTTCATTTTCGGACTTTATAACCCTAGATGCAGTTTTTGCTAAGTGTAAACTTGAGAAATGTGAATTTAGGATTTATTGGTGTTTATGTGATATAATACATGTTTATATCATCTTTGAAATAGGTATATGATGCATGCTAGATGGATTATGAGTTATGGATTTTTGAGATGGAAATATACTTGTATACATATATATGTGAATATGAGTATTGAGGTGTATATGTATAAGTGTAAGTATACATATAGGATTTCGGGTGTTAGTAGTGTAGTCGTGATAGCGTAAGTAGGCTAGCTACCTTGGTTAGTAAATTGAGATGTGGAACTTAGAGTGTTGTTCGAGTTTCCCCATTCTTGCGAACTTTGAGAGTCTATATTGAACATTAAGCTTATGCATGAAAAAATGAGTTAATGTGTTGATTAAATGATTTAATTGAGATAAAAGCATGTTAAATGAAAGGTAAAATTATCTTTGTGTATTAACGGATAACTTGATGGTTTGGGATCATAGATGGTGCATGAAAAGACATCATTGTTAAATTTTGCTTTAAATGAAATGTAAAAGCACGTTGAATGATGAAAAACATTCATGTTAACATTTTGGGAATGTTGTTTATAAATATGATGTGATACATATTTATGTTGATGCATGGGTCATTGAGGACATAATACATGGGTTCACCTTTTGTATTAAGAATTCAATTGGTGTTGTTTTACGTCCGTTGTGAGATTTTGTATGAGTAGACTTGTTTGGGATCGTCGTAACAACTAGCTAGGGGGTGTTTCTTGTTCCTACGGAACTAATCTTTCGAGAAATATAGATGATAGGGGAAATCCTATGTCATGACCTCGTCATGTTTGACGATCTTCCTTGGTAAAAGTGAAAGTGTCAAAACTTAGTTGGGAAGAATCGGTACGATAAATCTACCTTCATTCATGAGAAATAAAATGAAGTGTTAGAGAATGATCTGTTAACCTTGGAGTTAGGGTGTGTGTGTGGTCACGTGTGTATCACGAGGTGTGTGAGTCACATTGCATTGAGTTGCCATTATGTGATTTATGTTGGCATGTGGAACATGTTTAAATGTGGATTTTGCGATATATAATTCACATGTTATTTAAATGCTAAAGTGAATGAAAGGATGTGATAATATAATTTTGCATGCCTTGTTAAAGTATAATGTGCAATGAATAATTATACTTGTTGTTATATGCTTGTATGCCCTTAGGTGGGGTTATGAATTGGTTTTTTACAACTTTATTGTGATAAGTAAAGTCGATAGTGGATTAGGAAGTCGATTGTGAAATGTGACCTTCGAGAATAGGGTGATAATTTTGTGACCTTGGTTGGTAGTGGGGTATTGACCACTTGATGTTTTTGCACCTTTGAGGGGTATATGATCCTTGAGAGTTTGTGGATCTTTGTTGGCTATGTAGTGGTGGTCATTTGATACTTCTTTTGCATTTGAGGAATGTATCATCTATTTTAATTTGAGGTTTGAAGTTGACTAAGTGAGGTTAGGATTGATCCTAGTCACTTGTGTGGTAACGGTCTATTGATTCCGTTAGTAATCTAAGAAAAATGATGTTAAGTGTGAATTGAGGTTTGAATGGATTGAAGGTGGTTTTGATGGAACCTAGTTAGTTTACGAGTGTTGACTACTAGGTTTTCCTTTTCATATCCTAAGCATAGGAGTCTTCTTGAGGTGGTCAACTTAACCGTCTTGAGTGGTTGAGATGAGTTGTTGATTTGAGAGTTAGATTGAGTTCCCGGTTGAGAATAGGGTCATGGGATTGTTTTTCCCGGTTTTTGTTGAGGTGTTGTCATTTTTGGACTTTATTCTTCATTCTTCGTTCTTCGTGGTTCATGTCGGATGTTGAGTCACTCCGCGTGGTATTGTCGATGTTTCGGTGTGTTTGGGTTTGGCCCGGAGTCGTTCGGTTTCATTCGGAGCGTTTCGGGTTCATTCCTTGACTTTATATCCCGAGGGCCACCGAGTACTTGGTGATGATTCTACCGAGTACTCAATGAGTGCGTAGGTTTGCACACTTGTGCGAGAGGCCTTAAATCCACTCGAGAGTTTTGAGGGTTTTGGGCCAGAAATGTCTACCGAGTACTCGGTGGGTATAATACCGAGTACTCGGTGAAAGCTGATTTTGTGTACTCTTTTTAGCTTATTTCCATTCTCTCCCTTGTGTTTCACCACTTCTCTTATTATGCTTGAGGCATTGATTAGTGGTCTATAGGGATTAGTTTTGTTAGGTTGAAGGATCGACAAAGATCCACCTTTCTTGAGTGTTGGTTGCGGCGAGATGCCGAGCTACTTCTTCTCGTGTCATCATTTGATCAATGGGGTTGGAAACGGACGTTGGGTTTCGTGGTTCCAATGCATCACTTGTTCCTTCTTCATCCTTATGGGACGTCATAGGAATCCTAGAGTTGAGATTGTTCGGTTAACTTGAGAGTGTTTTTCTCTCGATATGTGTATCTCATACTTTATTTCATTTCGAGTCTCTGTTATGATATGTGTGGCTTATTGCACATACGTAGTGATTTTTCCTCGTCACGAGTGGATTTCCCTCCATGTTGACGAGATGTTCCGGTTATTATTTTGGTTAGCATTGGAGTTCCATCCCTTGCTTGATGTCATGGTCTTGTGTGGCTATTCTTGAGGGTAGTGTTCACGTACCTTTCATGGTTGAGTGGTTATCCTTCCTTGTTTATAGTGAGGATGTTAGTGATAGAATTGATCTCCTTGAAGATAGTATCATGAGATTGATGTAGTGGCATGTGTACTGTTATTGAGGTGAGTGTGGTTTACCTTTATGAAGAGATTGAGGTGTTGTATGTGTATTGTGTATATATACATGGACGATGATTATGTGGGTACGTAAGGACTTGAGAGTTTCATTAGTACTGGTTATGGAGGTTTATGGACATCATGGTGATCTTAGTTCATTTGGATCCTATGGTTATTGTTGTGGCCACTAGAGTGATTGACTATGTTACTCTAGGGTATTGTGTACTTGGAGTACGGTTATGTGAGTAGTGTAGACTACTAGTGTTGGATTGGGGGGTACGAGTTATAGTGTTCTCCTGTGAGGTTAGAACTACATGACTTGTACTTATTTGTTGTATATATGTGCATATATATATATATATATATATACGTATAGATATAGAGAGAGAGGCGTGCGTTTGCCATATGATATGATATTATGGATTCGTTATGTGCTAGTTGCCTTGATGATGCATGGTAGGGGACTAGAGGGATTTGTTTTAGGGGTCGCATATTGGTGTGATTGCTATGTGGGACGATTGATCGGCCTAGGGTAGACGGGTTGGTTCACACTAGGTTTGGACGGTCGGAGGATGTGATGATTTTGATTTCATTTCTTTTACGGGCTCAATGAGCTCACCCCAACGTGGTTTGCCCTGGTGGTTTACACTAGTTTGCAGGTGATGCTTTAGTTAGGTATCAGGTTTTCTTGCATGATGGCTCGTGGCACGGATGCTGTTACGGGTTTTGGGACGTTTGTTGTAGTATTGTTCCGGTTTAGTTTCCTTTTCTTATCCCCTGTATTGGGACCGTTGTTGTTGTATTTCATGGGAGCCAGTCTATTGCCCTATCCCTTTCTTGTATTTGGTATCGTTGCATCTTTGTAGAGATGTATTCTTTTGGCACCTAGACGTGCCTTGTGTATTATTTGGTTTAGCTTCCGCTTTGTTGTGTATGGAATTATTATTTTTAATAATATTTCATTCAATTTATGGTTGTTTATGATCTTAATTGGTCGCTCATTTTATGGATCACGACCCTAGATTCCTTGGACGTCCCGGTTCGGAAGTCTTTGGATATTCGGGGCGTGACAATACCATTTTCATAGCAAAAGTTTTTGAACCCGGTGTCTTGATACTCTCCACCATTATCGGATCTTAATCTCTTTATCTTCAAACTCGTCTCATTCTCTACTATAGCCTTCAATTTCTTGAACACATCGTACACCTCAGATTTATATTTCAAGAAGTAAACCCATACCTTCTTGGAATGGTCGTCAATAAAGGTGACGAAATAGGACTTTCCGCCAATAGATGAGACATTTCCTAGCCCTCAGACATCAGTGTGAACTAGCTCAAGCTTTTCTTTTCTGAGAATTCTTATGTTGCCCTGGAAACTAACCCTCTTCTGCTTACCAAATACGCAATCCTCACAGAAGTCGATGTCAACCGATTTCAAACCTGGTAGTTTTCCTTTCAAGAGCATAACCTTGAGTCCTTTTTCACTCATGTGACCTAGCCTCTCTGCTACAGGTTGTGATCCTCTTTTCTTTCTGCAACTGTTATCAATGTGCTAGCCTTGGTGGTAGTGTAGAGTGTAGAAATCTTCTTTCCTTGTGCTATAGTCATAGCCCCTCTGGAAACTTTCCACTCATCATCTTTGAAAATGGTTACATGACCTTCAATCACTAACTGGCCTACTGAGATCAGGTTCTTCCTCAAGTCTGGAATATGTCACGCCCCGCCATTCGTAAACCTGAATAGAGTCCACAAGTAACGACACGCGACACCAAAAATAAATAAGGTTCAAAATAAATAATTTCTTAGACCACTTTTTAGAAAAAGAATACATTTAAAAATTCATATTAGGGGTAAAATAGTCATTTCAGACTTGAGAAAGTTATAAAAGTCGTGGAAATTCGAAAAGGAGTGAAAAGAATGAAATTGTGCTTCAAACGGACCATTCCAACGCCTCATGTTCGCCCAAGGGTATATCAGTCATTTCAGGGGCAAAATCGAAATTTCAAAGCTCGCCTATCTAAACCCGACATAGGAGAGATAGTAGGATCAAACGAAACTTGATTTGAGTCAACGAGGCGAGGGATATGAATTTTCAAAGTTGGGAAGAAAATCTGCAAAAACTGATAGAAGGTGAACAGTAGCCGGAAGGCTACAGGTCTGCAAATTTGAAAAGAGAGGTTTTGGGGCAAAAATGTGATTTTTCGCATACGGCCTCTATTTTCAACGCTACCGGTCCCAAAATTTCATAAAAAATGTAAAAGTGAGTTTTTAGTTTTCAAAAACCGAAAATAGTTGTCGGGGCCCGGTTAGGCGCGGAAAATGTGATTTTCTCTAAAACTTTTGCGAGGATGAGTTTGGAAAATGTACAAAAACAGAATTTTTGAGTCAAGGCTCACAAAATACACATATATTCATATCTCAATATCGTCATTCACTTGAAAAACCCCAAACGTGAGCTCGAAAACTCGTAAAACCCCAATATTCCCAAAATATACATTCTTAAGCAAAATAAACTTAAAGTGTTTCAAAGTCTCAAAATACACAGGTTTTTATAACCAAGGCTAACACCCTAGCCCGCCAAAGAATATATACATGCCTTTATCCACTTTTAAGTACAAACGATTTCGGGTAGAAAATACATTAACGCCCAAAATACACAAAAGAGGGCTTAGTGCTTCAATCGCCAACCCGGACCTCCTAAAGTCCATCCTTTGCAATGTCATAACCTGAAAAATGTTAAGTAAGGGGTGAGCTTCAACTAGCTCAGTAGGAGAATCTTTACCACCTCGATCTCGACCGTCCGAGTGGTACAACCCAACCCGTGTGCATGCTACTAAACCTAGGTCGGTCCAATTGTCCCACATGGCACGTGTGCCAATCCGGGACCCCGTCGTACCCACAAACAACCCCACATGCTCAACAAATATTCAACATACAAGATATCCGGAAATAAGCAATAATAAACATTAATGCAAGTGATAGGATGAAATATGTCACTAATGCACAACCCTATCACTAGGGAAACATGGATATCAAATGTCGCCATTCTTAAAGAACTCGGGGACCACAAGCCCGACTGGAACAACCCGGGTTTGGACATAGTCCTCCCCCACTTATCGTTTTCGGGAGATACTAGCTCCACCGGTCACGAGAACCCGACTGGCCAGTTGTTGCGACTATCCAAACGGTCTCAAAACCACAAGGTCCATGAATGCAACATGAAAATGATATCAACATTCAAATATGCAACACGTAGATCCTTTCTCAACAATTTTATCATTCTTCCATATTCATAAGTATAAATCTAAATTTTCAATTTAAGATCACTAATTATTCCCACGAATACATATTAAGCAAGTTATCTTAAATCAAGCATTTTAAAAAAAAAAAAAAAAAAGGGGAGGGGCCTAGAGCATGTTTCTAGATTATGACTCAACTAGTATGTAAAAATATACATACAAAGACGCACACACCCACGTAATCGGGAAAGAAAGTGGAGCGTCAACCCCTACCTCAAGTCCAACGCCAACTAGTCCGCAAGAACAAGCAAACGAGTTCCCAAAAGCCAACCAAAAAGTCTCCTACAGGCTGTACCAATTCTGCAGAATTGTTCTAGATTACCAAGTATCAACAAGGAGAATAATTAGCCTCAAGAATATGGAATTGCCAAGATTTATCAAAGTTGGGAACCAAAGCCTTTCATAAAGATTTATGAGTACAAAGTGAAGGTTTGAAATGGATTATAGCTCAAAGTGACTCAAGGACTTTCAAGAAAATGTCATTAATCATCCAAATGAACAATAGAACAAGAATTTTCAAGAATAGTGTCAAGCTACCAACACGTCAATAAAGAAGAAGATTGTGATCAATAGTAGGGTCTTTGTCAAGAACAATAACAATAAAAGCCAAAACCAAATTCAAAGGCTTATAAATGAATTCTCAAGGAATATGGAATTTAGGATTTATAATGAGGAAAATCTCAAAATGGCACAAAATTTCTCCAAGCTACTAATAATCATTATAGTGGGAATGGAGTCACAAGAATACATTTTAATAAGTATTATCATCAATGGAAGCAAATTTTCAAAGCTTGTAGAGATTTTCCAAAGTTTCACAAGTTAGGGTTTAAACTTGAATTTAAGATCAAGATAGTATGAAGTTGGAGAGAAAGAGTTCAATTGAGCTTCAATAATGAGAAAATATCATAAACAAAACATGTTTCTAAAGATTATACAAGACTTACAAGAGTTCACAAGATAGAATTCAAAAAGGGAGAAAAGCTCAAAATGAAATCAACTCACCAATTTAAGCTTCCAAATTCGAAATGGTGTAGGAGGAGTTCAACTAAGCTCCTTTGCCAAGATCTTTAAAAAAAGAAAACAAGATATCAATATCAATCACAAGATTGCCCAAAACGAAATGAGTGGGAATTCAAGAAGAAAACATCACAATAATAGGGTTTCACTTACCACTTTTGGTATTAATGGAGGTACAAAGACATGAGGAACACATTGTTAGTTGGAGATCTCACCAAATTCTCAAGCAAAGGAGATGAAAAAATCAGATTTTTGAAGTAGAGAGTGAGCAGGGGCTGAGCAGGGCTGCCGAATTGGGGTTTTAGAGAGGAGAGTAAAGCCATGTTTGGTGTGAAATGAGAGTAGAAAATTCTGGAAATTCAGCCCCAACAATTTTATATATATGTGTATATAATTCTCTTGATCCAATGGTTAGGAATGGAGCTTGGAGGATGAGGTAGGCTAAGATTGTGACAACACACCATCTCTAGCACGTTCTAGCAATTACCCAAAAATGTTCAATGTCTTCCTAATATGCCCATGTGGTCTCAAACTAATTTACCAATATGCCATGCTCTTATAGCTAATTGTTTTGTAGGATAAACACTTGGAAATTTTTTTATAAGTCTTCACATAACTCTTAAACTTTAAATTAATCCCCACGATCAATCGTAAGCTCAAAAATCACGAAACTAATTTCTAAATTCCTTATTTGGTATAACGAAGTGAACGCAACTTTCGGTTTCGAAATCTAACACTCCGGGGACCTATTTCCACTACACGCTTTTTCTAGGTTCCTGGGTTGTCAGATAGCGAAAACATTAAAATGAAATAAAATCCGATTTCTAAAAATTTCCAAACTTTAAATCTAACATATATGGCATATAGGAAAGCATTTAACACTATTTCTTATAATAAAATAAAATAAAAATATTTGCGAAAAATTCACTCATAATTTCAGGAAAATTAACGGGACGTTACAGAATATGTCTCACATCTTTCAGCTTCCATATCGATCCGTTGAGTCTGATATGTACTTCACCCTTGCCAACAACACTGCAGGGTTGATCGTCACCTAGATAAACCTTGTCAAGGTTTTCGGGTGCATAGCTCTCAAAGAGATCTCAACTTAAGGTGGCATGGAATAATGCTCCAGAGTCCAAGACCCAAAACTATGTTTTGCTCTCCAAAGAGCATATAAGCGCATCATCTATTTCTTCTAAGATAATGTTTGCCTCAGTCTTGTTCTCCGCTACCTTCTATGGGGATCTACATTGTCTCTTGAAGTGACCAGTGTTTCCATAATTCCAACACTCGATCTCTTTGGAATTTTTGGGACCTCGAGACTGTGATCTTCCCTGTCTCGACTTGGAATGGCCACGCCTTTGATTTTCGTCTTTCTTCCTGTTCGAACTTCTGCCTCTGCTGTTGACATTCAATGTTGAGCCACTATTAGAAGAGTCTGACATCTGTCTTTTGATCTCTTCAGTGAGTATCATACTCACTATGGAATTATGCTATAGCGGTTCTGTCCCTGAAGATTTACTGATTGTAGCCACTGTGGCTCTCCAACTCTCTGGCAATTGGCTTAAAACTAAAGCCGCTTTCATTTTTCCAGCGATTGGCATATCAACTGATTCCAATTGCTCAACAATTTCATTAAGAATACTGAGATGTTCATTGACCTTTCCATTCTCAGATAATTGATGAGATGTATCATATTTGCTCAAGACGGTTGTTCGTACATGCTCGAAAGAGCATTCATGAGAGACTTTATTTTCTTTTCATTCTTGATGTTGAAAGCAACGGACTTTGACAATATCATTTTGATCGTACCGAGGGTCTTTTGATCCAAGATTGTCCAATCCTCTTCTTTCATCAATTCTAGCTTTTTCCCTTCCAATGGTAAGTACAAATGTTTTTGGAATAACACGTCCTCAATTTGCATCTTCCAATATACAAAGTTTGTACCATCAAACTTGTCGATCATTGTTGTATTTTCTTCTCCCATATCTCCCACTGAGCCTTTTCGATATGTTTGGAGTCGAATCTCATAAAACTAATTGCACGGTTGCATCTGGAACGTTCTAAAACCTTAAGAATGCCTCTAACCGCGTCAAAAATGACTCCAAACGGTCCAAAACAAATTTCAGCACTAAATGACAAAATAGTGTTGACGTTACACTGTTGCTGACGTGGCAGGGGTGCTGACATGGCAGGGAAGTGCTGACGTGGTGTTGACTGCTGACATGGTAGTGACGTGGCACTGACGTCACCTGCTGACGTGGCAGTGGATGGTGTCAGCGTCTTCTCCAAGATTCCGGTTACCAGACTGGTTCGCTCGAGAAGATTACCGGCGCTGGACTGGTTCACCGGTGATAGCACATGGATGGGCGTCTGCGTGTGGGGGCACGTGGGATTTGGACAGAACCTTTTGGCGGCGCGTGGGATCTCCGATGGCTGCGCGATCGACGCGGTTCGCTTCGTCCCGTCGAGGCGAATCTCCTGGTGTGGTCAGTTTCTGATGTCGGGCACTTTGGAACTTCGAATTTTGACCAGAAAGTTCGGGCTTCTTCTTTGCTCCAACCTGGGGCTCTGATATCACTTGTTAGGGTTTTCACACCATGTGTAAATCAGAAAACGCACACAAATACACATCAAACAATCGACCCAAAGATTTATATTTTATTCGGCCATATCAGCCTACGTCCACGGAGAGTACCATTTCACTATAATCAATAAGAGGATTATAATGGGATGATTCACAGATCATACACACGCACACAGAAAGTGTATACTCATGCCTATATCACCGGAATAATATAAGCCTATATTATTCCTAACTCTTACCAAGAAGAATATTAATCTATATCTTTTCTCTCTCTCTCTATTTGTGTACATAATACAATAGGGTTGATCCCTGTATTTATAGAAGATGTTGGAATGGAGGACAAGTCAATCAAACCAATTAGGTGTCTGATCTTCTACCATAATTGTGATTGTTTGGTGGCTAAGTTTAACTTTTCCTACAAGAAAATGAGTCACTTAAATATAACATGCAGTGGTAGCAAGAGACGCAATACTTGCCTTAGGTCATGTAAGTACTAAGTAGGAGTTTCATACTTACAACATATGTGGCCCAATAAAAAAGAGACATGGTTATAAAATAAAAGGGAATGTGCTTTTGTGTTAATTTCATAATTGATTTGAATTTTTTTTTTCATTAAATAAAATTTTATACGAAAAAGGGGGGAAGAGAATATAAAAAAGAAGAAGTAGATGTGAAGTTAAGGGAGATTTATAATATTACTAAAACGTTGGGGATAATGCATATAATTAGCCCTAATTGCAAGGAAAGTTTGTGATATGGCCCTACTTTTAATTGGGAACACTATATTATATAATACAGGTAAAATGCTTGTACAAATATTGAGATATCGTCTCTAATCTAATTTGGCGTAACATGCCATTTGTAAGGGAATCGGTGGATCAGAGAATTCTCCTGTGGATATTTTTTCAAAAACAAAGTGATTGGCTGCCTCGGTGTAGTGAACACCATCCCAAATTACTCGAGATGAGGGCCGTTCACACGAACCAATATATATTTGAGTGCCATTAACACTGATTGTATCTCCACAAACTCCCATGTTGCCGTAGTTATACTTCCCTCCATAGCCGCAACATGCACCATGTGGATTCTCAAAACCTGCAGATTATAAACAACCGCATAAATGACACATGCATGTATATTTTTATATCTATCTATGCATATAATTTTTTTTATTAAGTTGATGTCTTGTAACAACTATGTTCAACCCGAGTCTCCAATGTGTGTGACATACCATATTTTTGTGGTTCCGCAAAGAGGGAGTACTTGACGGAGTAAACATCTACGTATGTGATTGCTGCAAGAGGATGTTCCTTTCTGAGTTGTACAACGGCCTCCTTCAACTTGTAGTTAAAATATTGAACTACCTCATTGTAAGCAGTCACACATCCAGCACTGTCCATTTGAGCTAGCGAAATATCTGTCAAGGCATAAGAAAGGCAGCCAATTGGTCCAGTGTTGTGGATCCAAAATGTTCTACCTCCCAAGTCGTATATGTTCTGCACCATGAATAACAATGTCACTATCAGGAGGAAGAATTACTGCATCTATGATATAGTCGGCCATATTTTTTTTTTTTCCGGTAAATTATATAGTCGGCCATATTACTTGCAAATCCATATCATACCTTGATTGTGGTAGTGAAGTTGTTGACTATATACGGGACCGAAGCATTCAGGCCCAAAAGAAAGGAAGGATTTAAACCTTTGCCAAGATCATTCTGACCAATATCAAAGGTAAATAAGGCTTTTCCAAAGTATTCCTCATCTGGCATTAAATCCTTGAATATCCCTCCTACATGAGAATGATTAAATTACAGATTATCTCATAGCTAAAAACTCAAAAGGAAAAAAGTAGCACCTATATATATATATATATATACACCCACAAAATATTTATTTCTTTAAACAAATATATACATAAATAATTTCAAGTTTTCTTTTTTTTTTTTTAGTTAAATCAATATTAATATATCCAAGAAAGGTGGTAACAAAGCCAGAACATCACCCATCCCACAAGGGGAAGGAAGCAACAACCAGTTGCAAAAACATCAACAAACAAACAACCCTACATCTTCTAGGTTTGATATGAGCCTTCTAGTAGGAGTGGCCACACCAGCAAAAATCCTTTTGTTTCTCTCCCTCCTGAAAATGAAGGCTATGCGTGTGGTTGAAGAAGGGTTCCATAAATCAGAAGCCCAGTTCATAATGGACACCAGAGAAGGGTCACCAAGAAAAACTCTACACCTCTCTTGGCACCACTTCCATATAGCAGCTGAATAAGAGCAATGAAAAAACAAATGTTCATGATTCTCAGGTACCAAACCACAGAGAGAGCAATGGTTTGAATTTCCATTTGGAATTCCTGGTCTATCTTTGGTGCCCAATCTATGATTCACTGCAAGCCGTGCAATCAAAGCATGCCTAGGAATGCAGTGAGTGAACCATAAAGTGTGATGCCATGTAGAGGTGATAGAGGGAGGAAGTAGAGTCATGAAGGTACTCTTGAAGTGGAAGTTGCCAGTAGGGGAGAGAGCCCATGTAACCCAGTCCTTGCAGCATTGTTGGAATGGAGAGAGCCCATGTAACCCAGTCCTTGCAGCATTGTACTTGAACTTGAAACTAGGAATAAATCTAAAAATAGTTAATACCTTCACAAAGTTGATTCAGACATAAAATTGAGTCAAATAGGGTTTGTTTTGCTTTGAGTTGTCTCTATTCCTCTCTAAGCTTTTCCCGTCATTTTGTATAAGTTACAGAGAGCCATTAATGAAGGATGCTTAACCCTCTCTTTTGACAAACTTGACTAGCCAAACCGAGACCACAAACCACACGAAGCAATCGGAAAATACACACGGGAAGCCCCAAAACTTATGAGATAGATTAGTCTAGTCGAATCATGGAAGAGCAAGAGTTGGGCAGTTTTGGAATTTAGAAAAGTAACATACCTTTTTCTTTTCTTTTTTCGGTAAATAAAGAGTAACATACTTAACGTTAACTTACTTGGAAGGAAAACTATTTTATTTTTAAAAAGGGACCATTATCAAACTTCATACAAAATGTGGGGACCTAATTCAATAAAACCCTAAAATTATATAGTACCTCTTTTCTTTATGATTTGAGATCTGTAAACAAATTGAGTGTATTGCCAATACTGTACATCTAAGAAGAAGTCGAGTCCTCCCTTGGGGCCAGGTTTGTTAATGGTTGCTCCTGCACTGGCGAAATTCGCTCCATGGCTGAAGTTAGCCCCCAAAGAATTTAGATAAGCACTGAGAAATGGGAGACCAAAACTTGCCGCTGCAGTGACACATTTATATATGATAGGGTCAGCAAGCAAAATGGAAGAAAATTGAGTGATATAAAATGTCTCATAATAAATCACGTTTTTCTTGTGTTGTATTGTGAATAAAAATTACTTTTCTATAGTTAATGAATTAACTTAAATTGAATCATATGACTGAACAAATTGGAAAACCAAAAAATTGTAGGCCGAGTAGGCTTAATTTGAAGGTGAATTTAGTTCTTAGATACATACCGATGAAATCAATAATGAGACGTCCATCGGATGCTCTCCCTGCTGGCATATTGAAGAAGGTTTCTCCATTAGGTGGCTTGGTCCATTTAGAGATTGCCGCGTATCCACCCGTATCTGAATTCGAGTCCCCGAAGTTAAAAATGGCGGGAAACTCACAACCTTTTGTAGCAAAAACATGGGTGAGGATGGTGAAATAACCCAGAACAAACATACAAAAACAAGAGACAAAAAAGGCAGACATTGTCATTCTAGCTTGGTGTGAATGGCTTTTAGATTCCAGTTGGCCCAAAGAATGATCTGATTCAATTTATAATGACATGGTCATCTGATTCAATTTATAACATGATGGAGTTTGATAATTGATAACTCAAGCGCGGATAAAAGAAACATGATATGTGTGAAGTGACTTTACTTAAACATGTAAGTTTGGTTCAAACAAATCCCATTAAATGACTTCAACGTTATACTAAAATTAAAGTTATATATGCTAAAACAGATTGTTTGAATGTCATTAGAAAAATGATATATATATATATGTAAATGTGCACATATATATAGATATATAAACTCAAACATAATGTATAAAAAGAGAAAAGATTGTTCGGACTTATCATTCAAATTCAATAATATTTAATATTATTACCTAATAGCATTGAGCTCCATAAAAATCATCTCCAATATTTGTTTTTCACAGTTGTCATTATAGAAAGGGTTAAGTGTGAAAAATATCCCTGCACAATAAAGTGTGTGAAAATGGATTCTAGATTTTAATAAAATGAATGTTGTCAACCCTTATTGTAAAAATAAAAAACACAGCGGGCACTTTTCACAAAATTTGTAATTTCTTTCCCTTTGGAAACTAACCTATAATAAATTTGAAAATCCAATATTTTACTTTTGTCCTTTGCTCAGTACTCACCTAACTCATATTCAAAACCTTTTGAATTTGAAATTTAATTCTTAATAAAAGGAGGAAACGTTATCAATAAATACATTTATGTGGTATGAGAATGTTACTAATTGTGTGTCTACTGTCAACCCTGGGCAGGTTGTGGCATCAAACAAACGAAAGGAACTGCCTATACAATAAATTTTGTAACTCAAAGCAGTTTGTAGAATAAACATACATGAATTTTAGCTTTTATTAAATGAGACGCAAGAATAATTTTAGGTTCAAATAATTTTGAGAATATTAAATATTTTTGTTCTTTTTCCTATGTACAGTGAGAAATAAAGACTTTAGTAGTGACAATTGAACAACCATTAAAAGTAGGAGTGCACATAGGCCGGTTCCGTTCGATTCCGATCGAATTGGAACCAAACCATTCTATTCGTTTCCTGAAATGTAGGAACCAAACCGTTGATGGTCGGTTTTGATACTTGCCAAAGAGACCCATTTTCCTGAAATAGAAAAGAAAAGTGGTGACCTTTAATATGTTTGGATTAATTTGTCTAAATCTAATTTAGCTTTTATTGTTTTGTAAGGGGAATTAGTTAATTTTGCTTGAGAGGGCATGTTACATTAGATGCATTATATTATTCCAGTTTTAACAATTTTGAAATTCTTGTCACTGCAGATTACAGCCTTCAATCTCACTTTAGTAGCCCGGTGAATAGTATCAGAAGATACCAATTATCAGAAGGTATTGCGAGATTATTTGCTTTCTGTGATGTTGATATTAATTTTATTCTGAGCACCATATCTTTGCCATGAACACATGAATTATAACCCATACCCGCTTTAAAATTTCATTTAATCTAGCCATAATGTGTATGATATGATTAAATGAGCATTATCAATGTTGATTTGAGTTTGTTATTGCCTTGTTTGGGTGTAACATAAATAGATTGCTTCATGTAACTTCAAAATTTATTAATTATGAGGGTAAATTTCATAAAACCCCCTTGTATTTGTTAGAATATATCAGACTTAGGCTCATCTATCTAGCTTAGCCCATGTAATCCTACCCCATTTAGTATTAGTCTTACCTAATTTATATTGACTTATCTCCCACACCAAGTTTATTTGTTCTCTACACATTTTCTCCTATATATAAGGGTCACCTCTATTGTAATAGATACAATTTAATATACAATTCATTTTTCTTGTTTATTGTCTTTATTATATTCACTTCATTATCATATTATCAAAGCATCTTTTCTTCTAACATGGTATCAAAGCCAATCGGTTCTTGGTAATTCCTTCTGCTTAGCATCGTCTTTGCTGGGGATGGCACCCCGTCTTCCATCCCCGGCGGCGATCTTCAATTAAAACCCTAATCTCTCAATCTCTTTTTTCCTCTCTCTCTAGGGTTTTCGAAACCCTAACTTTCTCTCTCTACAAATCATAGTCTCTAATTCCAAGAGACCCACCACCAATTTCTAACACTGTCCGAACGAGACTCTCAATTTCTCCCTCACTGCTCACAAACTGGTCCATATTCGTCGTCAAAATATCCTTGAAATCAAAGTCCGACAGCACCAACAGGTTAGTCTCGATCAGACGAAGCAAACCCAATTCGCTGCAACCCCAAACTCTACCGCACGCGCTTCCAGATGACCGGCGCGTTTGGAGTCCTCGGCCACACGCGCGCCACGCGTCTTCAACCTTCAGCACGCGTAGGCTTCACGCACCCCACGCGCCAGACCACTGTCGGAACCTTACCGCCGGCTCTCATTGCCGGTCATCTTTTCTGGCGACGATCACCGCCGTCGGCACTGATCACCGGTCACTTCTCTGACGATGATCACTGCTTTCGGCGACGATAGTCCTTTCCGGCGACTTTTCCGATGCTGGTCACCTTTTCCGGTAACATCTGCAGATTCCGGCAACTTTTTCAGATTCCAGCGACTTTTCCAATGCCGGTCACCTTTTCAGGTGACATTTGTAGATTCTGGCGACTATTCCGGTCATCGGAAAAATCTTATAAACAGTGACGTCACGTGACACGTCTCTCTCCAGCACCTGACACGTGTCCTCTCTAGCACTTGCCACTTGTCACTGCCAAATTGTGCCACGTCACCAGGTTCTTGCAAAAGTATAGTTTTGCCCTTATTCAATCTTTTATGCATTCCGGGCTCTTTTTAACTCCGATTTTAGCAAATGAATAGTCGATTTCAGCTAATTGGACTGCTCCGGACGCAACCGTACTGTCGGTTTTTTGATATTTGTCTTTGATCTCTTGATTACTCATCTTTCCGACTTGTTCTCTACCCTTTTGGGTAATTGCTATGCTGATTTTCATGGCCAACATCATATTTTTTCATCTAATCCGTTTGGACATCCGTACCCGTTTGTTTAGAGTACTCTCATCATCTCATCCGTACCCGTTTGTTTATGGTACTCTCATCATCTCATTCGTACCCGTTTGTTTAAGGTACTCTCATCTAAAGAACCAACCACTTCACTAGTTCAGTTCTCTCTATTTTATTTTTTCCTCTCAGGGGAAAATCTAATCATTTCGATCAATCAATCTTTTCTCGATCGATCGTCATTTCTTACTTGATCGACCGAACCTTCAATTCTATATCATCTTCTCTGTTTTTGGTGATTTAGAATTATTACATTCAAGAATCAGACTCAGAATCAGTTGCTCTTGTCATGAATCATTGCTTCCGCACAGCCAATCGCACTCATAATCAGAATCAGAATCAAGATCAACCTGCTGATATTTTTCACAAAGTTCATCTGCCAAGACGATTTCAAGAATTGGTTTCCAAACTCAAGTTGGTCTCTTAATTCCCCAACTTGAGTTTGAGGGGGGGGGGGGGGGGGGGGGGGGGGGGGGGGGGGGGGGGAGGGGGGGGGCTTAGGCCCATCTATTTAGCTTAACCCATGTAATCTTAACCCATTTAGTATTAGTCTTACCTGATTTATATTGACTTATCTCCCACACCAAGTTTACTTGTTCTCTACACCTTTTCCCCTATATATAGGGGTCACCTCTATTGTAATAGATACAATTTATTTTCCCCTATATATAGGGGTCACCTCTATTCTAATAGATACAATTTAATATACACTTCATAGTACAATTCATTCTTCTTGTTTATTGTCTTTATTATATTCACTTCATTATCATATTATCAAAATATTATTTCTTCTAACAGTACTATCAAATTTAATTAAATAAATCCCTCTATTATTATATTGCCGTATTTAATTTGATCACATAGCCCCTATCGTCATATTGGATTAAAACTAGTGGACAAGGAGCTGTTGTGCTTTTGCCATACTGTGAGGAATACTGTTTGTGTTGGTACCAGGTTTGGTTGTCTTTAAGATCAGACAGATCTCATGTAATCATGAGTTTCTTTTGTTGGTTTCACAGTTTTTCTCGACTATATTTTCTTGGTTTCTTCTTGATATCCTAGTATGTTTCTCATCTTGTGTCTATACATTACTTATATAACTTGCATTGCTAGATAATATACATTGCTAATACAATATGATATCATTGCCTTTGGAATTCAATTGGATGAAAACTCCTTTGCTTATTTTAATACAGAGGTGGAATTGTGTTTCTTGTGATGCAGTGGTAATGTGCTATCATCAGTTTTCAAAATACCAAATAAAACTGAAGGAAAATTTTTTTTTTTGAAGTTTTATTGATTTTTTCTGGAGTAAAATCTTTTCAATAAGGTAACCCTTGTATCTGTATAACATTCTTCTCAATAAGGTAACCCTTAGTTTACTGAATCAAATTTGAGAGAACTCAATTAGTGCAAAGACGAAATTAGATACATAAGATTGAAGCACGAGGAACATTGGGTTATATATATACGCGTTTGTGTGTGTTAGTACGTGTACCTCGTTATACATATAACTGACTATGTGTATTTTAGTTCATAATTTTGTACATGCACACATGAATTTAGATTTTCGATTAGTATTTGAGATAAACCAATTGGTTAGAGAGATTAGGGACCAAAGATTGAAGAACAGAGCATGTCTTTGTTGCAGCTCATTGATAAACCAGAGGAAGTATGGGCCTTCATTCTTTGTTTCAGCTGGCTTCTCTCTCTATTTATCGATAAAAACATTGATTGATAAATGGATCGAGGTTGGTTTCTTCCACTTTGGAAGACCAGACGCTATATATATGGTATCTGCCTATGTTTATAGTTCCCAACTCTTCCCTTCCCACAACACAATCCCCATATATCTACACTTCTTTGATCATATTGGGTGTAGTAACTAAAATCAACAAAAGTTTTAATTATATTTTGACTGATTATATATACATAATCATAATTTCATTTACAGGGGTGTGATTTCCTTTACTTCCTATTGTTTGCTATTATTAGTATCCATGCCTTCAGATATGTTGGCCTTTCATTATGTCGTGCATCAGTTTTTGGTTTTCTTAATTCTGCGATTGGGATAGGGATAGACCAAGTGCTCAAAGACGTGTAGATATATAAGGGGTTGTGTTGTGGGAGGGGAAGACCTGAGATATTGTAATAGTTAAAATAATTCATGGCCCAACCGAGATGAGCCATAGGACTGATGGGCCGACGACAGATGGGTCAGAGACCGATGGGCCGAAGGCGGATGGGCTGCAGACAAGTGGGCTAAAAGAAATAATGGGCTTATGGAAAATTATAGGGATAAGTGATCCACAAGTTAAGGATTAGTCTAATTATACAATTAAGAGTCCAAAAAAGGGTAGAGTTTATCAAATCCCTTGATTTAAGGGATTGATAAACTTGGGTAAATGGGCTTGACCCATTTATCACAATTATGTATAAATACGTGACTTTGATGAATGAAAGAGGATCCAATTTTTTACCCCAATTATTATTGTGTAATTTTTCTACATCTACACAATTGGCGCCGTCTGTGGGAAGGCTCTATTATTGAAATCTTTTTCAATAAGTTTCCCACTCTTTACAAAAAGCTAAGATTCTTACTATCAATGGCGATCACACGTTCTCAGCAGACCGATTTACCTCCAAACGGAGGCCAGAATCCAGAAGATCCGATTAGACGAGCCCTAGAGGAGAGGGTTGCCGAGTTAGAGAGGCAGAACGCTAAACTAGTGCCAAAACTAGCTCAACTGCAGAATGCACGGGAGGTTCATAACGACGAGCAATCCGGCCAGCATGAACGATCTATAGGCCACCAGACAGATAAGGACGATCTCCCCGTTCGATCCCATAATGATCGTGAAGAGCACGCGGAGTCATCTCTACAGGTTCTTGGGGTACGTAACCCCGAAGAGGTCCTGACCATGAAAAAGCTGGAGGAAATCATGTCCAGATTCCAGTGGGACGTGCTTAAGGATCTGAAGGTACAGACCCCAATCGATCTGGCATCCAAGGCATCCATAGACACCGTTCAGACACCGTTCACCATCTCGATCACTAGTGTGCCCTATCCGGAGAGGTTCAGACTACCGAAGTTCACCCTGTTTGATGGTACGAAAGTTCCAACAGAGCACATTTACCACGTTCATACCAAGATGAATGTTACAATGAGAACGAGGCCTTACTTTGCAAAGTCTTCCCCACCAGTCTGACCGAAACAGCCCTCTTGTGGTTCAGAAAGCAACCACCCCGATCGATCGGAAGTTGGCTCAGACTCTGCGAGTTGTTTATTGCCCAGTATTTCGGTAATAAAAGACAGAAGAAGACTATCTCCAGTGTGTTCACCATGATTCAAGAGAAGGGCGAATCCCTGAAAAGTTTTGTATTACGATTCAACGTGGAGATGTCGTCAATTGACAATTGCGATCAACACTCAGCTGTCGAAGCCTTTAGAATGGCCCTGATTCCGGGAACCAAGTTCCATCAGTCCCTGGTCAAAAGGCCATCTGCAGACATTGGAGAGCTCAATTCCAGGGCACAGGGGCACCTCCGAATAGAAGAAGAGTTCGCCATACGACAGAGAAGGACCGCCTTTGCAACAGTAGAGGCAAGGGCATCCGAACCTTCCAGGGTAAAGGATCGGGCACTAGATCGGAAGCGACCGAGCGCTCCTCCTCCTCCTTCCCTGGTCCCGGAGAAACGCCCAAGGTTGAAGGAGAAGGTCACCCCCCTGAAAGTGACACTGGAAAAGCTGTATCAGGAGACAAAGGGCAAGGGAATCTATCGGTCACCACCACCCATCAGACAGCCGATGGATCAGAGAGATATGTTAAGACATTGTGCCTTCCATGGAGAATACGGGCACCACGCCAATGAATGCAGAAGCCTCAGGAGGCAGGTGGAAGCCATGATAGCAAAAGGAGAACTGACCGAGTATTTTGCCAAAGAAGGAGCCCAATCAGATCAAGCGTCGCATGCTCCTACCAAGGGAGCTATGGGACAACCCGTGCGGGTCATTCACATGGTCCATGGAGGGCCCATTCGATCAGAAGTGGAGGAAGCCCGTATATCACAAATGCGGCAAGCCCAGAAGTTGCTAAGGGTTGGGGAAGTCACCGAGTTCCGAAGCCCGAAAGAGGATGCCCAGATTATTTTCACCTCCGCAAATATACGGAATATTCAGACACCCCATGATGACCCCCTGGTTATCTCCCTCATGGTTTCCAACTGCTCGATCAAGAGGGTAATGGTCGATCCAGGAAGCAGTGCCAACATTATCACCAAGTGGGCCTTTGAGAAATTGGAAATCAGCCCCCAGGAAATAGTCCCTTCCAGAAGCCCGATAGCAGGATTCGATGGCAGAAGAGTGGAACCAATGGGATAAATCCAACTACCAGTAACGACAGCAAGGCGCACGCTCCGAGAGACTTTTGTGGTGGTAGATGTCAAACCTTCCTATAATCTCCTCATGGGAAGGGTATGTATCCATCGTATGCACGGAGTCCCTTCTACCATGCATCAGGTCATGCGATGTATTGACCCGAACGAAGTTGACGTAATCGATATCAGGGGCGATCAGGTAGCAGCAAAGGAGTGTTATGCTATCACCATGAAAAGTCTAAAAAGAAAGGCAGAACCAGAACGAGGATCATAATCCAAGGCGACATGCGATGACAAATAGCAATTACAGGAGGGCGGTTCGGGGTCACCAGTAGCAGTTGAACCCCTTCTGAAGGTTCAAATTTGCCCTGATCGTCCCGAAAGATTTACTTATATTGGTTCAGGCCTCAGTCCCCAAGAAAAAAAGGAAATGGAGTCCCTTCTCCGTTCTAACACTGACATATTCGCATGGAGCCATATGGACATGACCGGTATCGACCCGTCAGTAACCCAACATTCCCTCAATGTGGATCCCAGCGCAAAGCCTGTCAAGCAGAAACAAAGGCGAATGGGGGCCTATCGAAATCAGATCATAGCTGAAGAGGTTGATCGACTCCTTCAAGCAAGATTCATCAAGGAAGTCCAGTATCTTTCCTGGTTGGCGAACGTTGTGGTGGTCCAGAAGAAAAAGGGCAAATGGAGGGTATGTGTAGACTTCACAGATCTGAATAAAGCCTGCCCGAAAGACTGTTTCCCTTTGCCAAAAATCGATCAGATGGTAGATGCCACCGCGGGTTTCGAACACCTGAGTTTTCTGGATGCATACTCTGGGTACAACCAGATCAGAATGAACCCGGAGGACCTGGAAAAGACTACCTTCATCACTGAATCAGGTATATTTTGTTACATAGTTATGCCTTTTGGACTAAAGAGTGTAGGTGCTACCTATCAAAGGTTGGTCAGAATGGTGTTCCAAGGAATGATGGGATCCACCATCGAAGCCTACATCGATGACACGGTGGTCAAGAGCAAAGTAAAAGGAGACCACCTGACTGATCTGCAGTAGGTGTTCGACACCCTCAGGATGTACAATATGAAGCTCAACCCGTCCAAGTGTTCTTTCGGGGTGTCCTCAGGCCAGTTTTTGGGGCACATGGTTGATCGGACGAGAATACAAGCTAGCCCGGCTCAAGTCAAAGCCCTCGTAGAGACATCGGAGCCAAAGTCCCGGAAGGAGATCCAGGTACTAACCGGAAGAATAGCGGCCCTCAGTCGTTTCATCTCTCGGTTAACCGATCGGTGTAGTCCGTTCTTTCAAGCAATAAAGGCGGCAAAAGGAGAAATTTGGGGGCTAGAGCAAGCGGAGGCCCTGAAAAGACTCAAAAGTTACATGGCGAAGCCCCCGATACTAACAACCCCAGACACTGATGAGCCGTTGCACCTGTATCTGGCTATATCAGCAACATCTACCAGCGCCGCTCTGGTCAAGGAGGGCAAATGGTACCAAACACCAGTCTTCTACACCAGCAAAGCCCTTGCTGATGCAGAAACCCGTTATTCAAAGCAGGAGAAGCTGGTACTATCACTGATCAATGCTAAGTGACGCCTTCGGCACTACTTTGAAGCACATCCGATTATAGTTCCTACTTTAACTGCGATCAGATCCATCATGGCGAAACCTGAGTTATCCGGAAGAATATCAAAATGGGCGATTGAACTCGGGATTTTTTACATAACCTATGTCCCCTGAACGACCATCAAAGGACAAACAATAGCTGACTTCCTGTTGGAAATAGAAACTACTGACTCCGTAGAAGAAGGTGAGCCTGGATTATGGGTCGTGTTCTTGGACGGATCATCCAACATCAACGGAGCAGGGATCGAAGTAGTACTCGTAACACCTGATGGTACTAAAATCCAGCAATCCGTTCGACTGGAATTTCCAGCCTCTAACAATGAAGCCGAGTACGAGGCCCTTCTTGTAGGAATTCGGTTGGCCCGAAGCCTTCAAGTGCAGAAAGCAGAGGTTCGAAGTGATTCCCAGCTGGTCGTAAAACAGTTAAAAGGGGAGTATGAAACCCGAGAGCCGAAGATGGAAGCCTACAAGAAATTGGTTCTCAGGGAGGCTGAGGGATTCCAACAAATAAACTTTGAACAGATTCCCAGAGGAGATAATTCCGTAGCAAATCATCTGGCTAACCAAGCCTCCGAGGAGAAAGTATGACTCGCACTGTACCAATAGACTTTATCGCCCGATCCATCTTGGAACCCCCCGAAGAAGTAATGGTTATCCCATGGGAACCGAGTTGGATGGACCCGATAGTGGATTATTTGAGATTTGGTACATTGCCTGAGTCAAAATCAGAAGCCCGGAAGATAAGAATGAAGGCAGCCAGATATGCCCTCTACAACGCCCAACTATACCGAAAGTCTTTTTTCGGAACGTACTTGAGATGTCTCACCCCCTCCGAGGCTTCGGCGGTCATGGAGGAGATTCATGCAGGAGCTTGTGGCAATCATTCCGGAGGAAGGTCCCTAGCTCATAAAGTTCTCACCCAGGGGTACTTCTGGCCCAACCTAGCAAGGGATGTTGAGATCTACACCCGACATTGCAAAAAGTATCAGTTTCATGGAGATGCCATTCATCCACCGCTGGAGCTCTTGAACCCAACAATTGTTCCTCACCCCTTTGCCCGATGGGGTATGGATATTGTGGGTCCTCTCCCGCAGGCAATACGATGTACCACGTATGTTCTCTTGGCTACCGATTACTTTACCAAATGGGTGGAAGCCGAAGCATATCCCACCATAACTGGCAGCCATGTTATAAAGTTCATCTGGAGCCACATCATCTGTAGATTCGGTCTACCCCGAACCATAATGATGGACAATGGTACCAACCTGGATAATAGAAAGGTTCAAGCATTCCTGATAAAGCATGGGATCAATTAAAACATTTCTTCCGTCAGCTATCCACAGGGGAATGGACAAGCCGAAAGGACAAACAGAACCATTTTTGACACACTGAGAAAAAAACTTGAAAACGCAAAAGGGGCATGGTTGGAAAAACTGCCTGAGGTGTTGTAGTCCTATCGGACTACTTCGAGACAGCCAACGGGAGAGACTCCTTTTGCCATGGCTTATGGGGCTGAAGCGGTTATTCCGACCGAGCTAAGGGTTCCTACTTTAAGGAGTCAAGCATGGGAAGAAGGGCCAAACAATCAGCACCTAGCCCATGATCTGGACCTCCTGGAAGAAAGAAGGGAAGCTATCGGGATAAGACTGGCCGCCTATCAGCAACAAGTCCAGGCACGCTTCAATCAGAAAGTCAAAAGGAGAGAATTTCAAGTAGGCGATATGGTACTCAGAAGGAAGATTGGGATTGTAGGCAAATTACGAGAAACATGGGAAGGACCTTACACAGTGGTTGAGGTTATCGGGCGCGGTGCTTATCGGGTTCGGAAGAACGAGACAGGCCGCCTCGAGTCCAACTCTCAGAATGCTTATCGGTTAAAGAGGTATTATCCTTAGATAGTTACTTTTCTTGTTAAGGAATAAAGTTGTGTCTTACTATGACGCCCTTTTTATAAAGCATCTGTGCCCGATGTCCGGCACCTCTGCTTCACTATTTTTAAAGTTCATTTCAATAAAAATGCATTCTACTTTTATACAAGTGCTCCGTGCTTGAATAAAAATATTCCTAAGTGTTTGAGTTCAAACCTGATTTGAACTAACCAGAGGATAAAAGCTAGCCTCAGGGGCCAAATGCCCGAAGGCTCAATTTTTCACAAAAAATATTTCTAAGTGTTTGAGTTCAAACCTGATTTGAACTAACCAGAGGACAATATCTAGCCTCAGGGGCCAAATGCCCAAAGGCTCAATTTTTCGCAAAAAATATTCCTAAGTGTTTGAGTTCAAACCTGATTTGAACTAACCAGAGGATAAAAGCTAGCCTCAGGGGCCAAATGCCCGAAGGCTCAATTTTTCACAAAAAATATTCCTAAGTGTTTGAGTTCAAACCTGATTTGAACTAACCAGAGGATAAAAGCTAGCCTCAGGGGCCAAATGCCCGAAAGGTCAATTTTTCATTAAAAATATTCCTAAGTGTTTGAGTTCAAGATTGATTTGAACTAACCAGAGGATAGAATCTAGCCTCAAATACCAGATGCCCGAAGGCTCAATTGTCTAACAAACGGTTAAAGTACAAGCATTAGAATCAAAACAAGGATAGGAAAATACGGAAAATGGGGAAAAACTCTTGTTCATTGATAAGGAAAGAAATTACAAAAAATTAACCCTTTGAGGGGAGCAAAAACAAATAAAATTGCCTAAACTACTGATCAGGAAGATGATATTCTTCCCCCTTTAGGATGGCAGCGAAGCGCTTCTCGTTCTCAGAGGCAGGAGGGTTTTCGTAGGGCACATGCACTCCCATATAAGCGTCGAATTCCTCTGCGGTCTTGAATTCCCGGGATTCCAGAGGAATATGCTCCATTTCATGCCTCCGTCGCCAAGCCCTGGACGCTCGGATGTCACAGATAACAGAGTATCTTTTGTACATGTCAAGACCTCCTAGTCGGCTCACTTCTACTTTTTCCCGTTCAAGGGACAGAAGTTTCTCTAATTCTGCCAGGATTTTATCTGACTCAGCCTTTTCGGCTGCCATCTTCTTGGCAGCTTCCCTCGCTTTTTCCAACTTGGCAACCAAAACCAGCTTTTCGGTAGTCATGGCTCGCTTCTCCACTTCACCGGTTTCCAAAAGAGTCTTCTGTTCGGAAACGGTTTGGCGAAGGCCATTCGCCTCCTTAACTAGAAAAACCCGGTAGGTGTCATTCTGCTTTATTTGGGCTTGCATATTGGCCATTTCTTTAACATCAGTCTCCAGGAGGCTGTTGTAGGCCTGAACGCCGTAGAAAAGTTGTACAGTAGATAAATGATTATTACACAAAAGGATGAGCAACAAATAAGCTAAGTACAAAAGAATGAACAAAGTTTTTACCTCCATGACCATTATTGAAGTCCTCTTTGCCAGATCAGTTCTGGTGATTTTGGTATGGGCGACCCTATCAGCTGGTGTCCAGATCCCTTTGGCCATAGCCCGAAGAGCTTCTGGCTGATTGAGAGTGATTTGGTTAGCATAGATCGGAGTCCCATCTAGCAGCAGAAATTTCGGCTCCCAGTGAATCAAAGTCTGGGATGATTCAGAAACAGTATGAGTTTTGCTTGAGGAAGCTTTATCAACTTGTGTCCTGGCCCTCTTAGTAGCCACTCCACCAGTTGTACTGGATCGGGTCATGACAGTCGGAGGGTTTACAGGAGGCGGGGGTGGAGCTCCAGGGTTCTGTACTGATGGCACTGCCGGGCTCTGCGCAGGAGGAGGTACCGAAGTCGAAGTTGGTGCTGTTGATAATGGCACAACATCAACAAGGGTAATCCCTTCGGGAACTTGAGGGATTCTGACAGACATGGGTTTGTCAGGCAAGTCCATCCTGTCAATAGCAGCGCCCAAATTAGAAATCGATTCAAGAGTTTCCGGAGTCAGCAGGTCAGTAGCCGATCGGGATTTTCCCCAGATATGGGTTTTTAGGAGGCCTATGCGTTGTTTTATGAAAGTAAGGGGAAGGTCCCTATCTTCATAACCCAGGAATTTATAAGCGTAGTCTCCCCAATAAAGATTGCAGTGTTCACAAAGGCAAAAGACTTTATGAAGGGCACGGTAGATGGGTAGACGGATGGCACCAAAGACTCTTGGGATTGGGAATATAAGTGAAAAGGGGTAAGACCAGTTGCCGCTCACTACTACCATCCTTTCCTTCCATCCCTTATCCGACTTCTCAGTATCGGTACATATGCTATGACCCTGGAAAGGGAAAAGATTGTATATGCCCTTACTCGCTCGGGCGTTTTGAAAAAAGTAGCATAGGAGTATATCTGCTAAACCTAAGTTGAGATCTAGGTTCCTATTATACAACAGAAGCATGGACATGATCATAAGGCTGTTCGGGTTCAACTGAAGGGGATGTAATCCCAGCATGAAGAACACATAGTGGAAGAAGGGATGAAGGGGGAACCTTAGAACCCTAAGGTGGGATGCCGACAGCAGAATGCTACCGGGAGCTAGTCCCTGACTCTGGGTAAAATCAAGGTAACTTGGGTAAGGGGATACATCAACATCCCTAGGTACTTGGGTCTCAGCCCGAAGGTGCTTAACGTCTACTTCCGGTTGAACTCTTTTAAGTGGGGCCACTACAAACGGTTCGGGGCCCTTAGGATTCACAGTTTCATTCTGGGATGGACCCGGAATGTCAGTATTTTGGGGAGCTGTTTTTGAGGCTCCCTGACGATTGGACTGGGGACTATCGCTACTGGTAGGATCAGTACTAGTAGTAGATGACAAAATGACCTTTTCAACCGAACGGGTTTCGTCGCTATCAGACATAGTGTTAAAGAAATGTAGAAGAGACAGAAGGGGGGTAAAGGTGAAAACCAAAGAAATAAGGGAAAAGAAAAAGACCGGTCAACTTACTCAGTTGGTGATCGAAGAGTCACCAAAGCTTCGGGTAGCAGTAGGTTTCCGTCCTACTAATAAATCTGAAATGACTGACGGGAAGGATTGCGGCAATGATGAAGGAATAAATTCCAAAGTTGAAGAGCTAAGGAAGAGAGAGGCTAGAGCAGAAAATTGCAAAGTATGAAATGAGAAATGAAATGAAGAAGTGTGGGTTTTTATAGAAGGGGAAAAGGAGGCCAAAGGGATTGCACGAAGTCCGAAGGTCGCAACCCACGATGAGCTGTCAGGGAGCTACAATCAAGGGAGTAATGACCACTCATTTTTAAATGCCAATAAATGCTCATAACTGATTGGCAACTCACCAACCCTCATTTCCCATAAAGTGCATGTATGTATATATGTGTATAAAGGTGTTTAAATTTTCGGTCATGGGCTTTGAAAAAGGAAAGACCACAAAAGCCCATAACCTCAGGGGCCTGTGTAATAGTTAAAATAATTCATGGCCCAACCGAGATGGGCCATAGGACTGATGGGCCGACGACAGATGGGCCAGAGACCGATGGGCCGAAGGCCGATGGGCTGCAGACAAGTGGGCTAAAAGAAATAATGGGCCTATGAAAAATTCTAGAGGATAACTGATCCACAAGTTAAGGATTAGTCTAATTATGGAATTAAGAGTCCAAAAAAGGGTAGAGTTTATCAAATCCCTTGATTTAAGGGATTGATAAACTTGGGTAAATGGACTTGACCCATTTATCATAATTATGTATAAATACGTGACTTTGATGAATGAAAGATGATCTAATTTTTTATCCCAATTATTATTGTATAATTTTTCTGCATCTAGATATATAAACATAGGTACATACCATATATATAGTGTCTGGTGAGTACTATATGATGACTTAATTGGATGGGTTGAGGGAGCTAGAATTAGCCTACAACAAATATCAAGAAATATCACATATTGGTTTGCGCCATACCAAGTCATGATTTTTTTGGGGCAAGTAATCGCGTATTGAAATATATTCTTTGTAAATAAACATTACTATGAAATGATAAAATAACTAAACATTACAAAAAAGACAAAAAATGCAAAAGTATGGGCTAAATATACTTGTTTAAAATAAAACACATCATACGATGTGATAAAAATTGACCAAATTATGTGTAGCATAATCTTATGACTTTAATTATAGTTTGTAATACAAGAGAGATTATTGATTCATCATTGCAAAACTGATACGATATCACAAAAATGTGTGTCGAAGTATTTTTTTTTCCTCAAAAATAAGTGTGTCAAAGTTAAGTGAATATTTACTTTTGATGCAGTTTTTTATCTTTCAAGCTGCTTTGGTTACTAAAGTAAGTGTCACACTATCCATTCTGTCTACCATCTAATAAAACAATAAGTTCATAGACATAGTTTTTCTTTCATAGAGATGCCCAGTCCATTTCTCTCTCTCCCTTTAGTCCATTCTTTCATTATTCAACCAAACAAAGAAGCTTCTCATGATTATCCAAATAATGATACTTATTTAGTACAACAATATTTTTTATTATATTTTTAATGAGGTAGATGCAGTTTCCTATTATTTACCATCACTTATTTAAAGCTGACATGGAGGAATGGAGTACCATCACTTTTAAGAAAAATAGAAATAAACAGGTAACAATTAATTCAAAACTTTTAAGGCGAATTATCTTAATACAAAGCAATTTGGGTTTTACGGTTAGTTGGGTGTGGAAGAATAAAGGAAGTAGTGGAGGAAGATTATTTCGGAAAATTGAGAGATAAAATAGGAAATTGGGTCAAGACTGGGAGCTTGGAGGTTGGCGATTTTCAATTCTTGTATTGTCCCGGGGACATTAAGGGAATTTCATTTGGACAAGAAGCTAACTAATGGCAACGATATGAAACCCTAGGCGCAACAAGATTAAAATGGTGAATAAAGAAAAAGGGCAATATAGGTATTATATTTAACATAGAACTTGTTTGAAAATATCTTTGAAAAATACTTTTAGGATTTATTTGTCTTTTTGTTTTGTTGTGCAAAAGTAGGACTAGGAAGGATTCCCTTTAAAATAACCTCAAATGCCAGTCAACATATCAGAACAAAATTGTGATAAACAATTACATCACATGATTCAAAGATTAATAGTAAACTCCTATGATTTTACCCTTAATACTTTCTTAGTTTGAAATTCTTAAGCACAATTCAGACTTCATCACTAAAAAGTAATCAATGCAAAACTACATATACCAAGTATATACACACACACATTCATCAACAGGAAACCAGAATAGTTTACATATCTAACTTACACTGTCAATATTGGCAGAAAAACAATTAAAAATCCAAAAACTAGTCATAGAATGAATTATCCTACGCATGTATGGTGTCTGAAGTGTTACCTGCAATATAGGGAGCCCAGAAGAGTTCAAGTCAGCTCGCACATTGGTGAAAAAAGTCTTTAATTTATTGTTGTATGAGTCTGCATCCTCTTTCACCTGTGTATCATTCTCTCCCTGATACCAAAGAAGAGCACGAACTGACCCACCATCTTGTAAGGCCGCCACAACCCTTTTCACCAAGTGATCGTAGAGCCCAACCCCTTTAGCCCATTGATCAAGACTAGACCCGCTTCTAGCACATGGAACCAAACCCACTACTCCGAAATTTGGTTCCTTCTTCAGGACCGCATGGGCGAATGGCATTCCGGGCCCGACCCCAAGAAAAGTGAGATGTGAAGAATCAAGAAATCGCAGAGAGAGAAAACTCACCTTTGCAGATGAATCGAAGGGCTTGCTGAGCAAGGAGAGAGAGAGAGAGAGAGAGTTGTTAGAGCTGAGAGAGAGAGACAACGTGAGTAAAGATCAAGAGAGAGAGAGTGAGAGGGTGTGTGTATTCTGTGTGAGAGTGAGAGAGTCTGAGAGAGGGAGATATATATAGGCATTATGTGTGTCCTTACTTAACATAGGAAAAATAGATTGATTACACAAGGATGCTTACTAAATGTCTCTGTGATAAAACTAATGAAGCTGCTCATATTCGTGAATTTTATATTCAATGCTTGGAGACATGCGATAAAACTATTCAAGCACACACATAATGAAAGAAGTTTGATTAGTAAATTTGTTTTTTAAAAGAGAAAAACAAAACTAGTGGAAGACATTTTGTTCTGTTACTGAAAAAGTAAAACATGAATTGTGAGTGATATCTTTAGCATCAGGAGTATACTGTAGATAGAATATTTAGAATTACCTTGTGAAGGACATCCTTACCTCTGTTGCTTTATCTCTTACTGTATTATTCAGGGAATTAATCTCTTATATATGATAGTATATGTATACACCACTACAAGGAAATGGAGGAGATGGACCTAAATTTGTTGTGTATATATATATTTCCTTTTAGTTATCCATGCTTATCTATGTGTGAAACAGATCTTCCAGCACCTTCCTCTATTAGGGTGGCAAGAGATGGACACAGAATCCTCTAAGTTAATTTTTCCGGTGCAAAGATCTTAAGGTCCTTACGTGATATGTTGTGCGTCGTTAAATGGAGGAGCGGATAGAAAAATCAACTTAGAGTATCTGTGTCCAGCAGGAAATGTGGCTCGAAATAAGGGAAAAAAATCCTCTATAATTCAGTACCAACTAGTGCGGGTCTCACGGGCAAAGGCAAGATCGCAACCGTAGATGCATGATAGTGGACCCCTAGTTAGAATCCCAAAAATCAACTTGGAGGATGTGTATACGTTTTATTCTGACCCAATTTCTTTACTCACTTCAAAGGATATAAATTTATATGATTATGAATGAAGTTAAAGACATACACACCTTATGTTACAGTCCAAGTGAAAAAAATAATTACATTATTCTAAAATTTATCTTCCTGTTGAAATTCATTTTATTTGCCTTTCAATTACATGTCGTTTGACTGGACCAAACTGTAGAAGGTTCACATGTTTAATAAACCATCCATCATTTAACAAACTGGCATTACCTTCTTGCCCACTTGATATAAAGATTTAAACATCCTTGTTGCAACTACTAAGAAAATTGAAAATAATTTTGCCAAAATGATATGGTGCTTTGTCTGGGATTTTCCAACCTCATCTTCTGGTCAATTAACATGGATTTCTAAATTCCTCATTCTACAATAGCCTGATAATATATGTGTTTGTGTATATATATATATATTCAAAACTAAAAGCTTCAAGATTAATTTTTCATTTTTCTTAAAGTAAAAAGTCAGAGATCCATATACATTTTTGGTATAGTAATGGGTGTGTAGGTTTCTTGCCAATGTTAAGAAAAGTGAACCAATAATAATAATAATAATAATATATATAAAAAGAGGGTTTGGCTTGGACTTGAAATATATATGTTATTATTAATATTATTATTGTTATTTTGGCAGGTTGGACTTCATATTAATTGGCAGTTTCGGTAGCCGCATTAAACTATCAGAGTAAATGCAATCTTATCAGCATGAACCTTGTTTACCATTCTTAATTGTCGTTTTTTTTCTTTTAAATGAGTGGAAGAAATGGATTGGGAGTGAGATGAGACAAGTCACAAGGCATTACCTAACAATTTTCTTCTTTTCGGTATAGGAAAACCATAAGTGCATGTTTGGTACGCTGGAATGGAATGACCATTTAAGTAAGAATAGAATGGGAAAGAGAATGGAATGGAATGATCATTCTATTCTCTTGTTTGGTTTGACATATGTAAAGATGTTGGAATGGAATGCTTATTATCATTCTCTTGTTTGGTTAGACCATTATTAAACTTGGAATGTAATGTTTTTTCTCAGAAATACCCTTTATGATATTTATTTCTCAGTAATCAGTAGGAAAGAGATGGAGTTCTTTTCCAATTAAACTTCAAAAGGAAATGGCTACATAACTCAACTAATTAGTCTCCAAACCCAACTCACCAACCTCCCTTTCTCACCTACATGACATAAGAGCACAAAAATGAAGGTGTGACCAAAATCCATAATCAAATTGCAATAATATCCAAAACTAATCCCAAAATTTCAAGCATGTACCAAATTAACTAAAAGAAATAAATTACAAAAGATGTAGTAGCGAAAAATAAAAATTACATACCAATCATCCAAAAATAATCCTACTAATTTCTTGGCCAAACACCACCAAAAAGTTCCAAGTGTGTAAAATTTTCACGAAATCATTGTCTTGACCAATTCTTTTTTCTCATCCTCATCAAGTGAGAAAAATATTTGAATTAAATCACGATCACAACCAATTTGAATCAAAGCTTTTGATCTCTCAGTTATGTTGAAACCCGACAACTTTCTCAATTCTTCATTCAGTCTAATTTTTAAATCAGTAACTGCAGCATCTTCAATAGCTTGACTAAGGCGTTCAGAACTTAATTTTATATCAGAGGCAATCATACTTGAAGACTGTTTCACCACTTCACACAATGATTCGGCAATACTTTGAGATTTCCTCTTCTTTCTTTTGTTTTTAGATATCACTTCAACAGTTGTGGGAGATTGAATGAATGACATTGATGCATCAATATCATCTAAACCCTCTCCCACATCGTCACTATCATTAATCTTTTCGTTATCCAAATTTTCTGCATCCATGTTTTCTACAACATCGGCAGTCGTTTCAGCATCATTCCCAGTAGCACGATCCTTTCCAAATACAGTACGTGCATAAATCCTTATACTATGGAAAAGGCTTGTCCTTAAATTTTGCAGCATTCTTGTGGCTCTATAATAATATATATAAAAAGGACAATTACTGCAATATCATACATGTACAAATTTCTTGAATAAAAAATACTAGAATAAAAGAGAAATAAAATTATGAAGGCTTAGCAAATACCTGCAAGTAAGCATCCCAAACAGATTTTTCAGCAACTACGCAATGTCTTATATCATCATAACCAAACCCACTAGTGTTGGGGCCGTGTAGCATATCATGCAAGACATCAAAATGGGTTTTAAGTTTTTTCATTCTTGATTTGATATGTGGATCTGCTTTTATATATGAATTCGGCAAAGTACCTGCAAGTATTTTTTCCACTGCAACAAGATGTCCTGGTTTGAAGCCACGATCAGCATTATAGAGGCTCGTGTTGTATAAGTCCATAAGAGCCTGAACAAGCTTCATATCTTCTTCATCTGTCCACATTCGTTTATTCTTACCCGCTCCCCGTATCTGATCTTGTGTAAACTCCATTCTAACAACGAAAATTAAACACAACTAATAAATACATGCCTCACATATATTTTGGAGAGAAAAGAGACATGATAATTAAAAAATGACATAAAACAAATAATGACTAAGTATCATAAAAAGAACCCTCAAAAATGGTATTTCAATCTGTTGTTTACTTATCATTCATTCCATTACATAAATTCAAAAAGAACATAAATTGACATGACGAATAATATATATTTTTTATCTATTGGCCATCCATTCATTAAACATGTTGTTTGCTAAAGTCTCTCTCCATGTACTCCATTCATTTGATGTTTCTAGTATTGTAATTGAATCTCCTTGTACTTCATTGAGATCCCTTTCTCCCAATCTTTCCTCTAATGGATCTATAGACATCTCTTGTCTTATAAGATTATGCAATAGACAACATGCCAAAATGATCCGAGTTTGAATTTTAATCGGATAAAAAGGACTCCTCAGAATTGCTCAACGCATCTTAAGTAATCCAAAGCATCTTTCTATGACATTTCTTGCTAAAGAATGCTTCATGTTAAAAAATTCACGATGAGTATTAGGTTGGTGTCCATCCCTCCAATCATTTAGATGATATCTTTGTCCTCTAAATGGTGCAAGAAATCCTTCATAATTTGTGTACCCAGCATCAACAAGATAGTAAAAACCTATATTTATAATATAGAATGTGTTAATAAATAATTCTGATTAAATTTTAATTAAGTGGTAACTATTTTTTAAAAAAGAAATGGGGTCTAACCTTGAGGAACTTTAAACCCATTTCTCATTTCCATTGTTTCTTGAAGAACCCTACTATCAGCAGCGGACCCTTCCCAACCAGGTAATAAGTAAATAAATTACATGTCTTGTGAACATACTCCTAACATATTTGTAGCGAGTTTTCAGTAATTGGCTCTGGTTTCTTTAGTAAGACTCCTTCAAGATGCATGAGAGCTTTTAACACCTCTTTGAAGTGTCTACTAACAATTTCTCCTGACCGCTCAAATCGAAATTTAATAACACGATTCTTGACATGATGCGCGAGAACATGCAGAAACATTGCTACTTGTTCATCTATCATCATATTCTTGTTATCCTTTAACCCACCTAAACTTTTGAGCATTGAGCATAATTTGTTAAATGTTTGTCTATTCATCCTAAGTTGTTCCACACAACTCACATCACTTGCGTAAACTAGCCGGTATAGAGTTTTTCTATTTTCATAGAAGTTCATAACATATTTTGAGTTTAAAGAACTTCTTCGATTATAAAACTCTACTAAGCAGGAAATCAGTTGAAACCACCACTTCACAACATACATTGTATTTGATGTAAAAGAATTAACTATTGCTAAAAAAATTTCCCTTATCCTCTTCCTTGCCAGAGAACTTAGATGAGCCATATCTGGTAAAAAACTGAATAAAAATATACAAATCAATAAAAAATATAATTACATAATATTGTGTACTACTTGATGTAAACCTTACAATCACAATCAAACTATCAAATACTAATTAACATCTTAAAAACTAATTGGTTTAGTGAGGTAGTTAGTGAAGTTGAAAACCTGGGATTCGATCCAAAAAATAAGCTATTCATGTTAGTCATCTACTCAATGGCATGCTTTCAATATCCATAAATATATATATATATATATATATATATATTTATTTATATATATATATTTATTTATATATGTATGTATATATCACAGAAGCCTCCTAAGTTGTAGTTCACTTTGGAGTCACAACACAGTAAGCAATAAGCAAATTACACAGCAGCTTTATGAATGACTTTAAACACAACGAATTTAAATAGCCCACTGTCTATATTCATGTTTTGAATAATAAATTTTTAAGAATATGACTTTGACAAAAATACAATTATACAAATTTGGCAACCGTTCCAAGCAGAAAATGATCTAGAAACAGTATTCATGTGCATGATGCAAATAATAAAGCTGTTGACTTCTTGTTTTCATAAACTCCATGTACAGGAAAAATAGGTTTACAGACAAATGGGTCCAAAGAGATATGCATATGTTGTATGACTTTTTGAGCACATGTAACGATAACAACAAAAGGTACTGTATTTAACAAAGAAAAAAAGTATTATTCAAAAGAAACTGAAGATAAGTAAAATATTCCACGAGTACTGGAGTGTAATGTGTCTTGATAGTTTTGCACAGGGTTCAGAGGTAAAGGGCAGTCCACCAGAACATCAAAGTTACCCAGAACTGTCGTCTTAAAAATCAGCATCACTGTCTATATTCATGTTTTGAATAATAAATTTTTAAGAATATGACTTTGACAAAAATACAATTATACAAATTTGGCAACCGTTATCAATCTTCCAAGCAGAAAATGATCTAAAAATAGTATTCATGTGCATGATGCAAATAAGATCAATACTATCAATTAGAAAGGTGATGCAATTATATAATTGGGGATGTTAAGGACTTTGAACAACTACGACAAGGTTTATAAGAAAGGGAAAATGAGGAGAGACAGACAGAGCACTCACTTTTCCACTAGCGCCACGACGGTGGTGGCGGAGGTTGACGATGGCAGGAAATGGTGGTCGGTGAGGGAGTGTTGATGATTTATACGGCTGTGGGTTGTGGAAACTTGCTATCATTAGGGCAAGGGGTATTTTGGAGTTTTTGAAAAAAAATTAATCTTACTTGGGAATGGAATGGGCATTCTATAGGGTAGAGAGTAGAATGCCTAGGAATGCTTTTTGATGGAATGGTCATTCCCAGAGAATGACTTAAATGATCATTCTCATCTTAAATTTATGTACCAAACATGAGAATGGATCTAAACTAATGGAATGGGCATTCCATTTCATTCCATTCCTGCGTACCAAACATGCACTAAGAGAATCTGCATTCAAAGATGTTTGGCAATATATATAAAAGACAATACTGGGTCCTGATTCCCGTGATGTGATGACTAAATTTATTTATTTACTTTTTAACAAAAAGGTGAATAACTTTTTATAAAAACATAAATCAGTATCAATTCCTTTTTTTAAAAAAAAAATTGATCACGTGTCTAAATCATATTATACTGGGAGAACGAATTTCGTTCATCCCTGAGATTTCGGTCAATTGCACTCGCCCCCTAAAATTTTATTTTTCTTGTAATGACACCCCTGAAGGGGAGAAATGACCGGAATGCCCTTGTATTGTCTCCCTTATTTCATGAGACAAATATCTAGGTGGTGAAATTATTTCCATGCCCCAAGATGAAAACCCTATAATGTATATATATATATAACAACTATTCTAAAATGTGAGGGGTTGAGAATATTTCTAAACATTTTCTTTCAAATAAAAATTAATGAATTAATATGTATTAGTTGAAGTGCAACTCTAAGGAGTATGTCAAAACGATATAGAGTAAAATAAAATGGGTTGAAAATATTTTAATACTTTTAAAAAATAATAATAATTAATTAATATGCATTACTTGAAGTGTAACTCTAATAAATATTTCAAAAGATATAGAGTAAAGATATACGACAAGGGGATATAAATATTTTCATATTGAAAAAAAAAATTAATTAATATACATTAATTGAAATGTAACTCTAATGGATATTTCATAAGATATAGAGTAAAAATATATGACAAATATATTTCGGTAAGGAAAAATAATATAACTTAAAATACAGAAATTTGTATATTTGTCTATCTATCTATATACTACTAATAAAAACACAAGGACTGACTAATATTTCTATTCATTATCACCTTTTACAATATAAAAAATTATAATAAGTAAAGTTTGATGTTATTTAAAGTGTAAGAGCTTAAATTAACTTTACAAAAAAATTAATAAATAATAAACCATATGTCATATTTTTATAAAAATATAAAAAATTATAATAAGTAAAGTTTGTTATTATTTTACAGTGTAAGGGATTAAATTAATTTTACACAAAGAATAATAAATTATAAACCATTTTTATACATTTATCACATCTTACAATACAACAAAAACTATAATTAAAATGTATTACTACTTGTTTAAATTGTAGGAGTTGTATATTATTTATTTATAAATTAAATTAAATTATATGAGCTCACAAATATTTTATACATGTATCACCTTCTAAAATACAAAATAAAATAAAATATAATCATAAATAAAGTGTATTATTATTATTTAATGTAAAAGGTCACAGTATTAGTTTTAGGGAAAAAAATAAAAAATAATAACTTTTGGGGTCTATACTACAAAAATGACAATTTTTAAAAAATAATTTAAAGAAATGTGATAATATTTCAAAAATCATTGTATTTAAAGTACTTGAAAAGTTTTCCAAATTGAGCTTAAGACATAATGGTTGTTTGGTCCATTAATTTAGCCAACATGTCTTTTACACTAAAGCAAGGGCACAAGAGTCATTTCATGGGGTCTTCATCCTTTCAGGGGGTGTCATTGCAAGAAAAATGAAATCTCAGGGGGCGAGTGCAATTGACCGAAACCTTAGGGAATCTAAGTGCAAATTATCCTAATTTAACTAACGTTGTTATAACGGAATGAAATAAATTGTAAAAGTTGGGATAGTTTATGAAATTTTGGGTAAAAAGTGTACAAAAGTGATGGAAGTCCATTACAAATTAATATGTTTCTCAATACAAATAAAACAAGAGAGAGGGCATCCGGAGAGGATTTGGGTTCCTTGTTGTGGCCCACTTAGTTGGGTCCCGAATTTTCGGAAGCCAGGGGAGCATACAATAGAATTTAAACATAAAAATGGAGAAATATTGAGGGGAAAAAAATGCATTGAAATTAGGAAGTGAATTTGTTTTGCTACAACTAAATTAGCGTGATTAATTAGTAACAGATTAGCAAGTGAAAAAATTATGCTATAACTTAATTACGATGTGATATATTGGTAGTGATAAATTCGTAATGGATAGATTAGCAAGTGATTAATTAGTTAATAATTAAATAGCAAAGGATAAAACCCTACTACAACTGAATAAACATGAGATAAATTAATTAGTAATAAATTAGTAAATGATAAAACTTTGTTACAACTGAATTGGCAAGTGATAAAAATGTGGGCAGCCCCTTAATTGCAACTAAACCGTTGTTGTCACACACTATATATACCAAACATTCACCCTCCCAAGGTAAGATAATTTGTTTCGTCTTCTTTCTCTTAGAATAATGAGTACTATGTCTCCCATTTTCTTTTCTTGTTTTGTTATACTTGCTTTCGGCTATGCCACTGTCCAGAACCCGGTTTCTGCTACACAAATCTGTAATTTTCCCGCCATCTTTAACTTCGGTGACTCGAATTCTGACACTAGTGAATCTGCTGTAGCCTTTAATTGGACCAAGCCGCCTAATGGAGAAACCTTCTTTAACATGCCAATTGGAAGGTACTCAGACGGACGTCTCATTATCGATTTCATTGGTACGTATCTAGTAGCTGAATTCACCTTCAAATTAAGACTACTTCAAGCCTACATTTTTCGGTTTTCCAATTTGTTCAGTAATATGATTCAACTTAAATCAATTGATCAACTATACAGACACAATAAGTAATTTATATTCACAATACAAAAAAATGTTATTTATAAAGTCATTTTATATAACTCATTTTTCTTCCATTTTGCTGAGCCTATTATACGCAACAAGAAAATTTGGTTTTTACGACCTTGTATTTAAGAGAAGTCGGCATTTTAGCTCGTAAAAGGTACCTTTTACGAGGTTGATATAAAACTCTTCGTAATTAGTTCATAAATTGAATTTTTTACGAAGAACTAATAAGATAGTCGTAAAAACAAGTATTTACGAAGAGCTAAAAATCTCGTTAATGTTTTTATTATTAACGAGATATATTTTTGGCTATAATAGGAGGTAAAATACCTCGTAAATAATTGATTGACAATTTTATTTAGTTTTTTTATTGGTGATTAAGTACTTATAATAGCATGTGCCTTTCATCTCTAGTGATTAAGTGCCCCGCGGTGGTTTATGGTGGCCTGAGTTCGACTCGCCACTCTCGCAAAAATGTTTTTTGTGAATATTTAACCATATTAACGAGGAACATGCATCTCGCAAAAATGGTTTTTACAACTTATATTAGTGTCTCGTGAATATTTAAATGTATTAACAAGAAGTCACGCCTCCTATAAATAAATTATTGACGAGGAAAATGTATGTCCCAAAAATCCTTATCCGAGGGACATTTATTTTTTTACGAACTACGTTGTTGCCCGTAAAAAAATAAATTTATTTACGTGGCCTCCATTGACGAGAGTGCTATGTTGCCTGTTAAAAACTTTTACGACATGTTTGATCCCTCGTAAATAGTCTTTTTTCTTGTAGTGATATATAAATGTGCCCAATGCAGCTACAAGTTTTGGCCTCCCATTTCTCAGTGCTTATCTCGATTCCTTGGGGACCAACTTCAGCCATGGCGCGAATTTCGCAAGTGCAGGTGCAACCATCAACAAACCTGGACCCAGAGACGGACTCACCCCATTCAACTTCGATGTGCAGTACAATCAATACACTCAATTCGTCAACAGGTCTCAAATTATTAAAAAAAGAGGTAAATAATTTTTTCGTAACACTCTATTTATTCGTTCGTATCTCTCCATATTCACCAATGCGAAGAATGTTCGACCCTTGGTAGGTGCAATAATGTATGTATGCTCGTGTTTGCTTGAATATTAACTAAATTATTTACGTAGATATTTGTTTAAAATAGATTATGTGTGTATAACTATATATGCTACATTTTCCGGTTAATCATTCTTCTGTAGGAGGTATATACAAGGATTTAATGCCGGAGGAGGAATACTTTCGAAAAGGCCTATTTACATTTGATATTGGTCAGATTGATCTTGCTAAAGGTTTCTCTCCTTCCACCCCTATAGAAGCAGTGATTGCTTCTATCCCCTATATAGTCAACAACTTCTCTGCTACCATCAGGGTATGATATGTATCTTTGTTAAATTTCATTAATATATATATATATATATATATATATATATTGAAATTTCATGACAATGACTTTGTTATTCATGGTTCAGGACATATACAGCTTGGGAGGTAGATCATTTTGGATCCACAACGTTGGACCGATTGGCTGCCTTTCTTATATCTTGACAGATAATCCGGAAGCTCAAATGGATAGTGTTGGTTGCGCGACTCTTTACAACGAGGTAACTCGATATTTTAATTACAAGTTGAAGGAGGCTGTTGTACAGCTCCGAAAGGACCTTCCTCTTGCTGCAATCACATACGTAGATGTTTACTCTGTCAAGTACTCCCTCTTTGCAGAACCACAAAAATACGGTATGTCACACAATGGAGACTCAGGTTGAACATAGTTGTTACAAGACATAAACATAATGAAAATAAATTATATGAATATAGGCATATACGGACCTGCTTGGTTTGTATATCGAAAAACTGTTATCGAAAATTCTGTTAACAGAAAACATTTTTCCGAGGACAACAAAAATGAGTTATCTGAAAACATACATTTTTATAAAAGAATTTTCTAAAAACTGTTCTCTGAAAAATAAATCAAGCAGACTTTTTTGGTCTTTTGATATTTAGTTTTCAGAAAACAGAAAATTATTTTTAAGAAATGCAAACCAAGCGTGCCTACATATTCGTGTCATTTATGTGATGTTCATAATCTACAGGTTTCGAGAATCCACATGTTACTTGTTGCGGCTATGGAGGGAAATATAATTATAACAAATTGGGTGGTTGTGGAGATACCATCAATATTAATGGCAGTCAAATATATATTGGATCGTGTGAATGCCCCTCATCTAAGGTAATTTGGGATGGCGTTCACTACACTGAGACAGCAAATAAATTTGTTTTTGAAAAGATATCCACCGGAGAATTTTCGGATCCACCGATCCCCTTGAGAATGGCATGTCACACCAGATTGGATTAGAGATTCTCAGTTTTTGTACAAGTATTTCAGCAATGAAAGATAAATGTATCCGATATGTTGTTGCAATATTGTTCCCAATTATAAGTAATATAAAAGATCGGGATATTGATTATATTTTTTTCATGTTTAATTAGTGTATGTTATTTTGGTTCCAGTAAAAGATCTGGAAAATGTGTATTTACAACTCTTGCCAGTTTTTATTTACTGGGCACAATTTTTTTGAGAAAGGACTTTTGAGTCACTTTGTTCTGGCAAAGACCCTTTAAGTAAAACTTGTCCCAACAATTATTTGAAATATCAGTAACTATCACATTTACAAATGAAAGATCACATGTGATTTTGTTTCGAATAATCTCTTAATTTCTACCACTCACATAATTAAGAAGTCAGAAGTCAGAAGTCAGTCTTTGATAGGAATGGCATTCGGGCGGGGATCCCCTCCCCCATCCCGACCCGTTTAATTATGGACCCCCGTAACTGCCCCCCATTTAATGTTTTTGCTCTTTGCCCCGGCCCCCAGTTTCCCCTGCTCCGCCCCCGCTCCAACCCCAGTTTTTATTTAATTTATTTTTATTTTAAATAAAAAAATTCTAAATCACACCAAGGTTGATCTAATTCAGCACCCTAACATCAGCATACCAAGTAAGTGATACAAATTTCCTAGATCAATATATACAGATAGGGCTGCAAATGAACCGAGCCATTCGTGAGCAGGCTCGGGTTCGGCTCGTTAAGAGCTCGGCCCGTGCTCATTCGTTTAGTAAATAAACCGAGCCTGAGGACAATTTTTAGGCTCGTTTAGTAAACGAGCCGAACTTGAACATTACTAAGTTTGGTTCGCCAAGCTCGTGAACAAACTCGTCTAAGTTAAATAGTAAAATTATATCATATTTGATAAAGAGAAAGTGTTCAAATTGAACAAATTATGAAGATTATTGTGAAAAGATTATAGAAATTAGGCGGTCATAACATAAAATTCATTCATAAAAAATTATACTAGTGAAAATATGTTAAAACAGACATGCAACAACTCAATCCAGACAACTATTAGGAAGATTAATATATGTTGCACTGAAACGAGTCGTTCGTGAACAAGCTCGGACTCGACTCGTTAAATCTGGCGTGGCTCGGGCTCGTTCGTTAAGCAAATGAGCCGAGCTTGAATACATTTTCTAGGTTCGTTTAGTAAATGAACCGAGCTTGAACATTCCAAAGCTCGGCTCAGCTCGTTTGCAGCCCTATATACAGATACAAATACACACACATATATACAAATATATAGAAAGATACAGACATGAACAGCGCAGTGGAAGATACCACCAAGACCAATCCCATCTTTGAAGTTCTCGTTGATGTTAAGAATGGTGTTATTGGTCTTATCTGAACCACTAAATCCTTTCCCTCTCTCGGTATATGTATATATCTATATCTATATCTATATCTATCTATATATATATGAAATCTGAACTATATATCTATATACGTGTGTGTGATCGAATTGACAAAACAATAATTCGGAGAAGAAGGCGAACCGCGTGTCGATCCAAGAGGTGCGTCGTCGCCTCCAGATTGTGAGAATCACTTAATGAGGGTTAGGGTTGTTATGTGTATAAATATATATATAAGGACATTTATGTAATAAATGATATATATAAGGGTAATATGGTAAACCGTAAGTTAGGGCAGGGGTCCCCATACCTAGGGATAGCAGAAAAAGTTGCTCCACCGGGAACCTTCTAGAACCGTCCCATTTAAAAATGGGGTGGTTATGGGGGTTAAAATAAAAAAAATCAACGGTTATGGGGCGGGGACGGTTTGAGGGGTTTCCCATTGGGGAACTGCCCTAAACTGCATTATTAATATTTAATTATTTTATATTAAATTTGGATAGTTATATATTTATTTACATCTTCTTATTTTTAAATTATATTAAAATCTTTAAACAAAATAAATATTTTCTTATATACCCTTTATATATAGAGAGAGAGAGAAAAAAAACCCTCTCCACTTAGCTCTCCCTTACCCATTGACTTTGTAAATTAGAGTTTATATTGATGTGTTTTTGTTTCAATTAGAAAACAGTTTGGAATTATGAAAAATGTCAAAGTCTCCACTTAGCTCTCCCTCTCTACTTAACTCTCTAGATGTTTGGAATTTTTGTTACTTTGTGTTATTGAGTGGACTCGTTGTTTTTGTGATGGAGTTGTAAATGATTAATATTTTATGATTTAAATGTGGATTATTATTTTATGTTGTTATAATTGGAAATTTTTATTTAAGTTTGTTTATCTAGATTTTGTTACGATTAAATTAATTGGATAATTGCTTGTTTTGTTTTTATTTTAGTAATTATTTTGATTAAATTAATTGAATAATTGGTTATTTTTTATATAGATTTTAACAAAATATTAATGTATTTATATTTTGTTTATTTTTAGGGGGAGAAAATCGATTTAATAGGGTGGTTTGGGGTGGTTTTGGGGGACGGGGTGACGGTTTGGGGCGGTTATAAGGATAAGGGTGAGATTTTTAAACGGTTATGGGAGATGAAATTTTTGCGGTTTTCGTTATAGGGATTGAGAAAACTGCCCTATTGCCATCCATACCCATACCCGCCCCCGAACCCCGCCGGGGAATTATTTTTGCCCCCATACCCGCCCCCATTTATTTAATCGGGCCCATAAACCTGGGCTAATCGGGGTGGGGCGGGGCAGTTCCCCACCGGGGCGGGTATTATTGTTATCCCTAGTCTTTGATACCATAACATAAATACAAAAATTAGGATTAATTACACTCATACCCCCTGAGGTTTGGAAAAATTATAGCTAGATGTAATGTTTGCATTTTGTGAACAGTCAACCCCCTATCAGTAAAATTGCTTCCAAAAGAGTGTGAAATGTCAACAATATCCTTGAATGAAATTAATGAAAGAACTAAAAAAATATCAAGTGCGTTGAATGTCTATAATACCCCTTCTCAATTATATCATTTTACACCACTCAATTCATTGACCTTAATTACAGTACTGTATTATTTTTCACATTGGAAATTTATTTTTTAAGAGTTACTTGAAGAAATTTCACTCGATTAAGGTTGGCAAATTTTATTTTTTTATGTAGTTATAATTAATACATGAACTTTTGCCCTATATATTATTTTTTGCTTAGGGAATTATTTATGTAATTTTACTTATTTAAAAAAGACATAATAGGATTTGTGATATTGGAATTTTTATTTAGGAATAATTAACATTTTTTATCCACCTAGGGTTGATAGTTTGAGATTTTTTATTTAATTTTATGTGATGAAATTTGACCTTATCTAATATTTTGAAATTATTTTATTATTTTATTTCATTGCAATTAGAGTTAAAAGATGTTATCTAATTAGTGCTGACAAATTAGAAAATTTTGTTTAATTGAAGTAATAAATAAAATTTGACCCTTTGTACTTATTTAAAATGAGAATTTTTAATTTTATTACACATAAATTTACTATCTTAATGAAATTTGGCCCAATTAGATTTGATATTTTTTGTTTAGTTGTAATAATTTTTTTAAATTTGGCACAAATAGATATAACCAAATTCAGAACTTTTTTTTTTAGTTACATGATAAAATTGACACCATTATGTATTTAACCCAATAAAGCTTGAAAGATTAAGAATTTATATTTAATTATTAAATTATTATTATTATTCATTCGCACAGACAAATATAATAGCAGGTTCGCCCGATTAGTTTTTATAGAAGGGTTATTGTAATTCATCAAAGTGAGTACTAAGGGTAAAAATGACAACATATAGATGGTGAAATTGAAGACAAAAGTCAAAGGATAAAAATGACTTTTCATTGTTTGTCAGATGGAGGATTGGGTCGTTAGGGGGTGTTTATCAATTTTTTCAAACCTCAATGGACAATTAGGACACACGTTCCAAATGTTGCATCTAGCTGTAATTTTCTGAAACCTCAAAGAGAATCAGTGTAAGTAACCCTAAAAAGTTCTTATCTTGTAAGGGAAATTTTCATGATGGAACACAACGTTAAATTCATGATTGCATTAATAAAAAATTGCATTTACAGCAAAAAAGAAAAACAAAAGTACCATTCTTTGGTAAACATGAGAAATTTTGTCACCTGGGAGAATGCTCTACCTTCAGACACTAGATTAATCTAACTTTTCAGTTCATTTCTAACTTGTCAATACAACATTGATGCTCTATTTTGTTGGAACGATGAAAAATTGGATGATAGGAAAAGAGAGATGGATAGGGTATTTATCGTAAAGGGAATGTGTCTCCCTAAGTTATTGCTTTATTGGATGGAGTGGATTAGGGATGACAAGTTATACCGCCCAGCTCGGAATCCGCTCGTTTTGTCCTTTAATTTAAGGATTTGAAAAGGTCTTTTATTTTGTAGGGGCGTATTTGGTAGAAGAAATTAAACCCGTCATGAGTTATGGGGTAAAAATGAAGTTTTATATACACATGACCCGCTCAGCCCCGTTCACATTATCTTTTTTATTTTTTAATTTATATATATGTATAAGACTTTTACTTATGGGATTCGACATCTCATACCAAGGAAAATAAGTAAACCTTTATATATATATATATATATAAGACTTTTACTTATGGGACTCTACATCTCTTAACCAGTGGCGGAGCTAGCATTCTATTTCAGGAGGGGCATAATGCAACAATAAAATCAATCAAAAAATTTATTCAACTTCAAACTTGAATAGATATTATAATTAAATAAAAAAACTCTATACCATTGATGACGATTACAGTTGCCCTCGACAGTTTTTTATCTTTTGAAATCATTGGATGATAGCCTCGTTATCAATGTCCCGAAATATATCTCTTTCAATGTACACAACCAAACTATGTTTAAGAAATTGATCCCCCATCCATTTTCACAATATTCATAGCAGAAAATGTCAATGGTTTGTCTACTTGTCAATTTGATTTGATTATAATTTATACATATAACTTTGGCTTGAGTTGATTTGATTATATTGTTATACATATATATGCACGGTTTGTGACTCAATGAGAATTGAGAATTGATGGGTATAAAGCCCTAACATTAGCTTAAGGGGCTGGGTTTGTTTGTTTTAATGGGTTAGGTTTGTATAAACCTTCAATTCCAATTTGTTTGTTTTAATTTTGGGCTTAAACTAACATAACTAGTTTTTTTTTTTGGGTTGGGCCTAATGTAAAAACAAATTTGTTTGAGCCTTTGAGGAGGGGCAATTTTAGAATATCAAATATATTTGTATATATATTAGTAAAAAAAAAAAATTTGATAAGGGGCATGTGCCCCCCCCTAAGCACATGTTGGCTCTGCCACTTCTCCTAACTACCTATGAGAAATACAAAGAGTGAACTATTAAATGTAATGTGGATGCTTGCTTTCTTTTTTATGTCTACTCTCATAGGAGGTGGGGGAACTGTATTAAGAAATTCTAATGGGTCTATAGTCGGCGCCATTGTGTTAAAGCCATTTTCCGCCTTTGTCAGCAAAAGCTTTTTGCATGAGAAAAGCTGTGTAATGGGCTTCCAATCTTCATTTCGACATTGTGTGGTTTAAGAGAGATGCAAAAATAGTGGTCGAGGCTTTGACCGGAAAGTACCATTGCCCTGCGAGATTTTGTTGATTATTTATTATACCAAACGTGCGATAGAAGGCTTGTCGTGGGTGTCGGTCTCACATATTGAGCATCTAAGGAATGAAGTTGCTCATTTGGCTTCTCTTTCGTGTTCTTCCCTTGAGTCAGATTTTGTTTTAAATCATATCCCAAACGATGTCATGGAACTCTTAAAGATTGTAATGTTGATATGTAGTGTTATGTTTTGTTTGGCAGGAAAAAAAAACTATTTACATAAATTTATTCACTTTTATCAATGAGCTAGCGATGTTTTATTTTTTTCATTTTTTTTCTGTATAAGAATTAAGTGAAAAAAATCACTTATAGTTATCCATTTAGTGCAAGAAAATTATCGTGCAACAAAAAGGACCACCCTACTTTTAATTTAATTCATTAAGGCTTTACTTTTAATTTAGTTCCTTCTTTTTTCCCTACTTTTAATTTAGTTCAGAATGGGTAATAATGGTGGTTAATTTGCCCCTGAATCTGCAACAACTAAGTTGGTTTCGGTGACTGAATATGCTAGTATAGGACAAAGAAATCTCTGGTGACCAGCCACTGAATTTTTTATTATATTTTTTACCCTTAAATTTGGGATATTTAGCATTTAGCCCCTACTTATTTTTACATGTTTACCTTAAATTTAAGATATTTAACATTAACCCCCACTGACGTCCAACCCTAGATCCGTTCTTGCCGGTGATCGTGATGCCAAATTGTGAGACATATAGAGGAGAGATATATGGCTCACATTTCATTTTCCCCAAAATTACGGGTTTGTACCTTCTTTTCTCTTCTATTATGTTTTCTGTTTTTTTTTTAATTATTATTATTATTATTTTATCTTGGTGAAATAAAAGAATTAAAAAAAAATTGGACAGGGCTAATATACTCATTAATTTGCTAAGTGACATGTACTTCTACATTGTTCAACTATGCAAATATTGAAGTATGACTAAGCTATGATACATGCATTAGCCCTAGCTAGTCTACAAGTTGTTTGGCCAATGGCGGGAAAAAAATAGACTGATGATAATGTTGGAGAGATTAGCAAGTGATTAATTTTTGCTGCAACAAAATTAGTTATTAGTGATAACTTAGCAAATGATAAAATTCCGTTACATGCAACTGAATCAGCAAGGATCAACAATGTGGGCAGACCGTTAATAACAACCATAACGTTGTTGTCACACACTATATAAACAAAACTTTCAGCCACCAAATACCACATCTTCCTTCTTATCTTTTCTCTTACAAGAATGAGTACTATTATGTCTCCCATTTTGTTCTCTTGTTTTTGTATATTTATTCTCGGCTATGCCATGGCCCATGATCACCCTGTTTTCCCTACGCAATCTTGTGATTTTCCCGCCATTTTTAACTTCGGTGACTCAAATTCTGATACCGGTGGGATTGCTGAAGCCTTTAATTGGATAAAGCCACCAAGTGGGGAAACCTTCTTTAACATGCCGGTAGGAAGGGCCTCATACGAACGTCTCATCATCGATTTTATTGGTATGTCGCTATATATATATAGGTTCAAATTAAACATACACTACAAGAAATCGGACTTTTAGCGACGGTCTTTTAGAGACACTCTCAAGAACTGTCGCTAAAAGTCCATTTTTAGTGACAGAAATTTTAAACCGTCGCTAAAGGTGCATATTTTTAGCCACAGACTTTAAACCGTCGCTAAAGGTACAAAAATCGTCGCTAAAGGTCATATTTTTAGTCACGGTTTTCCAAACCGTCGCTAAAGCTGCAAAACCGTCACTAAAGGTCATTTTTTTTAGTCACAGAAATTTTAAACTGTCGCTAATACCCATATTTTTAGTCACGGACTTTCAAACTGTCGCTAAAGGTACAAAACCGTCACTAAAGGTCATATTTTTTAGTGACGGAAATGTCAAACTGTCGCTAATACTCATATTTTTAGTCACGGACTATAAAACCGTCGGTAAAGGTATAAAACCGTCACTAAAAATCATATTTGTTAGTCACAGAAATGTCGCACTGTCGCTAATACTCATACTTTTTAGTCACGGATTTTTAAACAGAAACTAAAGGTATAGAACCGTTGGTAAAATCCATATTTTTAGCCACGAAAAATTGGAACCGTCCTAAATGGTAAAAAAAAAATACGGGAGTCTTTACCACCAACTAGCTGCGCCTAAAAAAAATAAAAGAAAAAATCAATATGTCTTTTAGTGACATTCTAAATTGTCCTTAAAAGACCATATTTTTAGCGACAATTTTATCAAACCATGCCAAAAAGACTCTAATATTTGTCATATTATTTTTTTTCAATTCCACTACTTTAAATTTGGGACTTTATCAATTTCACTCAATTGAAGCCAATTTCAGTACTTTGAATTGATGATATACTCAATTGAACTTAATTTTACTCAATTTCACTACTTTAAATTAAATATTTTATCAATTTAACTCAATTAAATTACTTTGAATTGAGGGATTTACTCAATTTCATTACTTTGAATTGGGGATTTACTCAATCTTCACTACTTTAAATTGTGGATTGAACATAATTTTACTCAATTATACTACTTTAAATTGGTATTTTTTTTAATTTTACTCAATTAAACTACTTTAAATTGGGGATTTACTCAATTTCACTACTTTGAATTGGAGATTTTATCATTTTCATTCAATTAAATTACTTTGAATTGAGGGATTTACTCAATTTCACTACTTTGAATTGGGGATTGAACTTAATTTCAATCAATTATACTACTTTAAATTGGGAATTTATCAATTTAACTCAATTACATTGAATTGGGAATTTACTATATTTCACTACTTTCAAATAAGAATTTTATCAGTTTCACTGAACTAATCTACTTTAAATTAGGTATTTACTCTATTTCACTCAATTGAAGTCACTACTTTGAATTGAGTGAAATATCAATTTCACTCAATTGAAGTCATTTTCACTACTTTGAGTTAGGGATTTACTTAATCAAACTTAATTTCACTCAAATTCACTATTTTGAATTGATAATTTTATCAATTTTACTAAATTAAATTACTTTGCATCGGGGGACTTACTTATTTTCACTCAATTGCATTACTTTGAATTAGAGATTTTACTCAATTTCATTGAATTAAAGTCAATTTTAGTACTTTGAATTGAAGATTTTATCATTTTCAATACTTTAAATTGGGGATTTACTCAATTGAACTTAATTTCACTCGACTTCACTAGTTTGAATTTGGATTTAGTCAATTGCACTACTCACTACAAGAAATAAAGCTTTTGGTGACAGTCTATTAGTGACGAGCTAAAAACCGTCACTAAAGGCGGCCAAATAGTGACGGTCCAAGCAAACCGTCACTAAAAGTGGCCTAATAGTGACGGTACAAACAAACCGTCACTAAATGGGGTCATTTTTAGTGACGGTCCCGACAAACCGTCACTAAATGGGGTCATTTTTAGTGACGGTCCCGACAAACCGTCACTAAATAGGTCTATTAGTGACGGTCCCAACAAACCGTCACTAAAGGGGCTCGATTAGTGACGGTCCCAACAAACTACCCTATTTGTGTCAAAATACCCTATTTTTTCAACTCCTCTTTCATTTTTTCACTCAATTACACTACTTTAAATTAGGGATATTTTCAATTTTACTCAATTAAACTACTTTCAATTGGAGTTTTACTCAATTTCACTACTTTAAATTGAGAATTTTTTCAATTTTACTCAATTAAACTACTTTGAATTAGGGTTTTACTCAATTTCACCACTTTGAATTGATGATTTTATCAATTTCACTCAATTAAACTACTTTTAATCGAGTGATTTTCTCAATTTCACTACTTTGAATTGATGATTTGAACTTAATTTCACTGAATTACACTACTTTAAATTGTTGATTGTTTTAATTTTACTAAATTAAACTACATTGAATTGATGATTTACTCAATTTCACTACTTTGAATTGAGGGATTTACTCAATTTCACTTAATTATACTACTTTAAATTGGGAATTTTTTCAATTTTACTCAATTAAAATACTTTGAATTGAGAATTTTTTCAATTTCATTCAATTAAATTACTTTCAATTGAGAGATTTACTCAATATCACTACTTTGAATTGGGGATTGAACTTAATTTCACTCAATTACAGTACTTTAATTGTGGGTTTACTCAATTGAATTCAATTTCACTATTTTGAATTGTAGATTTACTCAATTTCATTCAATTGAAGTCGATTTCACTATTTTGAATTGAAATGTTTTTCAATTAAATTCAATCAAACTACTTTGAATTGAGGATTTACTCAATTGAAGTTACTATTTTGAATAAGACGAGTGAGTGCCTAAGATGGAGAATCCATGAAACGGCTAAAGAAATAGTAATTGGTCTTAGAATTTTATTTTATTTTTGTAATGCTACTATATTGCTTCCAAACTTAACATTTTAAGGTGGTGTTTGGTAAAAGGAGTTGGGATGAAATAGTGTTGCACCATTGGTACCAAATCCATAATTTTTCACACCATCTCAATAAATGGTTTTGATGGTTTGGTTTGGTTTTCTCACACCAAAACTATTCTTTAACCCAAACCAATTCAATTTGGTGTACCATTGTTTAACCCAAATCAATTCAGTTATAATATTATATATATATATATATAAATTCGAAAAATAAAATATTTATGAAAAAATAAAATATAATAAAAATATATTTATTATTTTTTAAAAAATATACAAATTATATCTATTTTTACTGAAATCTTTTATTTTTTCAAAATATTTTATTTTTTTGAAATATCTTATATAAAATATTTTATCTATAAATATTTTGAAAAAATTAAATATTTATGAAAAATTAAATAATCCGAAAAAATTAAATATTTATATATTTTATTTTTTAAAACATATATATTTACAAAATATTATTTTAAATAAAAAATGTCAAACTATTCTAAGTTACCAAATATGATTGGTTTCAGAATTTCAGCTCATACCAACTCTACCAAACATGGTTTGGTTTTTCAGTTTCACTTCTTTTCACACCAAAACCATCTGCATCAAACATAATTTCAGTTCAGAATAAAACCACACTAAACCTAACCCAACTCCAACCAAACCAAAACCAAAAACCAACACCACACCGGTTGTCAAACAAACACTAAATATTTCAAATATTTTTTTATAAAAGAATTGAGGTCTCCTTTAATTGGGCACTACAAGAGAGGAATTGAGTACTGTTTTTATATTTACTTATTTTTAATTATTTTATGAAATAAAATTTTGTGCAAAACTATGTCGTTTTGCATGGTAGTCGAGATATTTGGTCACTTATCAATTATCCACCGTTCATTGACACACAAGCTTTCCACTCATCATCAGATAGAGACTCTCTCATCCCAAACCAGATCTATCACAAATCATATCGGATAAGGCCTTGGGCATCTTTGGCACCCAAATGGCGTATAGGAGGAGACAGGGAATCACTAAGACTTCAACCTTCAAGGAAGAGATTTATACGCCGCCCGATCTCGGAACCTCTTCCTCCGCCTCCTCTCCTTCGCCGTCGTCGTCGTCCTCTTCTCTCGCCGCTCAGGCCATCCGTGCCTTCACCGCTCACCGCGATTCCTCTCTCTCCTCCGCCTATGGCGACTATTCTTTTCACTCCTCTCTCAATGACAACAGATCCAAGGTTCCTTTTCTCTCCCTTTCCCCTTTTTATTTCATTTCTAGGGCTTCCAACCTTCAGATCCATTTATACACATATCTATGTCTATCTGTATCTATATATGTGTGTATCATTATTGTGCAGTTTTGTTTTCGAATTGGATCTCTATTGAATCAATTAAGTTATTTTTTATTTTATTTGTTTGCTTCATCATTTTTATTATGTTCTAGATCTGAAGTGTGCAAAATTGAAGCGCATGACCAAGGCATTCGATTGGATTTGATTGGGTTTGAATTGGATCTCATATTTTATTAATTCACTTCTTAGTATACAAATAGGATCTTCTTAGAGCACTGGATTTGATTGTTTTTTTTTTGTGGTTCAAAGGAATGGGTGATAAGAAGAAGAATTTCATAAAGCTTGTCTCTGCTGCTGGGACTGGGTTCTTTTATGTAAAGAGGAAGAATCCGGCTAGGATCCCGACAAAGCTCGAGTTCCGGAAATATGATCTGCGGGTGAATCGCCATGTTCTCTTTACAGAGGCAAAGATGAAGTGAGTTGGAAGGCCTCTTTCATGGTAGATTGTTGCCCTTGTCTTCTGTTCATGTCAACTGTTGTGGAATTTGGCTTCTATGGTATCGTCCCTATTACTTCTACACTGGTTTTTTCTGTTTATTGTAGGACATGCTATTTGTTTTTAGTGCTGTGATTGTCGTAGTCTTTGTGATGTAAGTGCGGAAACATCATCCCCTGATAGTCTTGTTACTCTTTTTGGCATAATGTTTCCTAACCCATGTTTTTTCATGTTGAAATGGTGAGGAATTTTAGAGGTTTATGGCATTTGATAAGTGAATTTGTACTTACTATTATATTTAAAATATTTCAATTGGTACCGAAATAACTGATTTCACAATACTAAATAGTCTAAATTGACTTCATTTCAGGTCATACAGACATTTACTGATTAATTTGACATGTGATTCTATAGTATATCTTTTAACCTTTTACTCAAGAAGTAGATTTCCCCCCACACCCCTCCCCTCTTTCGAAAGCAGATCAACTCTTTGGCTTCTAAATTTTCTAAAGAATGGATTAATAGTGTTTCTCAAAACCCTATTGCCTAATGTGCTATATTTTTTATTTTTAAATTTTCAAAATTGAGTCTTGGGATTGTTCAAATTAGAGAACGAAACTTACATCAAGGGAACTTGCAAATCTCTAAGAAATGTCATATTTTTACTTTTGCATCAACTGCAGCTCCGTTTGATTATTATTCCGATAAGATTCCATAGATTAAGTAGCATATCATCGTTTGGGTGGTGTTTTTTTATTTTTTTTTCCTCTCTTTTGGGTTACATAAAACAACTCACGCACTTTCTTCCTGTAGTTTAGTGAGGCTTAAGCCCTTGAGTCTTGGGATTGTTCAAATTAGAGAACGAAACTTACATCAAGGGAACTTGCAAATCTCTAAGAAATGTCCTATTTTTACTTTTGCATCAACTGCAGCTCCATTTGTTTATTATTCCAATAAGATTCCATAGATTAAGTAGCATATCATCGTTTGGGTGGTGTTTTTTTATTTTTTTTCCTCTCTTTTGGGTTACGTAAAACAACTCACGCACTTTCTTCCTGTAGTTTAGTGAGGCTTAAGCCCTTGAAATCCTCTTCTGAGAGGTGGAGGAGATGCCTCAACTTAGATGGGTAGGTGGATTTAGTCCTACCTTCTAGACCTATTAAATAGGATACCGTTCCCCTGATTTCTTAAGCCATATTCTCTTGGATCTATTTCTGAACAGAATGAGGCTATGTGCAAGAAATATGAACAACTATATTTCGGTCAGCAACCCACAAAACCTGATTCTAAGAGGTGTATGTGACTAACTGATTTTAAGATGGTTGAATCAAAATTTATGCAGATAATGACCCTATCACTATTCGGATTTGCGAAAAAAATCTTGCACATTTTTCTAATCAATACGAAGTGGATCCGCGCATTATGGATGTGGAACCAAATGAGGTTCTTGATTGGTAAATGGGAGATGGTAGTGAGTTCTATCTGAAGTTGTGGTCAATGATGTTTCTTTTGGAATTTTAATAATTGTATCTGGTCAATAAACTTACTGAGATGATATGTTTCTCTCAGGGTAGCATTAGGTTTTTGTAGTGATGACTTAGAAATTAATGTGAACAGGATTAATAAAATCTACTAGAGAAGGCTTTCACTAATTGAATAGCAGTGTAATTCCAAGAAAAATGATTATAGATTAAAAAGAGTAGGGGTTTACTTGAGTTCTAGTACTTCTTGAGAACTCCATTGCAGGTAGTTGACTTTTGTTTTGTTTGCAAGCACAAATTCAGTTATTTATATCCAGAATGCTTTAATGTTATCTTTGAAAGTATGGATTCTTCTTACCAATAGTTATTTTTTTTATAAAATGCTTTTAAAGAAATTTATATGAAGGGCATGTGCTGGGTGGACTAGAAATTAGTACAATTATTAGCACTTACAAAAAATATTATTATTGGTATTTAATTCACTAGATTCAAATATGTTTCTTGAAATTTTGATCCCCCTAATAAGTTTTAATTTGTATTTCAGGGAGAATGATGAAGCCTTCGCATGTTCCTCTCTATTCCAAGGATTCCAAGGATCGATACCCAATCGTAAAAAATCCGTTGTAATAGAGTTGATTCTTTGCAATCTCTAAAATGTTGAAGATTTTTTTTGGTTCTATTTTTCCTTTTGTAATTTTTTTTGTTATAATTTAGATGTTGGTACAACATTCTATTGTTGAATAAAGTTAACATATATTCAAAGTTTTTGAATGTTTTTTTGTATTTACCTTCAATTTTTGAGCACTTTTTTTATTTCTGTATGTGAATGTGAAAAATAATGTAAATTAGCAATTAAGAAATCAAAATGTCCAATTATTGAAAATATAAAATAATAAAGAAGTACATCACTAACAAAAAAGTCTAATGTCAGAAAAAAAAAAAAAAGGACAAAATAAAAAGAAGAAAAATGAGTTTTAGGGACGGTAAAACCAATATTTTTAGGGACGGTTAGACCGTCGCTAATAATAAGGACTGTTGGCGACGGTGGTCTAGACCGTCGCTAATAATAAGTACTATTCACGACAGTCTAGATCGTCGCTAATAATAAGGACTATTGGCGACGGCCTAGACCGTCACTAATACTATTACTATTGGCGACGGTCTAGACTGTCGCTAATAGTACTTATTATTAGCGACAGTCTAGACCACCGTCGCCAATAGTACTTATTATTAGCGACGGTTTAGACCATCGTCGCCAATAGTCCTTATTATTAGCGACGGTCTAGACTGTCACGAATAGTACTTATTATTAGCGACAGTCTAGACCGTCGCTAATAACCTCACTTTTAGCGACGGTATAAAATAACCGTCGCTAAAAACCTTTTGCGACGCAGTTTTTAGTGACGGTCTTTGATGAGCATTAGAGACAGTTTTTGAACTTTTAGCGACAGTTTGGACTGTCGCTAAAAGCCAGATTTCTTGTAGTGATAATTTAGGCTTACATTTATTATTTTCCAAAAACATAAATTAAATTAGGATAATATTTAGGTCCTGCCCAACTTTGTCCTGCCTGCTGATGTGGTCCAATACAATTTGGACTCATGACCAAAATATTTTTGAAAAGGAATTTAACACTAATTCCTGTTTTTATGGAATTTGTTATTCATCTTCCTTTTATAAAAAAACATTAAGCCACATGTCAAAGTTGTATTGTCCTCGCGGGGCGGACAAAGTTGGTCATCGTGGGGCGGTATGGTCCATTAAAATTTTAATTATAGAGCCACAAAACGTAATTTTAATGCACAAAACATGAAAATGTTATTTTAAAAGTCATTGATAAGTCCTTTTTATTTCCCTCCATTTTGCTGACTCTATCATATATATAAATGTGCCAACTACAACTACAAGTTTTTGCCTCCCATTTCTCAGTCCGTATCTCGATTCTTTGGGAGCCAACTTCAGTCATGGTGCAAATTTCACCACAGGAGGATCAACCATCACCAAACCTGGGTTCAGTCCCTTCTCCTTAGATGTACAGTACGCACAATACGCCCAATTCATGAACAAATCTCAAATTATAAAGGAAAGAGATAAATAATAATGTCGCGCAACCTATTTCATTTTTATATATATAGAGTAATAATCTCTTGCTCACCGGTGAATAAGAAAATTCATACTTAGCATCACTGTAACAGATAGTTATGATTTTTAAATTTTAAATGGGTGTTCTTATATTTATGTCAATCACATCCATCAGTCATTGTGAGAAGTGAGTATGAATTTCCTACTCGCCAAGAGGAAGAGAACATTTTATATATATCCCTTTAAGTTTCTACTGGTGGGATAATATGGTATTTAATCATTCTCGTGTAGGAGGAATATACAAGGATTTAATGCCAGAAGAGGAATTCTTTCGAAAAGGCTTATTCACATTTGATATCGGTCAGAATGATATTACTAAACGTGTTGTATCTCATACCCCAATACAAGAAGTGAATGCTTCTATTCCATACGTGGTCAACAACTTATCTCTTGTCATCAAGGTATGGTACGGATCTTTATCAAGTAATTGGATTGCATATATATATACATACATATATATATCATACATGTAGTACTTCTTCTTTGTCATAGTTACCTTTGATTACTTGGGGAAAAAATGACAATGTGTATTAGAATTGTTATAAATATGACATGCATTTTTATTCGTGATGCAGAACATATATAACTTGGGAGGTAGATCATTTTGGATCCACAACACTTGACCAATCGGATGTCTTTCTTTTATATTGACAGATTTTTCGACAACTGATCAACTGGATAGTGTTGGTTGTGCCACGCCTTACAATGAAATCGCTTAGTATTTTAACTATAAGTTGAAGGAGGCCGTTGTACAACTCAGAAATGACCTCCCTCTAGCTGCAATCACACGTAGATATTTACTTTGTCAAGTACTCCCTCTTTGCAGAACCACAAAAATATGGTATGTCACACACCGGAGACATTATTTAAACATAGTTTTGTTTTTTGGGAAATGCAAGCATACTCATACACACTGCTTTCACTGAGGGTTGAACCCTTGACATCCCATTTTGTTGAAATATTTCAACGTATGACATAAGTTGTTCGAATATAAACATGTATATATATATATATATATATATATATATATGAATGTGTCATTTTATGTGATGTTCATAATTTGCAGGGTTTCAAATTCCGCATGTTACTTGTTGCGGTTATGGAGGGAAGTATAACTTCGACACCATGAAATTTTGTGGAGATAATGTTGTTGTCAATGGTAGCCAAATAGATGTCGGTTCTGTTAGGATCGATTGACCAATTTACTCCTCACACAACACAATCACACACAAAGGGACACGATAAATTATACGTGGTTCCGCCCAAAAATGACCTATGCCCACGGAGCACACAACTTCACTAATTTGGAGAAAAGCTTTACAATCACTCTTTACACTCCTTCTCTGTTTTTCTCTCTTGTTGTGGTGATTTTTCTTGCACTGAATATACATGTATTTATAGTTGTAGAGGTGAAGAATAAGACAATCTGTGATGCCAAAGTTTCCTCCAATTTCGGTGCCAAACTTCTACTGTCAAAGTTAGGCCAAGCCAAACTTCCTTGGGCGGTTGCCAAACTTCCATGGACGGTGCCAAACTTTGACTCCACACTAACAATCTCCCACTTGGAGTCAAATGACGCTCCATCCATGATTAGTGAATAGTTGTGTGCTCATTTCCGTCTTCAGTCTCGAAGACTAACTAAAGCTGAACATAGCTTCAATTTCTCTGTAGTTACTATCTTGGTCAGCATGTCCGCTGGATTCTTGCTACCTTGGATCTTTTGAAGTGTCAGCACCCCATCTTCCAATAATGATCTGATAAAGTGATAACGAAGTCTAATATGTTTGGTCCTCGAATGAAATGTTGGATTCTTTGCCAAATGTATTGCATTCTGGTTATCACTTTGCAAAACATTCTTCTCTTGCTTGAATCCTAATTCTGCTAACAGACCTTGTAACCATATTATTTCTTTGTTGACCTCTGTCACAGCTACGTACGCTTCCTCTGTTGTCGATAACGCTACAATCTTTTGTATCTGTGAAACCCAACTAACTGTTGTAGTACTTACTGTAAAAATGTACCCAGTAGTACTTCTTCTATGATCTATCTCTCCAGCAAAATCTGAATCTACATAACCATGTAGCTTCACTCCTCCTTTTCCAAAACAAAGACATTTGTTTGTGGCACTACGTAGATATCTCAATATCCACTTTACTGCTTCCCAATGCATCTTTCCTGGATTGGACATAAATTTGCTAACAGCTCCCACTGCATATGCAATATCCGGTCTTGTGCATACCATGGCATACATCAAAATTCTGATAGCTGAGGCTTAAGATACCTTAGCCATGAAGTTTTTCTCTTCGTCTGTCTTGGGAGACTGGTCCTTGGATAGTCGAAAGTGACTAGCCAATTGTGTGCTAACTTGCTAACCATTACTCATGCTGAACCTTTTCAGAATCTGTTCAACGTAGTCAGCTTGAGACAACTGTAAGATACCCTTTTGCTTGTCTCTATTGATTCTCATCCCAAGAATTGGTTTCGTTGCTCCCAAGTCTTTCATCTCGAACTCATTTGATAGCTGCTTCGTCAACTTACTGATTTTTTCAAAATCAGACCCAGCTACTAACATGTCATCGACATAAAGTAAGAGGATGATATAGCTTGTGTCAAACCTCTTGAATTAGCAATAATGGTCAGCGTTGATTTTGTTGTAGCCATGTCTTTGCATAAACCCATCAAATTTCTTGTACCACTGCCTCGACACTTGTTTTAAGCTATACAAGCTTCTTTTCAACTTGCACACAAGTTTCTCTTTGCCTTTAACTGAGAAACCCTTCGGTTGCTGCATGTAGATCTCCTCCTCTAGGTCACCATGGAAGAAAACAGTTTTGACATCTAACTGCTCTAGGTGCAAATCTTCCGCTGCAACAATGCTGAGAACTGAACGAGTGGTATTCAGTTTTACAACCGAGGAAAAGATGTTGGTGTAGTCGATTCCTTCCTTTTGCTGGAAGCCTTTGACTACCAGCCTTGCCTTGTGTCTCTTGGAACCATCATGTTTCCCTTTGACCCTGTACACCCATTTGTTCTGAAGAGCTTTCTTTCCAATCGGCAATTTGGCTATCTCCCATGTTTTGTTGGAGATAAGAGATTGCATCTCATCTTTCATCGCAAGCTCCCACTTGTTGGCATCTGCTTCTTAACATGCCTTTTTATAGCATTCAGGTTCTTCTCCATCAGTGAGCAACAAGTAATTCATGTATTTCCTGTTCGGCACATGAGGTCGGGAAGACCTCCTAAGTTCAGGAATCAGAGTTGGAGACTGCGGTTGATCATTCTGTTATGTATTGCTCTCTGTAATAGGTTCCTATGGCTGAAAACTCTCAGTTGTTTGTTGTGCCTCACTACTATCTAGAACATCATCCAACTTGGCATACACATGATCTCTCTGTGCTGAATCACTGGAGGTTGTTGTGTGCATGTCCTTGTACATTACTTTTTCATTGAATACTACATCCTTGTTTCGGATCATCTTCTTGTTTTGGTCATCCCAGGTCCGATAACCAAGTTCATCTTTGCCATATCTAATGAAAGTGCATTTTTGTGATTTCGGATCAAGCTTGCTCCTAGCATGATCACTGATATGCATATATGCAACACAACCAAAAACTTTTAGATGTGAAATTTTTACATCTTTGTCGCTCCATACTTCTTCTGGTATTCTGAATTCCAATGCTACTGATGGACCTTAATTAATCAGGTATGCAGCTGTATTGACTGCTTCTACCCAGAACTACTTTGGTAATCCTGCCTGTATCCGCATGCTTCTGGCTCTCTTAGTCAATGTCCGGTTCATACATTCTGTTACGCCATTCTGTTGTGGTGTACCTGGCATAATTCTTTCCAATCTGATACCATTCTCATAGCAGAACCTTTTAAATCCGGTGTCTTCATACTCGCCACCGTTATCTGATCATAGCTTCTTTATCTTCAAGCCTATTTCATTCTCCACCATGGCTTTCCATTTCTTGAACACATCGTACACCTCAGATTTATGCTTCAAGATATAAACCCATGCCTTCCGAGAATGGTCGTTGATAAAAGTCATGAAATAAGACTTTTCGCCAAGAGATGAGACATTTGCCGGCCCCCAGACGTTAGTGTGAACTATCTCAAGCTTCTCCTTTCTGAGGGTTCTGCCACTTCTTTGGAAACTCACCATCTTCTGCTTGCCAATGATGCAACTCTCGCAGAAGTCGATATCAACTGATTTTAAGTCTGGTAGTTTCCCATTTGAGTGCATAATCTTGAGCCCCTTTTCACTTATGTGACCTAGCCTCTGGTACCATATGTTCTGATCATCTTTGCTTTCTCAAACTACTATTGATATGTTAGCACTGGTAGTTGTGTAGAGTGTACCATTTTTCTTTTCATGTGCCATTGTCATAGCTCCCCTGGAAACCTTCTAATCTTCATTGTTGAAGGTTGTCATATAACCTTCACTCGCCAGCTGGCCTATTGAGATCAGGTTCTTCCTCAAGTCTGGAATATGCCTTACATCCTTTAACTTCCATACAGATCCATTAATCTTGATCTGTACATCGCCCTTACCGACAACACTACAAAGTTGATCCTCTCCAAGATAGACCTTTCCCAGGTCACCTGGTACATAGCTCTCAAAGAGCTCTCGACTTGAGGTGGCATGAAATAATGCTTCAGAATCTAGCACCCAAGATTCCGACTTGTTCTGAGACAATGTTTGCCTCAGTCTTGTTCTCCGGTTCCCTTTTCTGAGATCTGCACTGGTATTTGTAGTGACCAGTCTTGCCGCAATTCCAACATTCAACTTCTTTGAAATTCCTGGGTTTTCGTGATTGTGATCTTCCATTTCTGGACTTGGAACGACCACGCCCATAGCCTCCACCTTTATTTCGATTTGAACTTTTGCCTCTGCTTTCAACATTCATTGCCGAGCTACTGCTAGAAGAGTCTGACGTATGTTTTCTGTCTTCTGATCTCTTTTGTGAGTACCATACTCACCATGGAATCATATTGTAACTTTTCTTTCCCTGAAGAGCTACTGATCGCAGCCACTGTGCAGCTCCAACTCTATGGTAATTGGCTTAGAACTAAAGTCGTTTTCATTGCGTCTGAGATTGTCATATCAACTGATTCCAACTGCCCAACAATGTCATTAAGAACATTAAGATGTTCACTGACCTTTCCATTTTCGGACATCTTCAGATTGACCAATCTTTTAATGAGATGTACTTGGTTTGCTATAGACGGTTGTTCGTACATGTTAGAAAGGGCGTTCATGAGAGACCTCGCCGTCTTCTCATTTATGATATTGAAGGCTACTAATTTGGACAAGGCCAGTCTGATCGTGCCGAGAGTCTTCTGATTGAGAATTTTCCAATCCTCTTCTTTCATCGTCTCGGGCTTCACTCCTTCCAACAGTAGAAATAAATTTTTCTGAAATAACAAATCCTCAATTTGCATTTTCCATAAAGCAAAATTTGTACCGTCAAATTTATCGATCATGGTTGACTTGTCTTCTGATGTTGATGTCATCGCTCCACAAAAATTATTTTCTGAATAATACTTTTGAACAGTACAGTATATGGGAACAGTGTCGGATGAATAGTGTTGGATGAACAGTGTCAGATGAATAGTGACCAAATATATATATATATTTTTTTTAATTTTCCCACTCTCCATCGAATTTCACTACAATTTTTTTTTAAATGATTTTATCTCCCCACTCCTCAAAAGTATGTTCCCCATACTTACCTCACCTTTTATTAAACAATACCCCCACTCATTTAAAGCATGTCCCCCACACTTTAATTTATTTCAATATTTTACACCACTCTTCATTCTTCACAACACCCCAATCTGACTCTAATCAAGACTGTCGGCTCACTCCTTTTACATCTCCTCTTTCTCAAATTCTTATCAATTAAACAATATGATATATATATACCAAACTGTATATATATAGCTGATATATATAGATAAATATATACCAGATTGTTGTTGAAGAAAGAATACACTGGAGCAAGCGACGACTGAGGTAGTCTGTTTCTCTGAAATTCCGAGGTTGTCACATGGAGCGGTGGTTGATGCGCGTGTGTCGGCAGAGACTGAAGCGGTGCGACGGCGGGGACTGGGAGCAGATGTGGTGGTGATGATCAGTTGGATAAGGTGGTGCTGACGACGGTGTATTTCTCGTGGTGAGTACTTCCCTAACCTATGCTCTGATACCAATTGTTAGGATCGATTGACTAATTTACTACTCACACAACATAATCACACACAAAGGGACACAAGAAATTATATGTGGCTCCCCCCAAAAATGACCTACGTCCACGGAGCACACAACTTCATTAATTTAGAGAAAATCTTTACAATCACTCTCTACACTCCTTCTCTGTTTTTCTCTCTTGTTGTGGTGATTTTTCTTGCACTGAATATACATGTATTTATAGTTGTAGAGGTGAAGAACAAGACAATCTATGATACCAAAGTTTTCTCCAATTTCGGTGCCAAACTTCTACTTTCAAAGTTAGGCCAAGCCAAACTTTCTTGGGCAGCTGCCAACCTGCCCAACTTTGACTCCACATCAATAGGTTTGTGTGATTGTCCCTCAACTCGAGTAATTTGGGATGGTTATCACTATACTGAGGCAGCAAATTGAATTATTTTTGAGAAAATATCCACCGGAGAATTCTCAGATCCACCAATTCCCTTGTGCATGGCATGTCACCAGAAATTGAATTAGGGTTTCTCAATATTAGTAGAAGCACTTCAGTTGTGGAACATATATACACACCTATATGATAGTTGCTGTAGTGTTTTTTATACAAGAGCCTTTTTCCGTTACAGAGAAGAAAGTCCAATAAATTTAGGAGATGCTTTTACTACCACAATATTCACACTAGAGGAGTATTGTGAACCATATGTATTATGCATACCATTGTTGATTTAATATGTATTAAACAAACTATTACATGTTGCTATAATTACTAGTTTAAGGAAGGTTTTATGTATAATTTGCATTTGGTCATTTTGTTTATTGAAAAAAAAAAAACTCATTACAAGAAAATGTGTTAATAATGACAAGTTCACTAACGGGTTAAAATTGTCCGCCACTATACACAAAAGCCATAAGAGATTTAAAGTGTGACAGATCATTTTTACCGCAATTATAGCTTAAAAAAAATTAATGTCTGGATTTTAAGTTGCAATTAAAATGTCCACGGCTAAGCTGTCATTAAAAGTTTTAATTACGGTTTTTACTTCTTTTAATGGTTGTTCAACTGCCATTACCAAAAGTCTTTTCTTCTTACTGTATGTAGCAAAAATAAAAGAAAAAAATCTAATGTTCTCAAAATTATTTGAACCTAAGATTATTATCGTGTCTGGTTTAATAAAAGCTAAAATTCATGTATGTTTCTTCTATATATTCACTGTTGAGTTACCAAATTTATTGTATAGGCAGTTCATTTCGTTTGTTTGATGTCACAACCTGCCAAGTGTCAACAGTCGACACATATTATTAGGGCATGTTTACTAACTGTTTCTGCTTTCTGTTTCTAATTCCTGAAAAAAGCATAATCAGATTTTGTTTCCTGTAGGAGAAACAAAAACTAAATTTATGTTTACTAATTTTTCAAAAAACAAAGATTAAAACTGTGTTTATTAAAACAATGTTCAACAAAATAATTACAATTTTTCTTTTTCACAAACATTAAAACTATTTTGAAAAAAATATTAAGCTACCTTTTCCAAATTTTATTTTATTTTATTTATTTATCATTTATTTAATTAATTAATTAATTTTATTTATTTATTTATCCAACTTTATTTATTATTAGTTTTATTTTATTTAATTTATGAATAATATTGTTTTATCAATTTTTATTTTATTAATTTTTTCATTTTTATTAATTATCTATTCATTTGTTTTTATTTATTTATCATTCAATTAATTAATTAATTATATTTATTTATTTTATTTTATTTTTTATTTTTTATTAATTGTATTTTTAATCATTTTTTATTTTTTATTTTATTCATTTTAGTTATTTATTATTTATTTTACTTATTTTATTTGGTTTATTAATATATTATTTTTTATTAATTATCTATTTATTTTATTTTATTTCTTATTATATTTATTTATTTATTTCAATTTAAATAATATTTTATGTAATTATTATTTTTTATTTTATTTATTTATTATTGATTTAATATTTCTTATTCTTTTTATTATTGATGATTATGGTGAGTTTGAGGAAACAAAAAGAGAAAGCACCTTTTTTTTTGCTTCCTCTTTCCTTTGTAATGAGAGGAAACGTTTTCTCAACTCAAAAAACAGAAACAAATTAAGAAACGTGTTTTTCATATTATTTTCAAATTTCAGGAAACAGAAACAGAAAACAGAAAGTAGAAACAGTTAGTAAACATGCCCTTATTCGCATTCTCATAGTACAATCCACATAAATGTATTTAGGATTAATCTCACTTTCATCCACTGAAATTTGCCTTAATTATACTTTGACATTTTTGAACTTTAACTATCTCAATTACACCCCTTGAGAATTGAGATAGACGAATGTCAACTATATTAACTGCTAGAATGTGGCAAAATTCTATTAGTCGTGTGATGTGTGTGGTTGTGATTGGTGGTATGATGTGATTTTTGAAAAGTCAAAAGGGTCAGCCTTAGTGATGAAGAATAGACAGCATTTGTCATACTTGAATAGGCAGCCTTTGATGCTAAGAAAACTGAATTGATTGGTTCAAATAACTGCTGATGACATATGGGAGGTGATGAAGCATTTGGGAAATTTCCTATTTTGTTTCCCTAACCATGACGTGCCTTAGGATAGCTTGTTTATGTGCATGCAAGGAAGCTTCCAAGGAGCAGAGGAGGTTAGCTAAGGCGTCAAACCGTCTATAAATAAGGGGTTGTTGGACAGAGAAGAGAAATGAACGAGTGAAAGGAGAGGAAAATAGGAGTGAAGGTACTGCGTGCACCAAAGTGAGGGTGCTTTGTGCGCCCATGTAGAGGTGTTGTGTACACCAAAGTGAGGGTGATGTGTGCGCCTATGTAATGTGTCTTCCTAGTGAAATATCTTCTCTTCGTGGATGTAGGTCGGGTTGTGGCCGAACCACGTTAAAATAGTGTGTGATGTTTGTACGATTTTGTTGTATGTGTATTTGATCTCCACATGTGTTATTTTGTTGTTTGTCTCCGCTGCGTTGAAGAATGGAATTGATTCCTAAGTAAAAGGGATCAAATTTCTAACATTAACAGTAATTTATACAATTAACTCTTTGTCCTTAAATATTATATTCAAAATAGGAAAAAGTAAGTGTTTTGTGAAGGAAAATTAATCATTTTATATATAGTGATCGGAGTGTGATACTAGAAATCTAAGCAGGACAAAAAATTAAATCCAAATGAGTGTAATTGAGATATCTGAAATTTGAGGAAATCAAAGTGGGATTAGAGCAAATCCATGGTGAAAGTAGAATTAACCTATGTATTTATTGTTTACGTTTCTTCCATATTTAACCAGACTACCATTTTTATTTCTCGACTCAATTACTATTGGGAAAATTGTATATTACTCTTTCTTTTTCTTTTTTATATTTATTTATCCCGAATGGTCAAAAATCACACCTAATTAAAGTTTGGGCTTCAAACAAAGCCATTCTGATCAGTCACGTAATTGAAAAGTCACTCTTTCCCACAAAATAAATCAAACTTCGTCTTTGGGGTGCCAATCGTATGAAGGATATATATGAAAGATTGTTGTTAGATTTCATTTTTTTGTTTGAAAAACATACCATGCTTTGGATAAATATGACCAGCTTCTTGTCGCATGTGATTGAAAAGTCTACATTCAAATTCTACATGTAGTCATATATATATATGGGCAAATGGCGCTAAACACCCCTATGGTTTCAAAAGTGTGCGAAAAACCTCCCTCTAGTTCATTTTGTGCAGATAACCCCCACTACTATTCCAAAAGTGTGCACCTTGACCCCTATAACACTGTTCCGTTCAATTTTTTGGCTGAAATCCAGTCACATGACGGGCGCAAAACACCCCTATGGTTTCAGAAATGTGCAGAAAACCCACCTCTCAATCACCGAAAAAGGGCTTGGAGGGGGCTATTTGCAAAGTGTAGGAGTGTTTAGAAACTATGAGGGGAGTTTTCCGCACACTTTTGAAATCATAGGGGTGTTTAACGCCATTTGCCTATATATATATATATATATATATACTGTTATAGCACAATAAGGTTTCACTTCTCTTCCACCACATGGAGTGTGCAACAATGACCATGTCTACCTTTATTGGCTCTTGTTTTTGCATGTTTATGCTCTGCTATGCCACTGTTCTTAATCCTGTTTCTGCTACTCAAAGTTGTAATTTTCCCGCTATTTTTAACTTTGGCGACTCTAATTCGGACACCGGTGGATTGGCTGCAGCCTTCAATTGGACCAATTCACCGAATGGATAAACCTTCTTTCACATGCCAACTGGGAGATACTCGGATGGAAGGCTGACGCCGAACAGAATAGAGATTATTCTGCAGGCTAGTGCAATAGGTAATTTGCAAGGAAAAGAACAGGAGAATTCGACCCAAAATTTCAGAGAACACTCTGGAATTCAATAAAATTGTTTATAATCAAGAATGACAAAAAACAACTCACAAGCCGGGTTAAAATAGCTGAAAATCGACCCCTAATGGGATTTTTGTGAAAAATAGCAAAACCCTAAAAGTCTTACCAAAACAAAATACGGAAAGAAATCAAAAGATTACCAAAAATCTGGCCCAAATCGGGTTCAGAATCAATTCCTAATTGACAAATAAAAGATTACCATAAATAGAAAATATTAACTAAAAATAAATATTTGAAAAGGAAAACAGTGGATTTAGGGCTCGAAACGATGTGCACCGAGCGTAGTTGGGTGGCCACGACGTGCGCGCTGAAATTAGCTTTCCGAATTGGGGTCACAGGCGCTAATCAAACACTTTTTTTCACATTATTATTATTTCATAAGTTTAAAGAAAATTGAATTATTATTATGATTAATTACGAAAAGGGAGACTTAATAAAGAAGCGAGATTTATTGTATGTATATATACGTTTAATTGTAATTAAATATATATGAGGATAATTATATATATATGAATTTATGTAATTATATATATATAATTATCGGATAAATGGTGTGTGTGTGGCTGAGACGAGACCAGAATCTTCTCGTTCCTTCTCCTTGCAACAACTAACCAACTCCTCTCTCGTCTTTATCACAAATCGGTTAGAGAGAGAGAGAAATCGGAACAGGGAGAGAGATGGTTGGTTTGATTAAAGAGAGAAGGCTGGTTCGAAGAGAGAGAGAAGAGGCGCGCAGGACGTGAGCCAAGTTGTTCGTCGGAGGGAAGATTGATAGTGGCCATGGCTGGAGTTGTGAGTAGGAGGGTCGGCCACGGTGGTCGATGGCAGCAAGGCTGGTGGTTCGCTGGCTAAGGAGCAGCAACGCCGAATCTAGTCGCGAGAGGGTTTGACAATGGTTGAGGGTCGCCTGACAGAGGAGGGCAGCAGCGACATGGAGGCCGTAGGTGGTGGTCGCGAGCTACAGGCGACGGCTGGTAGTGGCGCAGATGCAGCTGGAGTTCGCGCAGAAACTGTTCTAGCCGGAACTTCGACTGGCGATTTGGTCGGCTTCCCGATGTCGGTTTGGGCTGAAATTTTGAAGAAAGCTTCGTATTGACGCTAGGTACGACATGCTAAAATTTCGTAATTTTCCGTTAAGCGGTTTGTCCTAAAATTCGATTTATAGGTTCGAATTTTTGTTTGGGTTATATTAGATTTATTCAAAATTATTAACTAATTGCTAATGGGCTTCGTATATATCGTATAGGTCGTCGTGACGGATGTTTCGGTATATTCGAAATAATTTTCGGACAACTTTGGGGCAGCGAGCACTGTTCACAGCCGGCACTATTCACGGCGGGACAATTCGGGGCTATAAGCGTTAAAATAGGTGGGAATTTACATATATATATTTATATTTATATATATGCATATTTGACACTCAGTAATAGTGCGTAGAAAATGTTAATAAATCCTCGTTGCATGTTTATGAGTAAATAAAAATATTTAATTAAATTCCTAGTGATAGACGGAAATCTAGGAATTTTATAAATTTATAAAATTCCTATAAATGGATTTAATGATGTGGGAGTTGGAAATTCCTTTGGAGAAATTAAATAAATTATTTCTCGGAGTTAAAATAATTATAAACCTATTTAAATTAAATCAATTTAGGTAGTTTAGTACCCCTTGAGTTCGAAATAGGTTTATAGAAGGTGTATGTGGATGTAGATCCGATTAATTGATTTTCCCCTATTATTTATATTTTATTGAAATTAAAAATATGTTAGGGTATCCACGAGAACGAGGGACGTCAAAACTTAGACCTGATTTTAGTTCCATTGTTGTTGATTTTGTCTTAAATTATAAAGAAATTTGGATTACTAATTTAGTTTGTCTAATTGTCCCTGGGGTGGATTAAATTGAAAATAATTCTTGAAAATTAAATTAAAAGCATACTAGTATATAAAATCTATAAAGATTGAGTAATCGAGAACCTGTATATTTCTGTGATAAATGGAAATTGATTTACTGTATAATTTAAATTGTGAAGCATGCTTTGTATGAGATTGTTTGGCTTTTATGCTGTTTTATTGAGTATGTTAAATGCATGTGAAGGCATTTTGCATTCATACAACACTGTAGTATATCTATTGTTTCGGTGTAAGTTGCATGCCTCAGTTATATCACGTACATGTATGGATCATTTGGAATGTCGCAATAACTGGCCAGGGAGTGGTCTAACACCCAGGGAGCTAGTAAATCTCGATTCTCTAGACGTTGGGGGTGATGGCTAGGCCTCACTCGCCGGTTCCCGGGCGGACTTGTGGTCTCCGCACTCTATTTGGGGACGCCCACCCTTCCTGTTGTGGGTTTGTTGCCCCAGCAGTGAACGGTTTGGGATTCCTGGATATTTGTTTCACCCTCATGCAGTTATGATTGTAATTGACATGGCATTGACATTCATATTGAGCATTTATTTGACATGTGCTTATTTGTTAAGATTATCTGTTATTATTGCTTATTGATATTGAGCATGTTATGTTTGAATTTTAATAAGAAATTTGTATTATTCTCTTGGGCGCGAGGGCACGGTGTTTTGTGAATGATATTTTAACCGTGGTTAAATTACAATGAAAATTGTGAATTTCCTAGTGTAAAGAAAACCGTGAAAACTTAAAGTTAAAAGATGAAAAGTGAAAGTGACCTTGGGGCATAAGGGTTCCCCGTATGTTAGGCTCTAGTTGAGCTGGGTAGCAATATATAGAGACTTAGTTGAAACTGTGATTTTGGCCACATAGGCCTTTGTGATTGGTGATTAGTATCATCACAGGATGATTGATAGACCTCTCCGGTAGCGTGGAGTATTGTTCGGGTAAGGGTCGGATAGAGCTCATTAGTTTGACCCTGTTCCCTTGGCTTTTGTAATTTCGAGTTTATCGCTCATTCTTCCACTTTGATAGTGTATGAGTTATAGACGGTTCTTTGCCGTATCTATTGAAAATCTCTTTCTGTAAGTGCTTTTCTAAAGTTAGTAAATTCTGGCCATGGTTTGCCCCATTCTTGAAAGTTCGGTTTTGGTTCGGATCTTTGGAGTTAAATATTGAAAGTTTTGAAAACTTAAAGCTTAGGGATTTTTATAAAACGTGTTCTTCGTTTACCCCGAGACTTGTTAACTACTTTTGGAAAGACAGAAGTTTAAATACCTGTTTTATAAAATATGTTTTGAATTCTCAGTACCGGGAGTATCGGTAGAAATCCGTTTTTGAAAGAAATTTCAGAAAATTCCATTTGAAATTGTTTTGTAAAATTGGTGAATTAGGGCACGGGTTGCCCCCTATTCTAGAGATTTCAATATTATTTCCGAGATCTCGGTATCGTTAAAGGTTGATAAATCCAGGTTCCTCCTAGCTTGTTGTCTGGGGTTCCTTCATGTGCTCGGTTTTGTTTGGGCATTCTTTCAGGATTATTTTTATAAATTTTTAAATAAATGTTAAAGGTCTTAGGACCAGATTTGAAAGAAGTTTAAAAGTGATTTTAAAATGGTTGTCAGTTTGAACTCTAGTAGTTTTTCCTTCTCGTATAGTTATCCCTTGGGTTTGAGCCCAGACTTGTGATGTAGAGTTACGCACACATAGTGCGGTTCCTGTGGTTTCAGTTGGGTTCAGAGACGTTGGAACCAAATAAAATTTGACCGGGTCCTAACTTTTTCTTTAAAACCGGTTCAATCCTTCGGGGTTCAACGTTTTTCTTTAAAAACCCGAGGACCATGGCATCTGTTTGGGACTAATTGACTCCAATAACCCTTTCTAGTGCCTAGATAGGTAGTGTGAGTTAGAGATAGTTCGGTTGGTTACCGAATCCAGTGTGGGGATAGTATCTTCCCTTTCTATGTCTCTTCGAGTAAACGGGTTGGTTCACTGGTTATTGTAAGTAGAGGAAATGAATTGAAGATAGAAATGTGAGAGTGACTTCCTCTCTAGGAATTATTTGATAGTGATGATCGAGTTGTGGGCATGGTTATAATGATTCCCTTTCGGTAGTCCTAGTGAGTGATCTATTTACCTCCTAGGAACCTTGAGCAGCGTGCTAGGTGCACGGTATGGTAGATAGTTAGTCCTTGTTGTATCTTTAGATGAGAGTGGTGTTCGGACTGGTTGTCTATAGGCCTAGGTGACAGGCTTAGTTATTTACAGGACGATATATATATATATATATATATATATATATATATATATATATATATACGTATACATGTGTTGTTTATATCTTCGTTGATTTGTAGTTCTTATGATATCCGTAGTGTACTTGAGGTTAGTGATGAGGTTATTGATGGGGTCTCGGATTGGCGGGGGCCATGTGAGACGATTGATTGACCTAGGATAGATGCATGCACACGGGATGATTAACGTTTTCTAGATGGCTATGAGTGTGATGTTTTGATATTATGGTGAGCCCCCGAGGTTGTGCTCACCCCCACACAGGTTGCAGGTTTGCAGGTGGATGCAGCACGGCTTATACTCGGCGGCGGCGATACGGGTGATTTGGGACGGTAGTTTTATCCCTCCTTCCGTAGTCATACTTTTGTATTCTTTTATTCTCTTGGGAGCCAGGCTGTTGGCATATTCCCTTGTGTTGTATCTTCAGACCATGTATTTATTATTTTGGGGTGTCATTGTATTTGTTCGGCACTACCACTGAGTTTTGTGTATTTTTATTTGAGCTTGGTGGCTCAGTCGGTATTTGTTGTTTTGGGGTGCCTTTATACCTTTTCGGCATCACCATGTGGTTTTCTTTATATTTTCATTTGAGCATTTGGGGCTCTATTGATTTTAGAGGGATTGTGGAGACGTATTGGTGTTCTTTTCCACTACCTCGGCCCTAGTAGGTTTCTGGAATGTTGGGCTACGTGCCATTGATTCTATTTCTGTTATTATGGGCAGGTTCTTTCGTTGTGTTGCTTTTAGGTTATCCGGATGTTCCATTTACAAACGGAACTCTGCCGGATTTTCGTTTGATTTCTTTACTGAGTTTTTATCACTCAGGTGACATGAAATATTTCATTTTCATTCCTATTCCATGTATTTCAATGTTATTGTTAATCCCAGTTGTTGTTTTCCGTGACGTCATACCTCGGGATTCGCTGATTTTCTGGATTGGAGTCTCAGGAATAATAGGGCGTGACATCAATCACATATAGACTAAGTCGTATTCTGAATTCTAATAAAATAATACTCTTAAATTCCTATGAAAATATGATTTTTGATTTGTGATTGATTAACTATTAAACTAATAAAACAAATAAAGATAGATTAAAATAAGAACAATATAAATAAAATCTAGGGTTTCTATACTCCACCGCTAACTGCATAACATAGTTTTATCAGTGTAACAATTGCAAGAAGGCGATCCATAAACTGTGAATCAGGTCGTACCGCAAATAACTAAATACGACCCCAAAAAGGAATACCGTCAATCGGATTGCGACAACTCATCTCATGACTGAACTGACTAGTACATGCCAATTAAATTACTCTAATCTACTCCTAATGCATGAAAATAAACTAAAGCATGTCTATATCAACTCGCCAAGGCATGGCCTGTGTCAACCTAGGATTTCGAGTTTTATTACCACCATTGTGTAGAAAATGATGAATTAAGCATCTGAGTTACAGCCCATAGTGAATAATCATGATTGAGTAAAATAATATATTTATTTCATCTAAGACAAGAATTTAGAACAAATATAGAATTTTGTATCAAGAATAAAAAGGGTCTCTTATCTACAACAATCATCACAGTATAGTCACAGCTTCCTCTCCTTATAATTGAAAATAAATAAAATAACTACATTACTTGGCTAGGGTTTGCTAGAAAACCCTTGATACCGAATTAGTTGTTCATGGTAGAAGGTGACTGCATCGTTGATATAGAAACGCCCTCCATGATCGTCTTCTCCGGACCTCTAGGTCTTGAATGGCTTCTCCTTTTGAATGATATGAATCTGAATATAAAGCTCTAAAAAATGGGTAGAAATAAGTCCCAAAATTATGTGGAGATAACTCTCTTAGATCTGTAACAGACCTTGGTATATATAGGCAAAGATGAAGGAAACCCTAACTTGTATTAGACTGCTATTGAGAATAAGATTCCCCTTTGGTATGATTTTCTTCCAAACTGAGCCAAACCCTTCAATATAATGTATAATATGTATAAACAATAGTGTTGGAATTGAATATAAAGTCATTCGGGTCAAACTAGGATTTTGGCCCAAATCTGAAATTTTCAGTTTTTTCTGCATGACACCTCTCACTCTTTTGATCATATCTGGCGCTACACACATTGTATGGAGGTGTGTAATATTTTTTTGGAAATCTGATTTCAAGATCTTGATGTTAGGCATAAGAATCATCCCATTTGGACCTTTTTTGACTGAGATATGGACTCCCGAAGTTGGCTGAAATCTTGTACTGAAAACACTGTAGCTACACCTTAGGCGTAAGAGAGCTACGCCTTTGGCGTACCCTGAGCGTAAAAACTCACTTTCTGGCCACTTTTTCCTTATGTAGGCGTAGGCTTGAGCGTAGATTCATCATGAAAATCACTTTTCTCTGCAACTATGCCAAAATTATCGTCTTGATTCCACGAGACTTTTTCCTTTAGGTAACGGCTTCGGAAAATGCCGTTTTTGCCCTCCGGGATGCATTTTTGTCTCGAAAACACCTCTTTGACTCTTCTCTTGGATAGAAACAAACGTGTACTTGATTAATTCACCAAAGTTAGCTCTATTTCTTCATTAAGCTCCTGAAACATGCTTAAACACACAAACGACATAAAAATACCAAATAATGGAATGTATGGACATAATATTAGCAAGATAGGGGTCTAAAATGGACAATATTGAGCACTTATCACCATCAGATGGCCAAAATTCGTGGTGAAAATTGACTCCTTTGACACATACCCTTGTTGATTTAATATGCATCTTGCTCAATGTATTAAACTATTAACTATTGTTATAATTACCAGTTTAGGGTAGAAGATTTTATGTATAATTGGCATTGGTCATTTTGTTTGGTGGGAAAAAAAAATCGCACTACAAGAAAAGGTTAATATTGTTCGCCACTATAACACAATAGTCACTAAAGATTTAAAGTGTGACGGGCCATTTTTATCGTAACTATATCCTAAAAAAATTTAATGTCGGCACTTTAATTTGCAATTAACATGTCCATTGCTAAGTTGCCACTAAAAGATTTAGCTGCAGTTTTTATTGTCAATTTGTCACTACTAAACTCTTTATTTCTTACCGTACGTAGGAAAAAGAATAAAAAAATTAATGTTCAAAAAATTATTTGAACCTAAAATTATTCTTGTTTCTAGTTTAATAAAGCTGAAATTCATGTAAGTTTCTTCTATTCACTACTTAGTTACTAAATTTATTGCATAGGGATGTGACGGGTGGATGCTTCGCGGTTTAATCAATATATTTTTATTTTTGAATAGTCAAAAATCACATATAATTAAGTTTGGGCTTCAAACGAAGCCAATTCTGATAAGTCACGTAATTGAAAAGTCTCTCTTTCCCACAAAATAAATCAAACTTAATCTTTTGGGTGGCAATTCTATTACGATTGGGATCCTCTCCATTTGTCATCTCACTACCATCTACAGATTGTTGTTAGATTTCCTTTTTGTGTTTGAAAAACATACCATGCTTTTGGATAAATACGAGAATCTTCTTCTCACATGTGATTGAAAAGTCTACATTCAAATACTACATGTAGTATATATATATATATATATATATAATGTTTTTTTTGGGTAAATAAAATTTTATTAAGACAGGAGAAAATACAAAAAGGAAAAGAAGATAAACAAAATATTAATGACACAACAAGTGGGTAGAGCCCACACAGAGAGCCTACACCATCTTCATCTACACTCATCCACCCCCCTCACCTTCAATCACAACCTTTCATATTGAAATCTGAAATCATATATATGTATATAATGTTGTAGCACAATATGGTTTCACTTCTCTTCCATCACACATGGAGTGTGCAACAATGACCTTTCTTGTCTCTTGTTTTTGCATGTTTATGCTGTGCTATGCCACTGTTATTGATCCTGTTTCTTCAAATCAAAGTTGTAATTTTCCGGCCATTTTTAACTTTGGGGACTCGAATTCGGACACCGGTGGATTGGCTGCAGCCTTCAATTGGAACAACCCTCCGTATGGAGAAACCTTCTTTCACATGCCAGCCGGGAGATACTCAGATGGAAGGCTCATCATCGATTTTATTGGTAAGTAATTATGTAATCGTTTGAAGAAATTTTGAATTTGACCGCAAGTATTTTACCATAAAAGTATATTTGTTGGTAGGGTAAATTACACTTCGACCCCCTGTTGTTTGAATATATTACATTTTGACCTCCTTTAGTTTGTTTGACCCCTCTAGTTTAGATATTGGTTACACTTTTTCCCCTCCCTCAAACTTCCGGCTCAACTATGATTTCATCTCATTTATAGGGGTGAAATGACTATATTGCCCTTCAAATCATGTAAAGACCCATTTGCCCTTCTTAAAACAAGTAAAATGACATTTTTATCCTCCCTTTATATTTTTTTATAGACAACAATGCCCTTGTGGGTCTTATTCTTCCTCCATGCCATCCTCCTATCAATCTTCTCAAACAATTTTATTCCATAGTCAATGGTTTCAAACGTTCAATCCTCCATGAACTCGATTGATCATATCCTGCTTTGACTTATACCTAAAATGAACTCAATTGATTATATGTAAAAGGAATCTTCAAAACCCTAAAAGATGGAACCCAAGTATATAAATTCAAGCCAAACCCCATCTCCATAACATGCTCATAAACATTCCTACCAAAATCAACATTCATGTTCAACGACAAATACACACACATACACATCACATATAGACATATAGGATAAAAATAAGTCTTAACAATTTAGGATTTTTTAAGGTTAGGTTATGTTTAGGTTAGTTTAGGTTTAGTAAGGGTATATTAGTAAAAACAATATATCAACTATTTTGGAATAAAATAGAATAAATTATTATGGGTAATTAGGTAATTTTCTTTTCTCGACCATCGGATTTAAATGCCGATGGTAAAAGTGAAATTGTAATTATCCCAACAACAGGGAGAAAATTGTAATATGTTCAAACAACAGGGGTTGAAAATGTAATTTACCATTTGTTGGTAAAAGTGACCTTTTAATACAAATTCTATTTCATTTTATTTTTGGCCGAAATAAATACAATTTTTTACGAACTCATGACCTTGACTCCCCCACAAATTTTATATTTTGCGTAAAATAATCATTACCCACAATCTATGAACACACAAAAAAAAAATGAAAAAATTATATTTGTTGTAGTGATTATTGTTGTTCGCTCCAAAAATACTAAGCTGATTCTCTTATTCCGTGGGATGCGGGCGTGCGAGAACCGGTGAAGTGGTTCAACCGGTTCAAAAGGAACGAGTTTTTCGTATCTTTAGAATAAAGTAAAAAATCAGGCGATTGCACGAGAGAGAACTCAACTCGTGCAAAAGGTTCAAATTGCCTCAATTAAGAGGAATTTCGGTAACCTAGAGAAATCATAGAAATCGTAGAAGGGAGTGAAGTAGAAAGGGGAGAAAATAATAGACTGACATAGACGAGATGGGAGAAAAAAAGGGAGATCAGGAAGAAGAGTAAAGAAATAGAAAGTGGGAAATCCGTGAGATTCCACTAGAGATAAAATAATACTACGTGAGTAGTTTTGTATTTGGTGTTGGACCTCTTAAAAAAGAGGTCTTTGATCTTTATTTATAATAAATTCTGAATTGCTCTACACAAATAAAAATAAATAAGATAACTATTCCAAACCTAATCAAATCAGTATCCTAGATAGATATGATCACATCCTAACATATCTTTGCCTAAAGAAACTAAATCAAAACAAATCCTAACTCTATTAGAAATCTTCCATATGTGAACTTCGGCTTTCTTGATCGCTACTCTCTATCGGCCCACTTTGGATTCATACCGGCCTGATTTGATTGGTATTGGCCACGCCACCAGTTTATTCTGAAAATTAGTGTTGGCTCATTTAGGGTGTCAACAATTGTATCACTTTCAATTTAGATTCTTTTAGGCCTACATTTTCCATCATTAGAATGAGAAATAATAGTGGTGCAAAAGGCTTTTTAGTCATTTGAAAACTAGTATGATTGATACATCCTTCAATGGTAGGTCCACGGAAGTACCTAGACACTCGTATCAGGACAAGTAGTGAAAATGTATCAAACACTTTTATCCGTCAAGTGAAAAGAACAAGAAGGGCATGGCTATAAGACTTGTTGCAAAACCATTGAGCCATAGCTAAGACTTGTTGCAAAACCATTGAGCCATAGCTAAGACTTGTTGCAAAACCATTGAACCATGGCTAAGACATGTTGAACTGTTGTGATCCCATGTTGAACATATCTTTTGCAATATAATTGATCTGAAATATTCCTAATCCGGTTGATGAAATTAATTGATTTTGTCTGTGATAATCGTGTCTTGGACGTTTTGATGTTGTAGTGTAATTTCAATCTCTTTAGAAAAAACAAAAATATTCCTTTATTGAATTAGATTTTCCCAACTCGAATTAATTGTCTTAGTTGAAAAATACTTGGACCTGATGTTTCTAGCTCACGAATAATAAGAACTACGTACTTCGTATCCACAATGCAAGTATAATTGTCATTTTAAAGCCCATTCGATGGTAATTATGTGTAACTTAATTTTCCTATATTTTGCTGAGTCTATTACCACATTTGTGCCACTGCAGCTGCAAGTTTTGGCCTCCCATTTCTCAGTGCTTATCTCAACTCTCTGGGGACAAACTTCACCAATGGTGCCAACTTTGCCACTGCAGCATCAACCACCACACCACCCCGGTCTATTATTCCGGTGGGTGGGTTCAGCCCCTTCTACTTAGACGCGCAGTACTGGCAGTTCAAACAATTCATATACAGATCACAAATTATCAAGAAAACAGGTAAATGATATAATCGCGCCCAACTTTGAGCAACATTATGAAATATATATATATGTGTGTGTGTGTGTGTTTGTGCACGCGCTATATATATATTTTCTCTTTAAATTTCTACATACATGTTAATTTAAAATTAAATCACTCTCATGTAGGAGGGATATACAAGGATTTAATGCCAGAGGAGGAAAATTTTCGAAAAGCCTTATACACATTTGATATTGGTCAGAATGATCTTGGTCAAGGTTTCTTTGGCAACATGTCCATTGAGGAAGTGAATGCTTCTGTCCCAGATATAGTAAACGGGTTTTCTACTAACATCAAGGTATAATAATTTTCTTCATATAATAGTAGTACTACATATATCATACAGTATTTATATTCCTTGTGATATACAGTTTGATTTTGTTACATGAGGGAGAAGGAGAACCAATAAGAGAGGATAAAATAAAATAAAGGGTAAATTACAGTTTGACCCCTCTATATATGAGATATTATACCCGTACCCCTTGTCTTTTGGATATTTACAATTTCACATCTCTAGTTGATCGGCGCTGGAAAATTACTTATATACCCATGCCTATTTTTTTCATTTAAAAAATGTATTTACAAATAAGTAAAGGTACTATAGACTATAGTCAATTCACTCCTGGTCAACTGCTAACGTAAGCGTTGATCATGCCGGAGGGGTTTTTTTTGTTACTAATTACAAACTATATGGGTCAAACTGTAATTTACCAAACAATAGGGGGTGCAGATATAATATATCATATCTCGAGGGGTCAACCTGTAATCTATCCTAAAATAAAATGTTAAATGGCCATGAGTGAAAATGTTGGATAGGAATTGTTATAAATTATGATATTGTGATGGTGTAGAACATACACAAGTTGGGAGCTATATCATTTTGGATCCACAACACTGGACCGATAGGCTGTCTTCCCTATATCTTGACAAGTTTTCCGGCAGCTCAAACGGACAGCGCTGGCTGCGCGAAGCCTTTCAATGAAGTAGCTCAGTATTTTAACTACATGTTGAAGGAGGCCATTGTGAAACTCAGAAATGATCTTCCTCTAGCTACAATCACATATGTAGATGTATACTCCGTCAAGTACTCCCTCTATACTGAACCGCAAAAATATGGTATGCCATGCAACAAAAACTTCAAGTTACAGATATTTTATAAGGAGAATACTTAGGTCCCGCCTCATGAGGACCAAGTTCGTCCTCCCCGCTGGTGTGGTCCAATACAAGTTGGACATGTGACCAAAATCTTTTTCAAAAGGAATTGACCTTGATTTGTGTATTTATGAATTTTATATCCAACTTCCTTTTTTAAAATATTTTAGCCACGTGTCCAAATTGTGTCCTCTTGGGGCAGAACCTAAGTATTGTCCTTTTTGTAATGCATCAAATTAATTAGCACAACAAACATATTATGCCTATACATATAAATATGAATGTATCTTATGCTTTGTTCATAATATGCAGGTTTTGAGCTTCCACTTGTTGCTTGTTGTGGTTTTGGAGGGAAATATAACTTTAGCAGCGTGGGACTTTGTGGAGATACTGTCAGTGTTAACGGCAGCCAAATATTTATCGGTTCATGTGAACGCCCTTCGGTTAGAGTAAATTGGGATGGAATTCACTACACTGAGGCAGCAGCCAAGTTTGTATTTGATAAAATATCTAGTGGTGAATTTTCAGAACCACCAATTCCCTTAAACATGGCATGTCATAGCAAATTGGACTAAAGATTGTCAGTATATAGTTCAAAGGATTCAGCAATGGATACACCTGTATGATATATATATATATATATATATTGTTATAAGATGTTCAGTTCCAAGTTACATATTTTTTATAAATACAATTTGACCTTGTTGAATGGAAATTTCAATGCCATCACTAAAGTTTCCATGGTATTTGCACTTGTGGTTGGGAATCAACAAATTGGAACTGAAAATTCCACCCATGCATTTATCATCTTCATAGCAACATCAATTTTTGCTTTTCTTGTTTCCACAATGAAGCCAATTAGCATCATTACTAATTGTTTACCACTTTTTTCATTTTTCTTCATTTTTTTTCCTTTTTATTTTTTATTTTTTTGTTATGGCCTCTTTTAAATCAACTCTTGACATGAACAAAACATAAACAACAGGTTTGAAACAGTAAGCATTATCATCTTCAGGAGTCCATGCTTCCGAAAACAATTTGATTTTCACGGGGATCTCCCACTTCTCCAAACGTGCCTTCTTTGATGCCTATATAATGAGAGTAGACAGAAAAATGAATTCGGGAAAAGTAAGCAACCAACGAAAGCTAATGTCTAAAGCGTTCGTGTTTTATTTTTCGGCAGTTAAATTGGATCAATGATACTTGTACCGAATTGTTAGGCAGAATTGGAAAAGTGAATATATATCAACTGTTGGATGGATTATTGTGGGACTCCAAATATATTTATATTTATTCATCCAATAATTGATAAGTATTCATTCTCCCTAGCAATTCAGTGTAAAAAACATTTTACTGAGAAATACTTGCCAGAACGACATTATCACGTCCGACTAGGAATAACAACATTATAAAAATATATATAGCTCAAAGCATTCAGTAATGGACAAGTATACACACATACACCTGTGTGATATATATATTGTTATAAGATGTTCAGTTTCTAGTTACATTTTATATAAATACAAGTGACCTTGTTGAATAGAATTTACATGCCATCACTAAAGTTTCCATGATATTTGCACTTGGGGTTGGCAATCAACAAATTAGAAATTTAAAAATGTCCCCCTTCATTTTGTTTATGAAAAAATTAATCATAATTAGTGATTCAAATTGATTTGGTCACTCAAAATTCACATACCAAATAAATTCCTTAAATCAAAAGATATAATTAGGGTTGCACAAAAAATCGTAGAACCGGTCCAAATCGAACTGAATCAGTGTTTCGATTTCGGTTTTGAATTGGTTTGGTTCCGGTTTAAAAAAAAACGGAACCGTTCTAATTTGGTTTGATTCCGATTTTTAAAAAAGCGGAACCAATATAGTTTGGTTTGGAATCTCACCATAATTCATCCAACAATTATAATTATTCACTGTATCACTTTTGCCTAACAATTCACTGCAAATATCAATTACTTTATAACTTTTCAAATTGAATCGAGAGAGAAGGTCTTGTGCTTCATCAAGAGTGTATCTTTCATTAAATACAAAGCCTTTTCCACTGTAGAAAATAAAGCCCAATACATTTAGGGATGCTAGCTTTTATTACCCACAATATTCATACTAGAGGAGTATTGTGAACCATACGCATTATGCATACTGTTAGCCGGTGAAGTTCTTAAGTGTGTTGTGGCATGCTAGTGTGACATGGGAGAATGGCACAGTGACAATTTTGTAAATAAGTCCAACTTTGGAAGTCGGGCTTAGGAGTGTTGGAAAAATGCAGGAATTTAATTATAACATCCTTGTGATCTAAGAAGATGATCTGCCAAAGAAGATTTGGATTTGGAGGTCAGGAAGATTAAATATGGCCATTATGACTCCTTGAGGATGACTATTTGTGTTTTAGGTATGACTGTTTGTTCTAGGTGCAGGGTTGTTTGTGTTTTCTGCATATATAGGGAGGGGAGTGTCCCTGACTAATGAAGGCATTCAACCACTTAGCAAGGTCATGGCAAGCCTTGGCTAAGGCACGTATGGGGAAGCTTGTTGGCATGTTTAGACATGGTTCGGTGACACAGTTGGTGGGATGGCTCAGTGTAAACACGGTGGGCTATGCTGGAGCACACATGACTTAGCAAGCTATGTGTGCATGCCCATGAGTGTGTCAACTTGCCTTTGGCAAGGTGATGCCTTAGCTTGGCATGCATTGGTGTGCATGCAATGCACTTGGCTTGGCAAGCCATGTGCATACCAAGCTTTGGCTAGGCCAACTTGTCCTTGGGGCAAGGTTGTGACACTAAGACAAACAAAGGTTGGTGCTGACATGTTCAAGACATAGGCATGGTGCGACATGACCTATGTGCCAAGGCATTGACAGACCAAGACATGGCATAGCGTGGTGCATGCTGGCTAGTGAGGGCCCTTGGTGCAAGCTTGGCAGAGATAGTCTCTCATGTGCGCGAAGTCATGGGAGGGCTACGACAAGACTATGCCTCAATAAAGTCAAGCATTGTGCATTGTTGGCACATGCTTGACACAAAGGTGGCTCATGATGGTGCTTGGCTCAGACTTAGACAAGGCTGGTCAAGTCAAAGTGGTGACTCAGACAAGCAGTTTGAGCCACATAACCAAATTGAACCACCAAGTGATAATGTGGCATTGCTGGAGAATGCCACAATAGCTTGACAGTTGACAATGCAACTTTATTGTTAGTACTAGCAGCCTCTAAATGGTTCCAACACTTGGCCTAGGTGGATGGGATTGTCATCCACATAGATAGGCAGTTTCTTATGTTTGCCTATCTAGGCATATGTATGGCATTTTTATAAGTGAGGAATATCAGAGAGAAATGCTTATACAATTGATGTAGTGTGGCCTGAGTGAGAGAATCCTTTGTACTATTTGTGTTTATAGTAAAAGGATGGAAACCATTGATTGTGGTTTCTATAAATTTGTCGGTGTTGCTTATAATTACTCTACATATATACATTGTGTGTGTGTTGAGTGTATAACTAGGTGTATCTCAAAGACATCAAGTGTGTGTTGGATGAACCAAGTTAGAACAAAGATTGTGGTTGTGTCTGATTTGGTGTCATCTGATGTACCGTCGGGGTGGCTAAAAATATGTGTTAAGAACACACCCTTAAGATGGCTTAGGTTTTACCTATCGCAAACGCACGAGTCAATTGTAGTATAAAAATGGCTTATGAAAGGTTATCGATCCCACAGAGACTAAATCATATTCTGAATTCTCGTAAAATAATACTCTTAAATTGCTATGAAAATATGGTTTTTGATTTGTGATTGATTAACTATTTAACTAATAAAATAAATAAAGATAGATTAAGACAAGAACAATAGAAACAAAATCTAGAGTTTTCATACTGTAATACCCCGTATTTAAATAATTATTTTATTGTCTTATTTATTTTGGATGGCATGGTGGGTATTTAAATTATTGAGCAAGGGTACTCTAGTCATTTTATGACTACTAGGTAATTTTTGTTATTATGGGATCTAATAAGGGTATATTAGTTTTTAAGATGAGTGGCAGGTTGGTTATTGTGGCAGATCTAGGGGCATTATGGTCATTCACTATAACCTAGCTTCCCCTATATAAACATAATGATATTCAGCTCATTCATTCTCAAAACTAAGTAGAATTTCAGACTTCTCCCTTGTTTTTCCTCTTCTTATTCACTCACCTATATATGTATATATATATAGATCTAGAGAGAGCAAATACTTGGTTCGAATCTGGATTCGTGGTGTAGTAAGCTCTCCAAATCAGGCAAGACATGTTCTACTCTTCCTCTTTGTACTAAAATTCGTAACCTTTGTCTGGTGCTCCTATAAATTGTTATACATTAATTTCGTATATGTATACTTATGACTATTAGCATGTTCAAATATGTATTCATATGTAGTTATATGAACATGTATGTGTAGATTCGTAGCTATATGTGTAGATATGTAGTTATATGAACATGTATGGGTAGATCCGTAGCTATATGTATTGATATGAAGTTATATGAGCATTAATGTGTAGATCCGTAGCTATATGTGTAGATATGTAGTATATGAGCATGTATGTATAGATCCGTAGCTATATGTCTATATGTATAGATCCTTAGTTATATGAGTATGTATGTATAGATCCGTAGCTATAGGGTTATATGCATAGATCAGTAGCTATATGAGCATGAATGTATAGATCTGTAATTATGTGAAAACATATGTATATATCTGTTATAATATGTTTGTATTTACGTATATATATGATGATATATATTCTGTTATACATATATGTATAGATCCGAGAATATATGTATAAATCATGTGTATATGGATAGATTTGTGATATATATAACCACTCATGTATAGATCGGTTATCGTAGGTTATGATTCATGATTACATATGATAGTATATATTCTGTTTATACGTATATACATTTATTAGTAGTTATATGTACAGATCTATTTTACCATATTCATGTCCATGAATATATACAATGTTTTTTATATTCTGTGTAGATAGACGTGTATGGATTTATGTGTAAATGTATAGATCTGTGAGTATACGTATATGTCTTGTTATTATGATTTATGTTGAGGTGCATATGATTTGAACTACATATAGAAATCTGAATATATAAATATTTTAGGTTTCAATGTTGACAATGAATTTAAACACTGTTTATGTTATGTAATTGTTTTTCTCTATTTTCTTTGTTCATTGATTTATATGTTATTATGATTCACCACGAATTATACTAAAATACGTATATTCAATCGTATAAATGAACAGTTTTATCCGTATAAATATATTGTATTTTCTGGCGGTGGCCACCCTGGACCCCCCAGACTCGACGTTATAAATTGTTATACGTTCTCGAGTAAAGAATATAAATGAATTAATAATTTCGTAAAATCATAAGATTTAATTAAAATGACTATGGTCGAGAGATTTAAAAGGAACCACAAGGAGGCTGACTAATAAACGCAGTCTCACTAGTACCACGGGACATGGATAAGTTGTCATGGCATGGCTGAGTTGTCGGGTACGTGGTTATGGTTTGACATAGAGGGGATGAGAATTGGACTTATGGAAGGAATTTATGGTATATCTTTTATATCTTCACGGTGGTATCCTAGTAAATATAAATGGAAGTTATGAAATTAATTATATCTTCATGATGGTATTCTAGTGAATATAAAGTATAGTAAGGTATATTAATATTTTTGGGATAGGTGTCACTGGGAAAAGGGATGTTTTTTAGTACTCTGTTTGGGATCATGTAGAAATGTACTTGCTCGTGAGTTTGACCCACCTTTGTTGATATTTCAGGTCCTAGGCAATTTCATCCACCGGGTTGAGGATTTATCTCTCTTGTCTTCTCGGTCCAGAAATTTCCTTCCACTACAGGGTAGGAATTCAGTCTTATTGTAGTTAATTTAATTTTGTGTGGTCTAGGGGTCCATGTTATGGGATTCCCAAGTTGTATCAATTTGAAAACTTAAGTTATTCCGAGGATGTATTGGGTATGGGATCTTTCATGTATAAGTGTTATCATCGACTCTTATTCTCATATCTCTATTTTATGTCTTATCATCTGTGCTTATTTTTGTCAATTGAATATGCTCCTAGTTTCTGTGTATGGGTCTGGCCAACCTATGCATGGATATTTGGGGGTGTCACAGATACTTCACCACTAACTACATCACATAGTTCTATCAATGTAGCAATTGCAAGAGGGCGATCCATAAATTGTGAATCAGGTCGTACCGCAAATAGCTAAATACGACCCCAAAAAGGAATACCGTCAATCGGATTGCGACAACCCATCTCATGATTGAACTGACTAGTACATGCCAATTAAATTACTCTAATCTATTTATAATGCATGAAAATAAACTAAACCATATCTATATCAACTCGCCAAGGCATGATCTGTATCAACCTAGGGTTTCGAGTTTTATTACCACCATTGTGTAGAAAATCATGAATTAAGCATCCGAGTTCCAACCCATAATGAATAATCATGATTGAGTAAAATAATATATTCATTCCATCTAAGACAAGAATTTAGAACAAATATAGAATTTTGTATCAAGAATAAAAACGGTCTTTTATCTACTATAATCATCACAGTATGGTCACAGCTTCCTCTTCTTATAATTGAAAACAAATAAAAGAACTACATTACTTGGCTAGGGTTTTGCTAGAAAATCCTAGATACCAAATTAGTTGCTCATGGTAAAAGGTGGCTGCATCGTTGATGTAGAAACGCCCTTCATGATCGTCTTCTCCGGATCTCTAAGTCTTGAATGAGTTCTCTCTTTGAATGATATGAATCTGAAGAGAAAGCTCTGAAAATTGGGTAGAATTAAGTCCCAAAATTATTTGGAGAGAAGTCTCTTAGATCTGTAGCAAACCTTGGTATATATTAGCAAAGGTGAGGGAAATCCTAACTTGTGTTAAACTCTTATTGAGAATAAGATTCCCCTTTGGTATGATTTCCTTCCAAACTGAGCCAAATCCTTCAATATAATGTATAATAGGTATAAAAAATAGTGTTTGAGTTGAGTATAAAGTCAACTGGGTCAATCCGGATCAATTCGGGTCAAACTAGGATTTTGGCCCGAATATGAAATTTTCAGTTTTTCTGTAGGAAACCTCTCACTCTTTTGATCATATCTGGATCTAAACACATTTGATGGAGACATGTAATTGCTTTTTGGAAATCTAACTTCAAGCTCTTGATGTTAGGCTCAAAAATCATCCCATTTGAACCTTTTTTGACCAAGATATGGGCTCCTGAAGTTGGTTGAAATTTTGTGCTGAAAACACAGTAGCTACGCCTTAGGCGTAGGGGAGCTACGCCTTAGGCATACCCTGAGGGTAGCATGAGCGTAAAAACTCACTTTCTGGCCACTTTTTGCTTCTGTAGGAGTAGGCTTTAGCGTAGATTCTTCATGAAAACCACTTTTCTCCACAATTGTGCCAAAATGACCGTCTTGATTCCATGAGACTTTTTGTTTTAGGTGACGGCTTCGGAAAATGTCGTTTTTGCCCTCCGGGAAGCATTTTTGTCTTGAAAACACCTCTTTGACTCTCCTCTTGGATAGAAACGAACGTGTACTTGGTTAATTCATCAAAGCTAGCTATATTTATTCATTAAGCTCCTGAAACATGATTAAACACACAAACGACATAAAAATACCAAATAATATAATGTACGGACATAACATTAGCAAGATAGTGGCCTAAAATGGACAATATTGAATCCCTGCTGGGTATGGTGACACATTCCTGAACTCGTTCCGCTCACCCGCCTCCATCTCGACACCAGCATCAAACATCAGCTTCATTGTCAAGCAGGTAAACCGAATCTGAAATCCGCTCTGCTCAACCTTGGTCTCCGTACGCAACTGAACATAGTGCACATATAGGCCCTGCCACAAAATTTGTGGACTAGAAATCCACCTCCCAAACTCAAAAGCGTAGTGGAGGGCCGGGAATGGTGCGTATCGCAGAGTCTGATGGCAATGTGGAAAAATTTGTGAACGGACAATCACGTCTTAGAACAAAAGCATCAGGTGATAGTTGGATTTCCTCGTGCAGTTCCTATGCCTATCACCCCAACGCCCTGCGGTCTGTAAGCGGACAATGTCCTCAATCTGAGGAACTACATCTAGCATCGGTGGAAACTCGTTGGCCAACTCAGGCTGACAATCATCAGGAATATCCCACACTGTAGCAATAAACTGCAGTGTGATCTCAAACTCAAAACCCCTAACCACCGTCTGTTGTCTCATCCCTCAACTGTAATGCTGCATATTGAGCCAGAATTCACGAATCATGCTCTCACAAATGACTGAGGTCGCAGGGGCAAGTATAGGCAATAAGCGTTATGCCCTCAGTCTGTCAATAGTCCATGTGGGTCCTGGCTACAGCTCCTCAAATACCTCTACCAGATAAGTGCATTCCTGCTGGTACTTCTTGGCAATCGCCTTCTCTATCAAATCAGCAACCGATGTTGTAATTGGCATCGGACGAAAAGTAGTCAAAACTCCTGGCTCACCATCTGCCTGTGGCTCAGGAAACCTCTCATCCTGTTGATCGGCATGATCGCCATAGTCAGCTGCATCAACATGTTTTTCCTCCTGAACACCATGGTCATCATGACCAGCCTCATCTATCTCCTCATCCTACGGCTCAGGCTCATGAGGCGGAGACGGTGCCAATAGAATAACTGGATCAACTGTAAGCCTGCCATACGGCAAGTTAAGATCATGGCCCTATGTAGAAGACTCTGGCACATCAGCCTCGAAAGATGATTAAGAGGAGGATGACGGCTCGATATATCAGTGCCTCGTGGCCCGAGTGCTCCAGCGCCTATTAGGTGTAGGGTTAGGAGGTAGTGATCTCGACCTCTGCTTAACTGTGTTGTCGACCGGAATGGCAGCTTCAACCACACGTCTCGCCGTGCCCTTAACCCGTGCCATGCCTACAATATGGAATTTTCGAAAAATAAATGATAATGTCCCAGACACCGAATCAAACTCAAAACTATATCTAAATAAATCTAATATGATGATTAAACAAGCCTTTATCTCAAAAATCCGATATTCAATTCGTATTCAAAGCCGATAATCTCAACTTTTGAAAAAAATCAGATCAAAACACGATTTTGATCAAACTCGTATGTCAATACTAGTTTAGAATAATTATATTAGTCATTATAAATCAAAATAATGGAACGAAACTCACCGAGTCAAGTGATATAATGAATTCCCCAAAATTGAGATTCAAAGACCTTTCGAGTTCTACACGAGAATCCAGACAATACAAGCACTAATTTGTTGATCCGCCGCCAAGGAATGATGAGAAATATCACGAGTGATCAATAGGAACAAGTCTCGGGTGATTTGGTGGAGAAATAAGGGAGAGAGAGAATTTTGAAATAAAAAGAGAGGGAATGGCCATTGCGGGACTGTTTTATAACAGTCTTGCAACTACGCCTAAGGTGTAGCTGGTCCTACTCTTAAAACCCTTTTCCCTGCTCTTTCGCTTTTGTGTGTGGAGATCCTTGAAAAACTTAGCATAAGGTGGTATCTGGGCAATAACATCTAAGAGAGGCAAATTTATCTTGACTTGTCGGAATGTTTCCAATATATCAGATTCTTTATGTTTTTCGTACTTGGTCGGCTCTCTAAGACGCTGAGGGAATGGCGCTGCCTCCTTGTAACTTGCCATTTTCGGCTCTTTGATTAATGTCTGATCGATATTGTTATCCACTGGTGGTTGATCCTTCTGAACTCTTTCAGCCTCCTTTCTTTGTGCTTGTTCAGCTTCCTTTCTTTTCTGCAGCCTCTCTTCATGTTCCTCCTTAACTCTACTTTCCACTTCCCTTCCACTTCTCAGAGTCGTGATTGCTTGAACTGACTCATGAGGATCATTAGTGAAAGATCCAAGCTCCAGTGTTTATTGTGGCTTTGGGTTGGCTATCGGCTAACTAGGCAATTTTCCTGGTTCTCTTGTATTCATCTGATTAGCTAGTTAGCCCATTTGGATGTGCAGTTGTGCCAACGTTTGAGTATGAACAACCAACATGTTCTGAATGCCTATTAAGGTCTGGTTTAGCCTATCATTATGGAAACCAGGTGGAGGAGTTTGGCTTCTTTGAGGCTGGGTCTAGTAGTTATATGGTTGGAAAACCTGATTATTATTGAATGGTTGGAGAGCCTGAGAATTATTAGATGGTTGTCTGGCTTGGTAATTTGACTGAGTATTTCGAGCCATGATTGTTGGTTGGGGGTCGAATGATTGCTGACTCTGTTGGAACCTTGGTTGTGGATTATATGATTGTTGTCTCTTAGTGAACCTTGGTTGTGGATTGACCGATTGTCCTTGTTGGAACCTTGGTGGTGGGTTCTCCACATATGTAGATTTATAGGACAGAAGTGGGTGATTTTTGGCATTTGAGGTGTATGAATTAGTGAAAGGAGCATTATTTGAATAGTTCCACGATGCATTAGCATCGGCATCTATTATGTTTTGACACTCATTTTGAGAATACTTAGCTTCTAGTTCTAACATTTCTCTAGGAGGGGAATGACTTCGCTGAAGAAACTTGTCAATTCATTCTAGTTTTTCTCCTATCAATGTCGTTGAATCTCTCACATCATCATGATTTACGACATGAGCTTTCTCAGATCTTCTATCTTGTCCACCTCTAGACCTCAACTCAAATTCATATTGAATCGTATTCTCACTAATATTGTCAAACATCTCTAAAAGTTCTTTTGTCGGCTTCAAGGTAAATTGACCTGCTGTTGCTGCATCTATCAAAGTCTTATGTGCAGATAGTCCTATGTAAAAATTCTTAGCTATATCCTATTCAGAGAACCTATGGTGGGGACATTTATACAGGATTTCATTATATCTCTCCCAAACATTAGCATTGCTTGTGTCAACCTAGGGTTTCGAGTTTTATTACCACCATTATGTAAAAAATCATGAATTAAGCATCTGAGTTCCAGCCCATAGTGAATAATCATGATTGAGTAAAATAATATATTCATTCCATCCAAAACAAGAATTTAGAACAAATATATAATTTTGTATCAAGAATAAAAACGGTCTCTTATCTACTACAATCATCACAGTATGGTCACAACTTCCTCTTCTTATAATTGAAAACAAATAAAAGAACTACATTACTTGACTAAGGTTTGCTAGAAAATGCTTGATACCGAATTAGTTGCTCATGGTAAAAGGTGGCTGCATCGTTGATGTAGAAACGCCTTCCATGATCGTCTTCTCCGGATCTCTAAGTCTTGAATGGCTCATCCCTTTGAATGATATGAATCTAAAGAGAAAGCTCTGAAAATTGGGTAGAAAGAAGTCCCAAAATTATGTGGAGAGAACTCCCTTAGATCTATAGCAGACCTTGGTATATATAGGCAAAGATGAGAGAAACCCTAACTTGTGTTAGACTTCTATTGAGAATAAGATTCCCCTATGGTATGATTTTCTTCCAAACTGAGCCAAATCCTTCAATATAATGTATAATATGTATAAAAAATAGTGTTGGAGTTGAATATAAAGTCATCCGGATCAATTCGGGTCAAACTATGATTTTGGCCCGAATCTGAAATTTTCAGCTTTTTCTGCAGGGCACCTCTCACTCTTTTGATCATATCTAGAGCTACACATATTGTATGGAGGCATGTAGTAGCTTTTTGGAAATCTGACTTTAAGCTCTTGATGTTAAGCTCAAGAATCATCCCATTAGGACCTCTTTTGACCGAGATATAGGCTTCCGAAGTTGGCTGAAAATTTTGTACTGAAAACACTTTAGCTACACCTTAGGTGTAGAAGAGCTACGCCTTTGGCGTACCCTTAGCGTAGCTTGAGGGAAAAAACTCACTTTCTGATCAATTTTTTGCTTATGTAGGCGTAGGCTTGAGCATAGATTTTTTATGAAAACCACTTTTCTCCGCAACTGTGCCAAAATGACCGTCTTGATTCCACGAGACTTTTTGTTTTAGGTGACGGCTTCGAAAAATGCCATTTTTGTCCTCCGGGAAGCATTTTTGTCTTGAAAACACCTATTTGACTCTCCTCTTGGATAGAAACAAACGTATACTTGGTTAGAAACTCAAAACCTAGCTGCAGTTTTTATTGTCAATTTGTCATTACTAAACTCTTTATTTTTTACCGTATGCTGGAAAAAGAAAAAAAAAATTAATGTTCACAAAATTATTTGAACCTAAAATTATTCTTGTGTCTAGTTTAATAGAGCGGAAATTCATGTAAGTTTCTTCTATTCACTACTTGAGTTACCAAATTTATTGCATAGGAGTGTGACGGATGAATGTTTCGCAATTTGATCCAATATATTTTTATTTTTGAATAGTCAAAAATCACATATAATTAAGTTTGGGCTTCAAACGAAGCCAATTCTGATCAGTCACGTAATTGAAAAGTCTCTCTTTCCCACAAAATAAATCAAACTTCATCTTTGGGGTGGCAATTCTATTAGGGTTGGGATCCTCTCCATTTGTCATCTCACTACCATTTACAGATTGTTGTTAGATTTCAATTTTGTGTTTGAAAAACATACCATGCTTTTGGATAAATACGAGAATCTGCTTCTCAGATGTGATTGAAAAGTCTACATTCAAATACTACATCTAGTATATATATATATATATATATATAATGTTTTTTTTTCGGTAAATAAAATTTTATTAAGACAGGAGAAAATTCAAAAAGGAAAAGAAGATAAACAAAAGGGTCGCGTGTGTTAAACCCTCTATAGTATGAATATAATGCGTATAATACACTTCTGGTTTGATTTCACCATAATCTTTTCATTTGTGTGCTAATTGACCCTATTTTGTATTAAATGACATATATGCCCTTACTATAATTCGAAAAACATATATAAATTTGAAATATTATATAAAATTCATAAAAATAAATATATGATTTAAAAAAATATCTAAATTTCAAAAAATATATATTAAATTTCAAAAAAATATAAATTTTGAAAAGAAAAATATAAATTTCAAAAAATTATATAAAATTGGGAAAAACATATATAAATTCAAAAAATATATATAAATTTCGAAAACATATATAAATTTCGAAAAATATATATAAAATTCGGGAAAAATATTAAATTCGAAAAAAATATATTAAATTTTGAAAATAAAATACAAAATTCGAAAACATATATAAATTTTGGAAAAAAAATTATAAAATTCAGGGAAAATATACTTCTATTTTCTACTTTCTTGGACTTTAAATGTTGTTTTGGTGTATTGTACTTTGGTCACTTGTGTTTTTTGTACTTCTATTTGCACAATTATTTGAATTTTATATTTTTTTTTTTTGAATTTTAGATATTTTTTACGAGTTTTATATATTTGTTTCAAAATTTATATGTTTTTTCGAATTTTATATATGTTTTTTCAAAATTTATATATTTATTTCGAATTATATATATATATATATTTCAAATTTTTATATTTATTTTTCAAAATTTATATATATTTTTTGAAATTTAAATATTTTTTTATGAATTTTATATATTGGTTTCGAATTTTATATATATAAATTTTGAATTTGAATTTTATATATTGGCTTCAAAATTTATTTTTCGAAATATTTATATATATTTTGTAGAAAAAGGGTAAAATGAGTATTTAAGATAGTATAAAAATTATCTGAGTTGTACATAACCGAAAAAAAATGGGGTATTCGCACGTTTTCGAAACTTACAAGGTGATATTTGCACGTTTTCGAAACTTGCAGGAAATATTCGCACGTTTTCCAAAAATATTAATATCAATACACACATTTTTAAAAGAATATACGCACCATAATTATATTACTAGAGTATATTCTGTACTTAACCCTACACAAAATATTAATGACACAACAAGTGGGTAGAAGCCCACACAGAGAGCCGAAACGGGAAACAAAAATCAGCCTCAAGGGGCACAAACCTTAAAATCAGCCTCAAGCCTTGCCCGTCACCATCTTCATCTACACTCATCCACCCCTCTCACCTTCAATCACAACCTTTCATATTGAAATCTGAAATCATATATATGTATATAATGTTGTAGCACAATAGGGTTTCACTTCTCTTCCATCACACATGGAGTGTGCAACAATGACCTTTCTTGTCTCTTGTTTTTGCATGTTTATGCTGTGCTATGCCACTGTTATTGATCCTGTTTCTTCAAATCAAAGTTGTAATTTTCCGGCCATTTTTAACTTTGGGGACTCGAATTCGGACACCGGTGGATTGGCTGCAGCCTTCAATTGGAACAACCCTCCGTATGGAGAAACCTTCTTTCACATGCCAGCCGGGAGATACTCAGATGGAAGGCTCATCATCGATTTTATTGGTAAGTAATTATGTAATCGTTTGAAGAAATTTTGAATTTGATCGCAAGTATTTTACCATAAAAGTATATTTGTCGGTAGGGTAAATTACACTTTGACCCCCTGTTGTTTGAATATATTACATTTTGACCTCCTTTAGTTTGTTTGACCCCTCTAGTTTAGATATTGGTTACACCTTTCCCCCTCCCTCAAACTTCCGGCTCAACTATGATTTCATCTCATTTATAGGGGTGAAATGACTATATTGCCCTTCAAATCATGTAAAGACCCATTTGCCCTTCTTAAAACAAGTAAAATGACATTTTTATCCTCCCTTTATATTTTTTTATAGACAAAAATGCCCTTGTGGGTCTTATTCTTCCTCCATGCCATCCTCGTATCAATCTTCTCAAACAATTTTATTCCATATTCAATGGTTTCAAACGTTCAATCCTCCATGAACTCGATTGATCATATCCTGCTTTGACTTATACCTAAAATGAACTCAATTGATTATATGTAAAAGGAATCTTCAAAACCCTAAAAGATGGAACCCAAGTATATAAATTCAAGCCAAACCCCATCTCCATAACATGCTCATATACATTCCTACCAAAATCAACATCCATGCTCAACGACAAATACACTCACATACACATCACATATAGACATATAGGATAAAAATAAGTCTTAACAATTTAGGATTTTTTAAGGTTAGGTTATGTTTAGGTTTAGTAAGGGTATATTAGTAAAAACAATATATCAACTATTTTGGAATAAAATAGAATAAATTATTATGGGTAATTAGGTAATTTTCTTTTCTCGACCATCGGATTTAAATGCCGATGGTAAAAGTGAAATTGTAATTATCCCAACAACAGGGAAAAAATTGTAATATGTTCGAACAACAGGGGCTGAAAATGTAATTTATAATTTGTTGGTAAAAGTGACCTTTTAATACAAATTCTATTTCATTTTATTTTTGGCCGAAATAAATACATTTTTTTACTAACTCGTGACCTTGACTCCCCCCCAAATTTTATATTTTGCGTAAAATAATCATTACCCACAATCTATGAACACACAAAAAAAAAAAAAAAAAAACGAAAAAAATTATATGTGTTGTAGTGACTATTGTTGTTCGCTCCAAAAATAATCGGCCAAAAATACTATGTTGATTCTCTTGTTCCGTGGGATGCGGGCGTGCCAGAACCGGTGAAGTGGTTTAACCGGTTCAAAAGGAACGAGTTTTTCGTCTCTTTTGAACAAAGTAAAAAATCAGGCGATTGCACGAGAGAGACGTCACTCGTGCGAAAGGTTCAAATTGCCTCAATCAAGAAGAATTTCGGTAACCGAGAGAAATCATAGAAATCGTAGAAGGGAGGGAAGTAGAAAGGGGAGAAAATAATAGACTGACATAGACGAGATTAGAGAAAAGGAGGGAGTTCAAGAAGAAGAGTAAAGAAATAGAAAAGTGGGAAATACGTGAGATTCCACCAGAGAGAGAAAATAATACTACGTGAGTAGTTTTGTGTTTGGTGCTGGACCTCTTAAAACAGAGGTCTTTGATCTTTATTTATAATAAATTCTGAATTGCTCTACAAGTAAAAATAAATAAGATAACTATTGTAAACCTAATCAAATCAGTATCCTAAATAGATACGATCACATCCTAACATATCTTTGCCTAAAGAAACTAAATAAAAACAAATCCTAACTCTATTAGAAATCTTCCATATTGTGAACTTCGGCTTTCTTGATCGCTACTCTCTATCGACCCACTTTGGATTCATACCGGCCTGATTTGGTTGGTATCGGCCACGTCACCAGTTTATTCTGAAAATTAGTGTTGGCTCATTTAAAGTGTCAACAATTGTATCACTTTCAATTTAGACTCTTTTAGGCCTACATTTTCCATCATTAGAATGAGTAATAATAGTGGTGCAAAAGGCTTTTTAGTCATTTGAAAACTAGTATGATTGATACATCCTTCAATGGTAGGTCCACGGAAGTACCTAGACACTCGTATTAGAACAAGTAGTGAAAATATATCAAACACTTGTATCCATCAAGTGAAAAGAACAAGAAGGGCATGGCTATAAGACTCGTCGCAAAATCATTGAGCCATGGCTAAGACTTGTTGCAAAACCATTGAACCATGGCTAAGACATATATGTTGCAAAAATCATTCCATAGGTTTGAACTGTTGTGATCCCATGTTGAACATATCTTTTGCAATATAATTGATGTGAAATATTCCTAATCCAGTTGATGAAATTAATTGATTTTGTCTGTGATAGCATGTCTTGGACGTTTTGATGTTGTAGTGTCATTTCAATCTCTTTAGAAAAAACAAAAATATTCCTTTATTGAATTAGATTTTCCCAACTCGAATTAATTATCTTAGTTGAAAAATACTTGGGATCTGATGTTTCTAGCTCACGAATAATAAGAACTACGTACTTCGTATCCACAATGCAAGTATAATTGTCATTTTAAAGCCCATTCGATGGTAATTCTGTGTAACTTAATTTTCCTATATTTTGCTGAGTCTATTACTACATTTGTGCCACTGCAGCTGCAAGTTTTGGCCTCCCATTTCTCAGTGCTTATCTCAACTCTCTGGGGACAAACTTCACCAATGGTGCCAACTTTGCCACTGCAGCATCAACCACCACACCACCCTGGTCTATTATTCCGGTGGGTGGGTTCAGCCCCTTCTACTTAGACGTGCAGTACTGGCAGTTCAAACAATTCATATACAGATCACAAATTATCAAGAAAACAGGTAAATGATATAATGGCGCCCAACTTTGAGCAACATTATGAAATATATATATATATGTGTGTGTTTTTGTGCACGCGCTATATATATTTTCTCTTTAAATTTCTACATACATGTTAATTTAAAATTAAATCACTCTCATGTAGGAGGGATATACAAGGATTTAATGCCAGAGGAGGAAAATTTTCGAAAAGCCTTATACACATTTGATATTGGTCAGAATGATCTTAGTCAAGGTTTCTTTGGCAACATGTCCATTGAGGAAGTGAATGCTTCTGTCCCAGATATAGTAAACGGGTTTTCTACTAACATCAAGGTATAATAATTTTCTTCATATAATAGTAGTACTACATATATCATACATGTATTTATATTCCTTGTGATATACAGTTTGATTTTGTTACATGAGGGAGAAGAACCAATAAGAGAGGATAAAATAAAATAAAGGGTAAATTACAGTTTGACCCCTCGATATATGATATATTATACCCGTACCCCTTGTCTTTTGGATATTTACAATTTCACCTCTCTAGTTGATCGGCGCTGGGAAATTACTTATATACCCATGCCTATTTTTTTTCATTTAAAATATGTATTTACAAATAAGTAAAGGTATTATAGACTATAGTCAATTCACTCTTGGTCAACTGCTAACGTAAGCGTTGATCATGCCGGAGGGTTTTTTTTTGTTACTAATTACAAACTTGATGGGGTCAAACTGTAATTTACCAAATAATAGAGGGTGCGGGTATAATATATCATATCTCGAGGGGTCAACCTGTAATCTATCCTAAAATAAAATGTTAAATGGGCATGAGTGAAAATGTTGGATTGGAATTGTTATAAATTATGATATTGTGATGGTGTAGAACATATACAAGTTGGGAGCTAGATCATTTTGGATCCACAACACTGGACCGATTGGCTGTCTTCCCTATATCTTGGCAAATTATCCGGCAGCTCAAACGGACAGCGCTGGCTGCGCGAAGCCTTACAATGAAGTAGCTCAGTATTTTAACTACAGGTTGAAGGAGGCCATTGTGCAACTCAGAAATGATCTTCCTCTAGCTACAATTACATATGTAGATGTATACTCCGTCAAGTACTCCCTCTATACTGAACCGCAAAAATATGGTATGCCATGCATAAAAAACTCCAAGTTACAGATATATACTTTTATCATGCATCAAATTAACACAACAAAATATTATGCATATACATATAAATATGAATGTGTCATTTATGCTTTGTTCATAATATGCAGGTTTTGAGCTTCCACTTGTTGCTTGTTGCGGTTATGGAGGGAAATATAACTTTAGCAGCGTGGGATCTTGTGGAGACACTGTCATCGTTAATGGCAGCCAAATATTCATCTGTTCATGTGAACGCCCTTCAGTTCGAGTAAATTGGGATGGAGGTCACTACACTGAGGCAGCAGCCAAGTTTGTTTTTGATAAAATTTCTACTGGTGAATTTTCAGAACCACCAATCCCCTTGAACATGGCATGTCATAGCAAATTGGACTAAAGTTTGTCAATATATATATATATATATAGATAGATAGTTCAAAGCATTCAGCAATGGACAATTCTAAACACATACACCTCTATGATATATATTGTTATAAGATGTTCAGTTCCTAGTTATATATTTTATATAAATACAATTGACCTTGTTGAATGGAAATTTCCATGCCATCGCTAAACTTTCCATGATATTTGCACTAGTGGTTGGCAATCGACAAATTGGAACTGAAAATTTCTACCTAAGCATTTATCATCTTCATAGCAACATCAATTTTTGTTTTTCTTGTTTCCATTATGAAGCCAACTAGCATCATTAATCATTGTTTACCACTTTTTTTTTTTTTAATTTTTTATTATTTATTTAATTTTTTTATTTTTTGTTATGGCCTCTTTGAAATCAACCCTTAACATGAACGGAATATAAACAACAAATTTGGAAGAGTAAGCATTATCCTCTTCAGGAGTCAATGCTTCCGAAAAGACGTAGTTGCCTGGTTGTTTTAGTCATTTGAAAACTAGTATGATATATATGTCCTGGATACTCATACTAGGACAAGTGAAAATATATAACACACTTGACATACATTCTGCTGAGTCTATATATCACATTATTTCACTGCAGCTACAAGTTTTGGCCTCCCATTTCTCAGTGCTTATCTCAACTCTCTGGGGACAAACTTCACCAATGGCGCCAACTTTGCCACTGCAGCATCAACCACCACACCACCCCGGTCCATTATTCCGGTGGGCGTATTCAGCCCCTTCTACTTAGAAGTTCAAACAATTCATATACAGATATATATGTGTTTGTGCACGCGCTATATTTTCTCTTTAAATTTCTAAATACAACTTAATCTGGAATTTAATCACTCTCTTGTAGGAGGGATATACAAGAATTTAATGCCGGAGGAGGAAAATTTTGGAAAAGCCTTGTATACATTTGATATTGGCCAGAATGATTTTGGTCAAGGTATTGGCAACATGTCCTTAGAGGAAGTGAATGCTTATGTTCCAGAAATAGTCAATAGGTTTTCTACTAACATCAAGGTATAATAATCTTCATCACATAAACTGCTTATATATATATATATATATATCATAATACATGTAGCTCCACTTCCTTGTGATAGTTTCATCATATAACTTGAAAAGAATCAATGAAAAATAAAATGAATATATAATTATATATGACATATACAAGTTGGGAGCTAGGTCATTTTGGATCCACAACACTGGACCGAGACAGCGTTGGCTGCGCCAAGTCTTACAATGAGGTCGCTAAGTATTTTAACTACAGGTTGAAAGAGGCCATTGTGCAACTTAAAAAGGATCTTCCTCTAGCTGCAATCACATACGCAGATATGTACTCTGTCAAGTACTCTCTCTATACCGATCCAAAAAAACATGGTAATCCATGCAACAAACTCTCTACACATAGTTCTACAATGAATCAAATCAACAAAACAAAAATATCATGCATATAAGTATGGCTCATTTATCTGCAGGGTTTGTGCTTCCACTGGTTGCGGTTATGGAACTTTAGCAGCGTGGGAAGTTTATTTTTGATAAAATTTCTAGTGGTGACCAAAGGCCTTGTAGCCTGATGGTATCACCTTTCCTCCCCAAAGGGGAGGTTAGGGTTCGAGCCCCATGAGGCTCATATGGGGTGTGTGCGTTTCTTACCATTCAAAAAAAAAAAAAAAAAAAATCCTAGGTGAGTTTTCAGAACCACCAATTCCATTGAGGATGGCATGTCATAGAAGATTGGACTAAAGATTATCAATGTATAGCTCAAAAGCATTCAGCAATGGACAACTATACACACATACACCAGTGTGATATCTATATTGTTATAAGATGTTCAGTTTCTAGTTACATTTTATATAAATACAAGTGACCTTGTTGAATGGAATTTACATGCCATCACTAAAGTTTCCATGATATTTGCACTTAGGGTTGGCAATCAACAAATTGGAACTGAAAATTCCACCTATGCATTTATCATCATAGCAACATTAATTTTTCTTTTTCTTGTTTCCACTATGAAGCCAATTTGCCTCTTTTAAATCAACTCTTAACATGAACAGAACATAAACAACAGAAGAGTAAAAATAGATTAAAAAGGAAAAGTAAATGGTTAGGACATGAACTAAAATTAAGCTTTCATCCATACTGAAACTCTGCACTATATCCCAAGACCCAAAAAACAAACTTTGCGAGATCTTACTGAGATTTTTCATATAATTATGCTGAATATAACTTAGTGAGATCTTCAGAGAATGTCTTTCTAATGACATCTCTCTTGATCTTGAGAGCTGCAGTGACGAGACCAGATTCAGGAGTCCATGCTTCTGAAAGCAATATGATCTTGGCAGGTATCTCCCACTTCTCCAAACGCGCCTTCTTTGCTGCCTATATAATGAGAGAGATATAAAAAAAAATGAATAAGTAAAAAATAAGCAACCAACTAAAGCTAGTGCCTAAAGCGTTTGCGTTCTATTTTTCTGCCTCATGCATCGAACATCTGCTAAATTGGATCCTCAAAATGCAAAGTATTAAGTTATTAACAAATCTGAAAACTGCTGCATGATTTGAAAAGATAGTTTCCAAGACAACATTGCAGTTATTTGTTTCAATAACATAATGTAGAAAATGCAGTGTATACTGTGAGCTCACCCTTTAATATTAAAAAAATTAATAATAAAAAAAAAATATATATATATATATATACGATGTTGAACCAGTTCCCTGCAGGCTCCATAAGAAAATATTGCTTTCATTTTTTACTAATATTCTAATAAACAAATTTAATTTCTAGTTTTAATCCATGTATTGCTTTCATTTTTTACAACTATTCGTAAATAAATAATAAAAAAAAAATGATGTTGAACCAGTTTCTTGCAGGCTTCATAAGAAAATATTGCTTTCATTTTTACTACTATTCTAATAAAAAAAATCATTATCTAGTTTTAATCCATGTATGGAACGAAATGGGAAATCAGCTGACACTTGGGTGGTAGGATCAAAATATCATCATCCCCTCGAAGGGGAATAAATTGAGTTAAAGGAGAGGTCGCTGAGAGATCTCTCTGCACTTTATAGCCTTGCAAGAAAATTAAAATCTCTACCATCAGGCTCAAGTCCAAACAGCTCGGAAATATTTATTTGGAAGAAGTACCTTAACGAGTGATCCGTGAACTTCCTTAACAGTTTCTTCTTTTTGGCACAAGTCCGAGAAATCAACAAAATCAATTCCAAGTTTCTTGGCCCAGTCTTCCACTGCATGCTGCGAAGCCACCACGAGAGCCACACAGTAGCTGTGGAAAGGATCAGCATGTAACATAATGTTGTCGACGTAGGGGCTGACCATAAGGACAGCCTCAACCTGTAGAGGAAGCATCAGTCTCCAATGAGCACATGATTATACAAACGATACAAGTAATATTTAAAATCTTTTCACAAACATTCATACCTTCCCTAAAGAAACATATTCTCCGTGCTGGAGTTTAACTATGTCCTTCTTACGATCAATTATTTCAAGGCAACCATCTGCATGAAATTGCCCTATGTCACCAGTGTAGAACCACTTCATCCCTTTCTCGTCAACCTTTTTCAGAAAAGGAAATTAAAATTAAGACAGTTCATTTTTCCCACATAATTTTTTTTTTAGGTAATAGCACAAAAGTAATACAGGTCAGAAACTCTGAAGTCTACCTTGTAAACTTCCTTTGTTTTTTCCTCATTTTTAAAATATCCAACTGTAACATTCGGCCCACCGACAACTATCTCTCCTCTAGGCATTGGCGAATCACTTGTTAAATAACCACCCTCGGGCCAATCTATCAACTGAAATACAAAACAAATATCTTTAATGTAACAGAGTAAATGTGCCTTTCATTGGACGCAGAGATATCAGGTTAATCATCATTGTAATATGTTTCATTGGAATAATACGGCAAAGAGTGAAAATATCACAAAACCAAGATGCTAGACAATCCATATGAATCTAGCCATGCTTGGTTTGTATTTCTGAAAACTGAAAATCAGAAAATTGTACAAGAATATGCTTGGTTGAGTTTTTTGAAAACTGTTTTAAAAAAAATCAGTTATAAAAATGTCAGTTTTCAAATAACTCATTTTTATTGTTCTCATAAAACAGTTTTCAGTTTTCAAAATTCTCAAGAACAGTTTTTAAAAATACAAATTAAGCAGACCCTAAATAGAATACTTATCGTCACTAATGAGAAAACTACCATTATAAAAGAAACTAAAATTAACAATTTAAGGATAACAAAAAAATACCAAAGAATTGAATCATTTCAAAGCACCCTAAATAAGTGAATGTATTTGTCCAAAAACATTACACCAAGAAACATATATTTTACCTTGATAAATGAGCAAGGAAGTGGAGCACCAACACGACCAACAGATGTATCATCATCCTCAGAAAATGTTCCACCAGCACAAGTCTCAGTGAGACCATACCCTTGACCTATTGGAGCACTGGAAACAACAATCCAGATAAATGCAGATACTATTGGTGTGAACCAAAGAAAAGCAAAAATAAATAAACAAAAGGCACAAAGATGATAAGTATACTGTTTATGAAGTGTAAACATAGATGAGAATCACATGTATAAGTTGCATGTGAAGGGTCAATAATTTATTTGCATATAAACATCCACAAAAACTCGTTAATCCATACTGACCCAAGACAGATGTTGATAAATCGTTGAGTATCACCAGAAAGAGGAGCCCCTCCAGACAGCACAAAGCGTATGTGACCACCCAAAACCGCACGGATCTTTCTAAACACAAGAAAGCTCCACAAAAACCTTTCAAAACCCCAAGCTCCAAACCAACTGCCATTTATTGCAGACAATCGACGAGAATAAGCTAGATCAAACAACTTCTTTGATAGTCCACCGGTTGCATCTACCTAATGTTTCAGAGTATCATAAGTATATGCAAATAAGCTTGTCACAAGAAATAACATTGTACACAATGAAAAACAACGGAACTTCATACGTATGCATGAAAAAAGCTTTACAAACCTTCTTGAGCACACCATCTCGAACACGATCAAGAATAGCCGGGACAGCTGTCATCAATGTTGGCCTTAACATAGATGCGTCCCCCTTTGTTCCCCTCTTTATCTTGCTTGATGTATCTGTTAAAGTCAAAGGGGATCCATATCCTATGGAACTTCCAACAGCAGCTATTACATTCTACAATACAAATGTGAATCCGTCAATACACTCTTAACAAGAATTGAGTCCTGAACAAGAAATCAAAAAATAAATAAATGAATAAGAACCATCGACATCAACCATCTTCCAAGAGAAACCATACCTCAGCTGCTAATTCAAGGATATGAGCCAGGGGTAGGTACGCTAAATAAACATCCTTGCTTCCAATGTCAGGAACTATTGTCATCACTGCAGAAATCGTAGCTAGAACATTTCCATGTGTCATCATTACACCCTGTAAAAATTGGAATTACATCTGGTAGATTAATACTACACTATCTTGTGGCTTTACAAAGCATTTTGATTAGATATCTGAAAAAGGGCATGATTATCATGCAGACAGAATTTATAACGCATCATGTGGAAATGAAGGGAACAAGAAACAAATGATAGACCTACATAAATACATAGTTGTTGGGATTATTGTAATAGAATGAAAACCTGTAGAACTTAACTCAAATATCTCAAAATGAAAACTTTGACCAGTTACAATAGATGAAAAACTATAGAACTTTTAGTAAACATCTCAAAATGACAAATCTAACCATTTAGTATTCATATTTTCGAGTTAATAGAGGTAAAAAAAATTATCAGTCGGATGTTTCCAATGAATGTTGGAACCATGTCATAACATTCCAAAGTACCCTAAGAAATAACATTTCTTTTCAAAACACAGCTCATTTTAAGAACAACTTTCAACCACCCGATACTCTATTAATCCCAAGTCATATTGGTCTACATCGTACATTGTTGCAATTCGACAAATCCCATGGAACTTCTTAGAACATTACTATACATAATCCCAGCATAGAGATGCCTTAGATTGCTGACCCACTCATAAATTGAAGATCTCTTTTGGGCAGCGAGTAATTTTCTTGTTTGAATATATCTTTGTATACACGGTTGACACGCATAATAAGCAGATTCAAGTTTGAGAGTAGCCATTTTTCTGCAAACTAATGTCAAAAGTTAGATTTGTATCCAGTGCAACCCTCCAACATCCTCCACCAACATTAACAGTGTCCTCCTTTGGAACTGAACTCAATAACACGTACTATCAGAGGCAAACAATTGTTCAGGAATCATGGACTAACATATTTCCACCCATCTAGACAATTTGACACCACTCGGTCATAGGATTCCAGAAGCCATGAGCCCCTTGGGTCATCCCTGGCTGGTGATGAGATACTTAAAAGGAGGCCAATGGCTTCACAATCCAAAGAGCTAGCCAACCAAAAAGCACTATTTAGTTTTCAGAAACCTAGTGCCTGCAATAAGACTTGACATTTTAATATTCGAAATGGGGGATAAGAAATTGTATGTGCTGCATCTAATTAAAATGTCAACTACAGTTCAGAAAGAGAAAACACATATAAACAAAAATAACACCAATAATTTTACTAAAAGAAGAAGAAGACGAAGAAGAAATCCTTTTTCTTCATTCTTGATGGAGGTAAATCAAGGAATGAAGCTGCTTCAGTCACATCTAGTCATAGTGATAGAGAATGGTGAAAGATGGATCAATTTTTCTTCTATGTAACTTAAACCAACATAAATTCAATCCTAAAATCGTTACAAACAATCCTAAAAGAATTCTAATTAGAAGTATCAACGAATTTTTAGAAACTCGTCAAACCACTAAAGGAGTTCATGGGTTCAGTTCCGTATTTCCATCACCACTGTCCAACGCTTTCTTATTTCATTAAGTTTCACAACTCTCCAATGCTTACCCATGATGCTGCAACAGCAATCAATATTGTGATTTATAGCCATGATTGGAGCTATTTTATCCAACTTGTCCAGTGACCATATTTGTAAAACAAAACAAATTACCTAGAATGACTAGCAACTAATATTTTCTGTTCACAAACATCCCTGATACCTTTAAAGACACCTTCATTTTAATGGTATGGTATCCAGGATGTCAAATGAGAAACAATAGACTCAAATCTTGAACATAGCCAAGGAAAAGATAGTAAGATATTTTCCTGTACCTGTTTGAAGCTGGGGCGATACACTTAAATACCCATGAATAGAGTTTAAAAGTTAACTACATAGACTAAGATGAACATTTCAGAAGGAAGAAAATGATCTGGAACAACGAGTAGATATTTTACTAACCTTAGGTAAACCAGTACTCCCACTTGTGTACATTATCACTGCAATATCAGCTGAAAGAGGTAAATCTGCATCAACGGGATTCTCTCTACCGAGTTCCTCTACATCAGAAAATTTTGTGATTGTCCAACTATTTCCGCCCCCAATTGGTGAGGCATTTGATGGAACTTCCTCATCCATACAAATAATTCGTTTTACAGTGTCAAGTTGTCCGCTTATGTCGATCAGTTTCTTCAATTCTTTGTGCCCACAAATCACAGTTGTAACCTCTGTCTGGAGAATAAATGGAAATATAAAATGAGAGAAAATATAACGAAACAAAAGTTCTTACCAAAAGTGAAATAAAATATTTATTTCCTCAGGGTATCGAAAATGACAAAATTAGTGACGGATGACATGCAGAAGAACATATCCTGCAACTAGAAGGATGTAACAAGTTAAAAATGAAAGATAAATTTGTCATCAATTTTTCCATAAAAGTAGATTTTTCTTGCGATAATTTGTTCAAAATCCTCATAAAATTAAGTTCTTTCAGTTACCAAAGGTGGAGGTGGTGTAGCCTATTGGTACTTCCTTGCCTTCCACAGAGGGTTCAAGTCCCCATAGGAACATGAAGGATTCCAAACATTTTGCTCAAAGGTTTGAAGGAAGATAGTGCATCAAGTTGTTCCCAAATGGCTAACTTGATCCCCTTCCCAAGAGATTCTACAAGAGGGAACCCTAGGAGAGCTGTTGACTCCGACAAGCACCCATTAAGAACTAGATGAAGGCAAGCCATTCACTCCGGAATGTCAAAGATACTTCGTCTTGACCTAATTGAAGGTCCGTTCCCATTCTCTGAGCACTCACAATTATATATTTTTATATGGTTCCAAATCCTACTGCACCATAATTATTTCAGTTTTCCTTATTGTTTGATTTTCTCCATGTCAAAATCAATTTCACGTTGCATACAATTCTCTGACTAGTCATATAGGTGACCTTGCAGGATATTATGCCTACAAATGTGTAGTACACACCACTTGACCGTGCTCCCATCTGTTCTTGAGTTGTAAACAGGTTATATGTTCTAAACTTGTTAAGTTGCAATGTCGGTATTCCACCTTCTCCCAATATTTCCCTTTATAACCCGTTTGGTTCTCTATTGATATGTTCCTCAAAATTCCTAAATTATATGGTCTATATTATTGAATTCCACAAAATTTTCAACATTTCCCCAATATTTACCCGTAGAACAACATATAAGTCCATTTCACCCTCCAGGATAGAAAATGCAGTGGTTACATGTACAAAACAAAATTAGATTATCTGATAAAGGAAATAGATATTCAGTACAAAATCTAAATAGACTTGAGAGCACATGCATGTGGAAGTGTTATTTGCGGGGAGAGAGAGAGAAAGAGACCTCGTTTAATGAGTAACATAGAGCCTCCTCCCCCAAAGATGCATATATGGTCACAACAGTGATATTGCGCCTGAAACAACCCTGATCCACGAAAAAACAATTTTCCTGTATTAAACATTTGATAGACATTGCAAACGTAATATATACACAATTATCAGAGATTATAGACCAAATGACTTCAGAGATACTATCTTCCATTTGTGCCTCCATTATCTACATCACACTGTCCAGAACATAAACTCCCAAGAAGTGTGGCTCATACCAATTAGAATATAGCACATGTAACACAAAGTTATCTTTTGAAAATCAACATGAAATGGTTAAAAATGCCTATCAAGAAAAACAGGAAACTAGAATAAGCACCTGCAATGCAATAAACCATTCTTCTCTTGTATCAGCAAAGATTGCTGCACGTTCTTCCCTTTTATGCCCCAGTTGCGCCAAACCAGAAGAAAAATTGCACACGGATTCAAACACTTTGCCATAGCTTAACCACTCATAATCCCCCAAATGAAGCTTCTCAAAGGACCTTCCATCTCCAGCTATTTCTGCCTCCCTCGCAATCAATCTCCGAGTTCCAAGAAATTTCCTGTCTTGATACTGCTTGCATGACTGCTCAAAAAGATCAGCAAGCGTTGAGATGCCTTCCCATGCTGTTTCCACTGGGGACGTAAACCGATAGTTCCGGATTGCAAACCCAGGTTCCCCACCGACATCAATAGGCAAACCCCTTTTCTTCCTATTTTTTGAATTCCGAAGGAGAAGAGTAATTACAAAAGGAACAAGGACGCCGACTAAATATGCGCTCATCTTTCCAGAGACACTATGCCTTAACAGCACTGGTCAAAACCTAATAAAGGAAACACAGTCCAGTTATCTTCACTAATCTAACTGATCCATTCAACAGAAAAAGCAAGATCTAAAACAAAATCCATGCAGAAAATCAGATCAGATCAAAATTAAGTTATTTCGGGGAAAATTAGTTGAGTAATTTACTCCTGAAACTTTACTGCACAGGAATCTAACACTAAGTGAAAAATGAATAGCAATATAACACAAAGGGGGGGGCTCTCTCGTATGTTTCCACCCGAAACCTCCATTGGGATTAAAATCCGATTCACCGATCCATCGTAGCATAAATAACAAAATTACTCTTCCCACAATTTTATTTAACCTCCCACTTGGTGAACGCAATCTGGAAAAATCTATATGAATAGACCCATTTAACCAAAAATTGTCATTATTTACTTGAAAGGCATAATGGGATCCATGAAATAGCAAAAATAATCACCGATTACAGCACACTACTATGTGGCAACACAAATTTTCCAACTTCACTTCACAAATACCTAAACTTATTCATGTAATGAGACTTAAACGTTCTAACAGAAAGGATCCACACAGGGATAACCATATATATAAACCGGGTTCACATCACCAGAAGCGCCAAAACTCCAAATCCCTGACGAATTGGCCATGGATAAACTAAATCAGCATAACCCTTTTCAGTATAACTTGTAATTTTTGTTTTATTTAGGCAAGATCAACAAATGTAGTGAAAATAGTGACCCAATTACACAAAGTTCTCAACCTTTAACTACAGAAATTGCAAGTATAAATACCTATTGAACACATATTAAAACTTTATATACTAAACTAATAGTATTGAACTGATGGCCTAACTTCACAAAGAGAATATAGACAACAATAGTCAATGACAAACAGCATATTCTACAGCTTACAAGAAAAATCAAAAAAGTCAAATACTTTATGGACTGAAGTGCTAAAACAAGAGAACCCATTAAGCAAAACATGCAAAAATGAATAAATTACCTTCAGATTATGGGTTTGAGCAAAAAAAGTCTGAAAGAAAAACCAAGTTCAGAAAATGAGCATTACAAGAACCCAGAGAGCTGGTTGAGAAGAAGTGCTTTATTGAGGGCAGAGAAAGTAATGGAGAAGCCAAAGATGGAAGTGGGTGGTTTTATACAGTGGGTTTGGTTTGGCGGAGAGATCGAGAAGGGAGGAGTTGGAGTTTCAGAAGCGTTTACTGTGAAATGTATTTCTTGTGCTTCTTGCTTTTGTGCTTTTCTCTTCTTATATTTTATTTTTAAATTTAATGATTTATATTTTTGTTGGGAGTATCTAATTGTGACAAATAAGGACGAATTTGTATTTATTTTAAAAACTTATATACGTGGAGGTTTGCATTGAATATAGGGTAAAATGCAATAGGTCGAATTTGCAACTATCCCCTAAGCTATAAATTATGCAACAAATTTTCTAAACGATCACAGTTTTGTTGTAAAATGTTTCATTCTCTTCTTCTTGTTTTTCATAAATAACCAAAATACCTTTTTTGTGGGATTTTACTTAATATATTTTTTATTAATATAAAATATAAAACAATTGATTTAATGTAAATAGTATAAGAGCATATGTAGTCAACTGTATCAACCCAGAATTCACCATGGGTTCAATTCCCATAGTTCACCCACCGTATTGTATGTATTGTGTGTCACAACTTACTTTTTTTTTTTTTTTTTCCCTCACGAAGAATCAAATTGTCACTGTATTTTATTCCTCTTTCTACTTATTCTTCCAAGTTTAGGATAACCCCAAAAGTTGTGGGTTTTTTCCTACCAATTGGGGTCCTCCCCTTCACCACCCCCATGACAATGGTATTCAAAGTTCATAAATATTTCTCTTATTACAAGATGCTTACCTAGCAAACATGTAGATTTGGCTCTACCCAAACCTTTTTGGTTCACCCTAACATTTCCCACTTGTCCAATTATTGCTGAACAGTTTTTGGATATCAAACAGAAATTCGCATAAGATAATTTTAATATGGGCCATTTACCCAGTTTTGCAATCAGTTTCGCTAGCTGTAGCTAATTGTCCACTCTTTCCAAGTGTGATTTCTATATTATGTATGGTTGTGTCTAAGGGCATATTGATTGAAGTAAATTCTTCTTTTTGATCAATCAAAAACCCTTCCTTTGTACAAGCTTCTTCCAAACAATATGGTTTTTGGATGTAGATGAATTTATATAAAATACAAAACAATTGATTCTAAATTATTGTCATATTCTCTTTTAAATTTGCATAAATTTACACCTAATTTTTAAAATTAATTGTTTAAAAAAAGCTTTTAGGTTATTTAAATAAATTCAAGTAAAAAGTTTAAAAAACACTAGTTATCCAAAACCATATATATATATATATAGATAAAGTGCATTAAACCCCTTTGGACTATTTTCTCTCTCAACTAACCCCCTGAACTACACTTTTTACACAAAACTCCTTAAACTATCTCAATTTTTACAATTCACTCAATTATGTTATAAACACCGTTAGTTAAATTAGGATAATTTGCACTCAGATCCACTAAGGTTTCAGTTAATTGCACTCGCCTCCTGAGATTTCATTTTCCTTACAATGACACCCCTAAAGGGGAGAAATGACCGAAATGTCATTGTGTCCACAATAGGGTTTAATTGATTAAATTGGATAGTATAGGGGATTTTGTGAAATTAACCCTTAAATAATTCGTAAATTAATGAAGAGAAGTTCTGATTTTGATGTAATTAATTTTAAAAATTATTGATATAATTTATAGAATTAACAAAGTTAATAAGAAGTGTAGGATAGTCTTTTGTAATACAATTTGGCAAATTGTAGCAGGGAGTTGGATGCAAAAGGACAATAGTTTAGGGATCTTTTCCACTTTACCCTTGAATATATATAGAGAGAGATATACACAAACGGGTGAATGTGAACCCTAGAATCGTGTGATGAAGAGAGAACTAGAAATGGTGCATGAGGGTCCAAATGCCATATGTCCTGGAGGTTGGTTAAGTGTTAGCTGTCCAACTTTGGTGCATACACTCAATTCATATAGGACACAGAATTCTGATGGATAGTGAGGGTTTTGGTGTTTATGCTATAAATAGGGATTAATTTTTTATTTTTCCGACCCGCCCTACCCCGTATCCGGCAATTCCCCATCCCGCCCCGATTACATATTATTTTTATTAAAAATATATTTTTTAATAATAAAAACTAATATTATTTTATTTCTAATTAATATTATTATTCTAGAATTTTTTTCTAAAATAAATTTATATGAAATCAAAATCAAAGATTTCAAAAGCATAATAAACAACCCGTCAATACATGTTTATTCATATATATAAATAAATATATATAGCTAATCGGAGCGGGTTCGGGACGGGGGTGCCCCATACCCATCGGGGAATTTTTTTTTTGCCCTATACCCACCCCGGTTAGCTAAAAGGGGCGGGATGGGTTTTTTTGTCATCTCTAGCTATAAACATATTGGTATCACACACATAAGAAAATTTGTAAAATCAATTAAAATTATTCAAAATTTGATTTTTAATTACTCGTAGCAGCGGCAATTTTCTTTATCACTTATTTCACTTCATACCTATGAGGTTTAACACTGAAATAAATATGGATAAACCTTCAAGTTTTTTGCAATAGGGTTCCGATATTGTTGGGAATAAAATTGCAACTCTTAAAGCTATTCAATTGCCTCCGAAACCAAGGATAAGGAAACATCATAGGTGAATTAATTAATATACTATTCTATCCTTCTCTATAGCTTGTCACAATTCAACTATCACCTTTGACCTCAACAATTTTGCAATAGCATGCAATGAGTGCAAAAATGGAGCTAATTTGACCACAAATACAAGGTTAGGATAGTTTCAGAATACTGTAATTCCTCATCTTTGGCAGAAAAAAGGGTTAGAGTATCAGATTACCCAACTAAAACCAACCACATCCAACATCCATTGCCGAGGCAATGTGACTGTTTTTCATTCCATGTTTGAGACAGGAGGCCTCATGTACACTTGCATAAAATACACAAGACAAACCACAAAAATCAGCAGGGTCAATCGTTTAGGATGTTTTCATTTCCTCCACCCCAAAGAAAACGAACTTTGACCCGAATATGTAAATTTCCTGAAAACGAAAGAAAACATCTAAGACATTCAGAAAGAACTAATTATATATATGTAATATATGTATGCATGTATTTGATCAACCTGCCATCTCAAAGGGAGAACTAGAGTTTGTAAGGTTCAAAGATAGTCCAACAATTAGCTTGGTGCTGATCTTCCGTTAGCGTCGTCTGGCGGATTCGCAGAATGTGCTGCACCTGTAAACATCTCCATCACAGATCTCAAAGCCCCTGTTAGGTCCTCGGGCATGGGCATTTGTTCTCCCAGATTTATAGTGTGTTCTCCCAGATTGATATTGTGTTCTCCCAGATTGATATTGATATTCCTGTCTACTCTTATTCCTGGCTCGTGAAATGTATCAGCAGTGCCGCCTGCTTCTGGCGGGTCTTGAGAATTCTGTCCCTGGTGGACGCTTGCAGCCATGTTCATAAACATGCTAGCAATATCAGAAGGAATGCCGTTGCCGTTGCCGCTGCCGTTGATATTAAATGGCATGGATGAAAATGGAGGAGTTGTGCCTTGGCTTCTTGAACCCCATGCAGACTGGTGATTTGCTGAACTTGAACTCTATACAAGAGGAAGGGGAGAATCAGGAGGGACAGCATAAAGAAGCATCTAATTGCAAGACTAACACCACGAAAACTCCAACTACTAGATGGCATATCCAATAATTTTGTGCGCAAAATAGAAAAACAGTATAGTAACTGGCTAATTGCTAATTATTGTCGTCTCAAGCATATGTTTCAACAGAAGGGACAAGAAGCCAAATTTTGTTCCGCGTGTTAAAATTTGTAGGAAGCATGATCAATATATTTAAGATCATTTAATTTCACAGTTCTACTCGTCTACCAAATAATTTCAAATAGTCTAATACTTATTCTGCTAGTGTTAAGTTATGCCAAGGATTGTTTTTCTTTTTTGTGAACTCTGTTGAGTATAGTTTATTCACATTCTCTAGTCATCAAGCCAAACAACCAAGGAAACAGACCCCATCCAGTCTTAATTTTCTGTCCTACAGTGCATTAATCAATAGAACCAGCACTAAATTCCATTCATTAATTTGGGCATGGGAACATGGCCAATTACTTGATTAGGGTATATATTATTACAGCGCGGTTGATTGTAAAATCAACATATTTACAAGAACAATACCATGTTGACCACACATCTAGTAATTTTGTATTAGTCCAAAGAAACTTGTGAATGAGCTCAGTAGTTACCAAATGAAGGACATCAATCTAAGAGTCAACACCAGTCCTATCATAATCCTCCCTGTCAAGAGAGTTTTGTGAATTTCCAGGCACAAATAGGATATATGGTTTAATATCTCCAACAAATATCCATTATTCCCGTTAAGCAGTTGATGTAATGTGTGAAGGATGACAAATGAAAGACATGATCAGTGTAACCAGTACCAAAAATGCAATATACATTTTTTTTTGTTACAGAGAAAGGAACAGCATTAACAATCCTATTTCTGATTGTGCATTGAAATGACAATATGTCCAGATAGGCATTTGACCTACAAGATTTTATAATTCAATCATATGACGCTTCCACAAAATAAAATAAAATTACCTCATCATGATCTGTTCTTTGCTGCTCTTCTTTCAATTTTTGCTCTGCCACCTAGAATTCAATAAAAGAATAAAATGAATAGTAAAACAGTAGTTGCAGCAGCAATAGCAGAGGTAGCAATAAATAAAGCAGTAGCAGCAACGCTATTTGTAGTAATACAAGTACAAGCACAAACTTACCCGGATGTTTTCTTTGACAGAATCATTGTTGGGATCCAATTGCAAGGCTGCATTAGTCAAATGCTAAGGGATTAGGGAAGATAACAAAGTTTCTCTAAAATTTCTTCAGTAAAATTTTGAATTAAAATATCCGCAACCTTTACAGCATCAGGGAAAGCTCCAATCAGCAAGAGGACAACATTTAATTCGGGACAAAGAAAAACATCTTAACTGTCATAATGACTCCAGATTGACTCAATTTATCCATCTATCTCCTTAAATAAGTCATCTTAAATTTGATTAAAATATCTACAATCTTTGCAGAAAACATTGATCTAGTGTGAGATTCAGGGTAGAATATTAGGGTGAATGCATGGAATAATGTATCATTATGGATATCAAGAGGCATGATTCTAATTGGAGAATGGGAAAGAATGACAGGATTCTTTCATTGGGAACTTGAAATTTCTTATTAATAGCTCTCTTTTTCTTGGATGATGGGGAGATACTGTAAATCTTTATGGTAGATGGTTGTCTTTTTGGATTCATTGGGTCCATAAAACATTTCTTTCAGCTTGGTCTTGTAGTCTTTGGGATGTGTTTCCCTCTTGAACACCATCTATTACATCTTTACTTCTCAAAAAGAATTACAGATACACACACAAATATCTATACAAAATTCATCTTTGCATAGGTCGCTTTATCTAGTTGGCTACACATTGACACTGTAACAGTGAACATAAATTCCAGAACATCCATATTCATCAACATTATTTGTTTTTTCCAATATAATAACAAGACATCACTGAAACAAACAAAATAATAGACAAGGTGATGACACAGCACGTGCAAATGTCATACTAACCTTTCATAAACCCTTTATTGATGGCGTCCCTGTAGTTCCCTTGTGCGTAGTAAGCAAATCCAAGACGACTGTATGCCTTGCTATAATTTGGGTCAATTTCGATGGATTTCAGACAATCTCTTATTGCTTCAGTATACTGGTGGATCTGGGTGTATGCAGCTGCCCTGAGAAGTGTACACATTAAATAAGAGGAGATCCAAACAGAAAAGCGAAGAAGGTAACAATTTATTGCAACTAGACAAAATATTTGAATTTGATGCAATAATTTATTCACTGTCATAGTTTCATAAACTAAACATACAAGCAATATAAACCTCTGTTTCAGATTCTTATTGATAAAGAAACTGAATTTCCATCCATACACGCAAGGAAACACCATTCCACAGCATGGGCTGAGATGCCCCTCCAAGATATTGCCAAATTAAAATATATATATATATACATTCAGACTCTTGGAAATATCCTCGTTCAGTTGCATCAACATCTGTTCGATTACACTTGATCCATTGCTTCCAAATTTTTAATAATAATATAATTATGGGCGTCTACAGTATTCAATATTCGATACAATCAACCGAACAGTTTATACACTGGGGTGAAACCATGAAAGACATGTTGCTTGAGTTTCAAGAGACATATCTTTCACAGCAACAACATTAGAGACTGCAGATGGTCAGGTTGGTCTTCGACGGTTGAAAGATAAAGATAATCATTTACTTTAAACCAACAGAAGTTCACCATTGTCCATAGAGAAGATGTTGAGTCCATATACTTCTTGCATGTTGCTTCAGAACACCTGAACTAGAAAATATTTTATTTATTTGTGGCTAGGGATCAATTTTTTGGTATATATGTCATGATTGACTGTCTTGACACCATAGTCAGGAAGACCAACCCTGCCACAGATGCATTTGTTGACAAAAACCGTTGTAGGAATGGACACTTTCCAATAGAGACTGGTACAGGATTTTTAGTTTGCACAGTTGGAAAACCGAAGAACAGTATCTCTGTTCACCTCATTCAAAATGTGACATTAACATGCGTGAAAAAGGTGGCAATATGTAAGGGAAGTGCAATTTTGTATAATTTCATGGAGACAATTTAACTATAAATAAATTCCGCAAATAGCATTCATTTCTATAAATTCATTAAAATTACTCAGAACACGACTCCTTAGAAATTCCTACGCAGAGGAGTTGAATCAAGACTGAACAAGAAAATCTAAATTGTCAATCATATAAAATTAACTACGCTGGGGCAGAATATATTTTTGGTTTACGTTATTAGAGATTACAAAAAAAAAATGTTGATAAATGTGCTTATCGCCTTAGAAGGTGGCCACTCATAATTTACCCATCAACTCTTGATTGATTCTGTTTTATTACAACCTTACCTGTCACCTACTTTGCTGCAGCTAGTAATCTACTTGTCACCTAGTGTCTCTCTTATTTTTCCTTCTGTATGCCAACTCCTCCTTTATCTCCGATTCCCACCTACCTCTTTCTTTTCTTTCCTTTATTCAACATCTCCCTTAACCTACTGTTCTAGATGGCTCAATTCCTATCTGGTCTCCAACTAACTTCTACTCCCTTGTAATACAAACTTCTCCCGGTTGCCTTCCCTTCCCTATATTCTCGATCTTGCTTCTTTAATTCCTAACAAGGAATATATTTTTCATTTTATAAAGATGGTAGGGCAAGCTGCATCCACTTCTTATCAGCAACCAATATTCGAATTTGTGGCACCAAAAATTCAAGATTGGACGTCTACATGGTTCATCACTCGAAAACTCGAAATCAGATTTTCTCCACTGCAATCAAATCCAAAGACCAGGATCAACTTTTCAGATGAAGGCTAGAGGATAAAGTTTCAAGAAAAAACAAACAAAAAACTTAATAAGCTGTAGTTATTTTTTCCCCATTTTTTATAACTTCAAAGAAGCTTTCATCGTTTGAATATCTGAATAATTTTATTTGCACAACATAGTTTTAAGATTTTTAGGGACATCAACATATCAACTTATAGGAGGACAGGAGGCTATTTGTAAATTTCCATTCTTACTGCTTGTTATAAGCTTGTCACTAGCTTGCTTGTCAACTACTGCCATCTCACCAAATTGATCATACTTGCATGTCATTTACTTGCTAAATAGACAACAGTACTTCGACCTACCACTAGTGGTATTAAAAGCTCCTGGCGAACTTAAGGCACTAGCACTCCTATGGAAACTATGTGCAAGGCGAGGCGCACCCCTCAATGAAGTGAGGCCCACAACGAAAACTTCAGTGAAAAAAGTAATTACTATTAATGAATTCATTTTTATTTTATTTTTATAAGTAATAGTATAAAAAACACTCAAGCGGGGAGTGTATCCCATATACAAAAGAGGGAGCCCAAAGGGCCTAGAGACCCCAAAAACTCTATCTTCTCATCAATGGATTTACAATTACGACTCTCCGCCCAACAAAACAAATTGGAGATAAAAAAATCTTTGATAACCCCCAAAGGGGACTCAACGCCCTCAAAACAATGTCTATTACGCTCAAGCCAAATGCTCCACCAAAGGCAAAGGGGAGCCACCCTCCAAAAAGATCGAGCGTGAGACCCTATCCGCATGCTCCAACAAAAGGCCAAGACATCGCGGACCGAAGTCAGCATCACCCACTGAATGCCGAAAAGACCAAAGAGGAGGCACCAACAATCATAAGCAACCGGGCAATGCAAAAGGAGGTGATCAACGGATTCCCCGTCCTTTTTACACATAAAGCACCGATTAACCATAATAATGCCCCGCTATTTCAAAATATCCAAGGTAAGAATGCGACCCCACACTGCCGACCACGTGAAGAAAGCAACCTCAAGTGAGGCCTTTGATCGCCAAACCGCCTTCCAAGAAAAGGCCTCTTCCGCCCTCGGCGAAAGGCAACCAAAATAAGAAGAAACCGAAAAACACTGAGAAGGGGTGGGTAGCCAAAGCAAAAGCTCGGATATTTTGAGTACAAAAGCTCTAGCATATCGAAGACCTCCTCTAACTCTCAATCCTGAAAAGGGCACACGAACCCGACATCCCACGCTAGCCTCCTGGTATTAAGGTGATAACAGTAAGCTACTGAAGCATGACAATCCCGAGCAATCCTAAAAAGCTGAGGGAAGGAAGAGACGAGAGAACCCTCAATGCACCACCAGTCAGTCCAAAAACAAACAAAACGGCCATCGCCCACCCTGAATCTGAAGAAAGGATCAAAGGAATCCCCCCGCCGAATATCCTTCCACACCCCCAAACCTCTACGGATCCGAACCTCAGCAGAGCACCAACCGCCCCTAGCCTCCCCATAACAACAAACAATCACCCTCCTCCACAAACGATTCTTCTCGGCCCCAAAGTGCCAAAACCAATTTCCCAAAAGCGCCTTGTTAAAAGGGATCAACCGACGAATACGCAACCCCCCATCCTAAAAAGGGCGGGAAACTGCCTCCCAACACACCAGGAGAAGAGATGATGCCCCCTCCCCCCTCCCCAAAGCACACACAAAGTTTTGTGCCTCTATGAGCCTGAAGCCTACACACACCCCTAGGCACGCCTTTAACAACATTGTATACCACCATGTTGTATTTAGGCCAATCTCCTGTTTAACTAATCCTTCATTTGCCTAAATCATAAATTTCTGAGTCAATCCTCTAAACATTGCTTCCTAAAACAGCTCATCTCTCATCTATTGCTTCAAGGACCATTCACTCTTAGAATCTTACTCATAATACATGCAAATGTTAGACAAGATTTGTATATCTGAACAAGAACCCTTGACACTTCAGTGTGTCTTCAGCCAGCAAGAGCATCTCCAAGATGTGGCCAAAAGTGGGTTGATAACTTGATATATACCAGTATCCCACTACGCCAATCACCAGTGGAGTAACATATTTTCTAACATCTGCCGATTGCCTTAGGCAGGTTATCCATCTCAAGATGATGCAAGAAAAATTTTGCTGCTGATTTCTTCGGGAAGGATATCTATCTCAATATGATGTTTGCTCATAAGTTGTGGCATATACCGCACAATAGAGAGAGTACTATTATAGTTGGTTGACCTAAACATGAGATTCATGCAAAAGAAGACTGATAATTCCATTGGGGATGGTCAAATCACTTATGTTTCAAGACTTTGAGACCCCTACAGAAACTTCCTTCAAAACAAGTGGGGTAAAGATGCGGTAAAGAAAATGGTAGTTTTCCTGCTGAAATTACTTTATCATCGAAAAGCACTGGGGGAAGAAAAAAAAAGTAAGAGACAACGATTGCTGATATTCAAAAACATAAACAATAACTTTGGTCAAAATAGCCATGCAATGCACCTGTTGCAATGGTAAACAGCATTTTCTTCACAATGTGCAATAGCACACGAATACAGCTCAATTGCATCAGAGAATAGTTTTGCCTGCATGGCCTTATTACCTACAAAGGAAGGACAACAATAAATCACAATATCCAAAAGGAGCAATTATTTCAACATCAAAAATACATCAATGGACCATGAGGCACGCATATTAGACTGATGGATAAGCACAAAATAAACAACTGCATGATGAGAGATTTTATTAGACATGCTGAAGATAAAATTGAGAAGACTTCTAGCAAAATGAGGCCCTTCCAAATAACAAAAAACAAAAATATATATAAAAAAATGATTTTCTTAGACCATCTCAGAGAAAACAAATATGTAAGCACAGCTCTAATACAACTACCCAGCAATATGTACGGAAGTAATTATAAAAGTACCTTGTGATTTCAAGGTCTCAGCAAAGCTTTTCTGATCATATTTCTGGCAGCCAGATTTTCCCATATCCTGTTATCACAATAGTTGATTTCCTTCATCAAGCTATTCGCATGGTGATAAAAAAAATTATAAAAGAATGGAAACTTACAAACAAAAAACAACAGAACTGTATCACCAGCACTACAAGCTAGTTTCAGGTGCCAAAGAAAAAGTGCAAAATCATAAAGAGAAAGAAAACAGCAAAAGGTGACATGAGAATGATTATAAGTGTTTACCATCTTATAAAATGTAGAAATTGGTTCTAACTGTCAAGTTATGAAGACAGAGGGGAAAAGGGCAAAGGTTGAACTTAGATAAAAGTCTTAGACATCCTGCCAATTACCATGAAGACCTAATATAATAAGTCAAACTCATGAGGATTTAATAAAAATAGGTTCCCTGGATCAGCCAAATTCCAGATAATCATAATTCTAGAGGATTCTGGGAGATAAAAGTTATCACTCTCCCTCCCAAGGACAGGAGGATAACAAATTGGTGACAGTTGTTTATTATTGTTACCTATAAAGTGTGGGTGTGTTTGGGCTTGACCCAATGTGGGCTCCGCCCATATTGTTTTATGTGTTGCCCTAATATTTACATTATATATATATATGACTGCTAACCAGGAAGGTAGTCAATCAATTTTTCACTAATTTCAACATGGTATCAGAGCTATAGCCAAATCCTAGCCACCCCTCCAAGAGCCTCTGCCCACAAGCAGCTGGTCGGCAACCATCTTCCTCTTCCTCTTCCTCTTCCTCCGTTCTTCTTCTCCATTCCTCTTCTTTTTCTCTTCCCCCTTTCCTTTCAATTTTTTTGTAGATGCATATATTCCAAGAGGAGTCTGTTTGTTTGTGTTTGGAGCTATTTCATGATTCGAGCAGCCTGATCTCCATGTGGGGAGATTATATGACTTGGTTGTGATCAATTTATGATCATTCGGGGTGTGGTTCCCCTTTATTTATATGATTAGGAGTGTGGTTCCCCCTTGTGTATGTGATTAGGAGTGTGGTTCCTCCTTACTGGTATTTTTGTTTCGGTTTGCTGGGTCATCTCTTGATTTCTGATTTGAAATTTTATAATGGCGGATTTGTCGTCTTGCAGTGGGGCTGTTGAGAACAAGCCCATTATTTCTGAGATCGTTTCCTCCTCTACCAATCTACCAAGCTTACAGATCAACGTTTGGATGGATCTAATTTCCAATATTGCAGAAAGATTATTCTTTTTGCTATACGTGGTATGGATAAGGAAGATCACCTTACTAGTGAATTCCTGAACCCTCGGTCTGACCCTGCATGTTATAAAATTTGGTTATGTGATGATGCACGGTTATATAACCAACTTATCAATTCTAGGAGCCACGTTGGTTACCCACTATGATTCAGTTAAAGAATTATGGGAGTATCTACAAATTTTATATTCTGGCCGAGATGATATGAACCCCATCATTACAGGCATTTGTATCAGCTGTGGACTCTATTTATTGCCTCAAAATCTATCTGAGGCTATTAATTCTACAGATTGGCAGGTAGAGATGCAAGATGAAATGTCCGCTCTAAAGGCCAATCAGACTTGGGACTTGTGCCTCTCCCGCCAACCAAGAGACCTATTGGTTATAAATGGGTATATGTTATTAAAAAGAATCACTAGACTCAAGGCTTGCTTAGTGGTAAAAGGCTATGCTCAGACTTATGGGGTGGATTATACTGATACATTTTCTCTTTTCTCTTATGACTAAATTTGTATTTGTACGTCTCATTATTTCTCTTGCAGCTACGTCTGGTTGGTCACTCCATCAATTGAATGTTAAGAATGCGTTCCTGCATAGTGATCTCCAAAAGGAAGTTTATTTGGAGCAGGTTTTGTTGCTCAGGAGGAGTCTGGTCTTGTATATCACCTGAAAAAGTCTCTATTTGGTTTGAAACAATCTACGCGCGCGTGGTTTGGGTGCTTTAGTGATGTTAATCCTGATATTGTCTTTCCTATAAGTGTGGTCAGTCAGTCAGTCAGTTTATGGCAGCGCCTCGTGTTCTACATTGGGATGCAGTGATTGTATTCTACGATATATTAAAGGTACTACAATCGAGGATTATTGTACAGTAACCATGGTCATATACGGATTAAAGGATTTTCGGATGCTGATTAGGCAGGATTCCCGTGTGTGAGGAAATCTACTCCAGATTACTGTGTTCGTTGGTGGTAATTTGATTTCTTGGAAGAGCAAGAAACAGAATGTAGTGGTTCGCTCTAGTGCTGAATCAGAGTATCGTGCATTGGCTCACTTAACTAGTGACGTGATATATTTGCAACAACTTCTCGATGAACTTGGCTACAAGTCCTCAAAACCGTCCTAGATATGGTGTGATAATCAAGCAACTATACATATTGCCTTTAATCCTGTTTGTAACCTATTGTTGAGATTTCGGATAGCCTTGTGGAGTGCTTTTCCAATGTTCAGTTGCTGGTGACAAGCTGATATAGATGATTTAATGTTGTGATCGAATCTACTAGAAAGCATATATTGTTGAATTCAGAAAAAGTAAATCACTAGCACATAACTCATACCGTTACAGCATTTTTAAATAGAATTGTTGCTCTATCCACTTGGACCTGATCGTCCCGCCCATCATTTGTAGTCTTAAAATAGCGAATTTTGTCAAGCGTGCGACAAAATTGCCCAAAAAGTCCATCGTCGAATAACCCTGCCAATGACATGACAACATTCAGAATACGAAACCGGGCTTTTCTATTTTGTAAAATGTTTACCATAAAATCAGCGATATCGATACCAAATGTCAAATTCGTACACCCCATATATATATATATATATATATCCTCCTAAACAATGTCCGTGAAGCTATGGTAATTACCATTAAGATCATCAGCATAAATTCCATGACCTAACTGGCCAGAAACTATTTTTAAGTTTTAAGACATTGCGTACTCCCAAAACACAAACACATGCACACAAAGAAAAAAAAATTCAAGAAACCAGAACTCAGCACTCATTAATATTACTAAAAGAAGATTCATAATTTTAACGAATGGTTTCTGATAAGCTATATTTAAGTTTCTTTCTGAATTTATAAGCAAACTAATAGAGTGGCAGAAGTTTTTTCAGAAGCTTTTGCCTGGGTTCCAATGTCACGAAGGATTTTTTCTTTTTTCTTTTTTGACAAGTAAGAATAAATGTCACAGAAGATGCCTCAAACAAACATAATTTATCTCATTCCCGCCATTATCATTTTTATTTTGGCTAGGTATATACTCCCACATGCCCACTACCAAATGCCGACCATGGGGCCCAACCCTCTCACCGTACTTGAGGGAGGAGAGATTGTACCAGTTGGACAAATGGCCTAGTGATCAGTACCTAGCTTGTTTTCTGACTAGCATGTGTTTGTTCAGCATTTCTAGCAGTAATTTCTAAATCAAGAACAACAAATTTTTATTTATTCATTTTTGTATGATTATTTTGCTACAAAGTTGACATCATGGTCTTTAGATTTTTGTGAGCAGAGGATAATGTACTTGACAAAAATCAGAAAGAATGAAAATTTGCTAATGAAGGTCTGGTGATGACCAGACATTGGTGGTACAGGTGGTAGATGAAAGTGAAAGGTAGAGTGATGCCTGACGTAAAGGAGAAGTTGCCATATTAGGACAAGGTAGTGACAGTGCAATGAATCTGTGCTTCCAACATCGATAGTATATTGAAACTGTCAAATTGTCAATACTATCAAGGACTGGATCCTGTTGGATCCTCAACTTACATTCAAAGACGGGAAGATCCAAGGGCACGAGACAGTTTTAGATTACTCTTTGACACATTTAAAATTAAACGGAAAGTCAAAATCCCTGAAAATAAAAAATAACACCAACAATTTGTATCAAGTGAGAATTGTTAAAATAAAACTTCCATCCAAACTTAAACTCCAGATTTAGAGATTTTTCAGAAGTGTGCCAAAACAGATCAACTTGCAACATTCAACCAATTGCAGAGAATAATGCCAATCAATCAACAAATCTTATATAATCTAGTTTCTCTGTGCTCTTATCTGATCCACAACCTTCCTCTCATCTTATCGGTGATTTCTCAGTATTGCACGAGACTCTTCATTCATTTTCAAGGGGCATTAATCTTTTTGCTGTGGCTGTGTGGATGCTTTCAGGATTCTGATGTGTGATTTTCATCACAACCAGAGAGAGAGAGAGCTTCTCAATAGTCTAATAACTTGTATTACTTTGACTTTTATTCGAGTTTCTTTTATTTCTAGTACGGTTTAAGCATCTTCAGGACTAAAACATAAAAATGCATATAACTTTTTTTGGAAAGTATAAGTTTTACAATTATAAACAATGTCAGATTTGTTCTCTTTCCTCTCAAAAAATTCAAAGAGTCCAATGACAACCTGGTGCTTCAGCAGGAGTGGTCTTTACCTTCTTCTCTATTTTCATGAACTATTTCCTTTGTTATCTCAGTTGGTTCATGATTATCTCTGATGAGAGATTTGGGTGGAACTGGTGTTGTGCTATTTGGTATGGTTTGATGGCTGTCTCTACAGGTACTCTTTCCCACTATGGGTGTTTATACCAGTGGTTTCTCCTTGCTAATGTCTCTTGGGTCTGAGGCTGGTTTCATGTTCAAAAGTCAGCCTGTGCTTAGTGATGGTCTGATTACTCTCCTTCGGAAATTGGTGATGAGTAATGACGGGGATCTCCTCAAAATGCATTCCTGGAAAGCCTATGCTAAGATTTCCTTACACCTCTGTGAATTGCTTTCCCAAATGTATTCAGAATTGTATCTCTCTTTGTTATTGTTTCGTTAAGAAAGGGATAGTGCGTGATTGGGCTCTAAACATTTGGTGGGTTTGGGCTTCCATTTATTGTAAGATATTTTTGTATGCTCCTTAGGGTATGCCCTAAGTAATATGTACTTGGTTTTGGCCTTCTTTGAATCTCAAATCACTTACCTTTCAAAAAAAAAAAAATTTGACAAATTCTGTATTTTTTCCTTCTGTAAAAACTGTAATACAAATCATTGAGCTTCAATATCTTAACTTCACAATGAAACAAGCAGCACACACAAGGCAAAAGTGCATGCGTGTATAGATGTGTGTGGATGTGTGAGTGTGTGTTCTTATAGATATTAAGCTGTCATACCTGGGTTGTGAGCTTCTCTAGTCAAATCCTCACCCTGTGTAAGTTGGAAAAGACATAACAAAGTCATCATCACAATTTCAAACAGGATCCATTCTTTTGTATTAGAAGTAATTTATCCTATAAGTTTTAACTTAGTAAGATCACATTTAAGATATTGCATCCCTTTTTAACATATATAGAATAAAGTGAAATCCAAAATTCCAGTGCAATACCTGGAGATAGTAATGAATACGTCAAATACATACAACTATAGATAATTATAATGATTTATGATTATCCGGGCTAAAACCCATATAACTGACATGTTAGGATTAGCACTTCCAACTTTCAATTAATGAAAAATCTCGATTTCCTAAACTGACTTTCTTATACCATTCTCCTTTTTATTTTAAACAAATTTCTGAAAAAGATGTCTCAGCTTTAAAAAACATGTAGGAAGATAGAGGATAATGTTGATAAGCAGTCAAAGAATTAAAAGTTCTGAAGAGAAAAAAAAAAGAAGAAATATTGCTACATAGCGAAGCAGCTCCACGTGAGACCTTGTGTGGTCAAGTTTAGTTGAAGTCTAGTCATATTTTATGCTCTTCTTTGGCTACCACTCATCTGGTGCAGTTTAATATTGTATCTTATGCTTTAAGAGCCAATGGTAACTAATAAGCTCAAATTTTTCCAGGCAAGGGGTGATATATGTGTTTTATTTGGAGAATGGTTTATTGTGTCTTTATAGACTTTACATGGACCAATGTATTTTATGGGCTGACCCACTCCTATTCTATGCCTTCTTTAGGCTAGTGTTCAGCTGGTGCAGTTTTATGTGTCTTATGCTTTAACAGCCAAGAGTCCCAGTAACTTTTAAGTTTTTCAAACATAGACTAACCCGTGGGTTTATTTGCTAGTTGCGGTTTATTGGGTCTTGTGTGGACCTTAAGTAGGTTTAAACAAGTTTTACCATCCAAAGTTTCTAAGTCTCTCAAAGTGGTGCTCAAGGTGTCCAAGAGTTGGAACTATCTATATCTATCTAAGTGATAGGTCAGATATATATCTATATATCAACTTCATGATTTTCCACTATCTTTTCTGAAGCCCATGTGATGACTCAAAGATGCAATTTGACCCCTCAGTAGGATAAAGGTGCAGGGGAACATAGGCCTAATGCCTAACTTCTTCTAATGTCTTTTTTTTCTTTTTCAGTTTGCCTCATAATTCATGGAACACCAAAGAGATCTCATCAACCCCTTTTCAATCCTTAGAAATTCTATTTGACAAGCAATAGTAACCCTTCTTCACTATAAACCAATCAACTCTAGAGCACACACCCATTTTGCTACTGTTCAAAGTACAACAAGTCCTCTATAACTATTTTTTTTTTCATTTACTGCTTATTACTTTTCCATTTCACACTCTCACAACTCTAGAGCACAACTGCTCAACACAAGCAGTCAGTGTCCCTTAACCTTATTCTACATCATATAACTAAATAGTATGTCTTCATACATTTTGGATATTTTAGGGACCACCACACAACAGGCTCTTAGTTTGCCCAAACAACCAGCAAGCCTTTTTCCAACTACTAGCGGCCAGCTCTTATTTGGCCTCCACAGTTAATTGGCCCCAAGCCCATCGACACAGTCACACAGCAACAATTTGATCCTGGTCAATTGTTAGGAAATGAATCTTATCAAAATCTCCCAAAAACATTGAAAATATACAAGAGAATAATGTTTATACTTCAGAAATGTTACCATATTTTCTCTACTACCATGAGCCAAATGATAAATATATGCTCTGTATATTTTTTACTCAGTACACAATCGTATCACAGATCATGTCTATCTAGCAAGACATATGAGCAAGTATAAGGAAGCAGTTAAAATCAATCAAAAATTAACACTCATAAGTAGATTATAAATGTCAATAAATGTTGGATAGGTGGAAAACTAACTGCAGATTGCGATGCCTGTGGAGGACTAGCATCAGAAGCATTCTGTATAGACGATGTACTCGCAGATTCTACTGACAATGACTCGTGAATGACATTTGACTTTATTTCCTGCTGTTCACTTGCCTCCTCTGATTTGAATATGTTAATTAACAAATTAGATTTTGGCCTACTATCCACACAAGATTGATTGATTTTAAAGACCTCTGCCAAACAATCCTTGGCAACCTCAAGACCTTCAAGATCATCACCAGAAGTAGGTTCAACTGTAATAGATAAACAACAATAAGCAAATTTCATCAACCAAATGCAGATTCATAAATATTCCAGGTATGAAAATACAATATCTATACTGTCCAATTGCTGCTTCTGTTATATGTTAACAAAATATCAAAGCAAATTCACTATCATGAGATTAATTAAACTATAAGCAATAATGAGTGTGTGGTCGTGGACAAGAGAATCAACTTTTTAGTGTTGAAAATCTCTCCATCATGCATCAAAAGTAATTTATGCAGTTCAAAGTAACCTATCAGCAAAGGATATTTTCAATGGAAATTTGCACCCTACACAAGACAGGTGCCGGGAAACTTGAACCAGATTATTAGTGCTACTGCTCCCATTAAGAAAAATTATCGATATATGTAACTACATATATATATATATGTGTATTTGTTCATTCATGCATCAACTGAAGACCACTGTGTAGATTCTTGGGAACCTCATGCTTTACAAGATATCAATACCCTGATCTGGCATACAAACTCTTGTCATGTTTGCATAAATCTAAGCTTTTCTCAAATGTGAACTAAACAACTCCAGTTAGTACACAAACCCATCTCATGTCATAAATCCTGTAATCATTGTTCATACGAACCAAGAACCAAAGGAGAAGCAAAAACAAGAATTTAACACCAACTAACACAGATTGCTGCTCATAACGAGCTACTTTTTTATTTCCCACTTTGAAAAAGCAGATATCACAATCGAATTCACCAATCATGTAAAACTGCAACACTACACTGTGACAGTGTAACGCACCCATAGGCAGTCTTGGTTTCTTCACACAAATGCTTAATTCTACCAAAACTGAGCTTTAGAACCTCAGGATCCATAAGCTAAAAATAAAATAAAATAAAATAAATTAAACTCTTTATAAATAAAATATATATATATATATATATATATAACGTAGCCCGAAATATCTCAAACATTGAACCAGAAAAGGTAAATTGAAAAAAAAAAATCACATAACTTCGTCCATTACCAACTAAATATGTTTTAGACTTCCATTCTTTGTAAAACAGAATCTATTTTTATGCATTAAAATTTTCTAATAAAAATAAATAAATAAGTGTAGTGAAAATGAGTTATAGAACCTATATTAAAAACCCTAATGTCCAAGTTTCAACAACAAACAATAGCATTTCAAAAAAAAACACTGATACATGTCATAAGAATTAAAGAGTAAAAGATAAGATATGAATTAGAAAACTATTCTCAAGTAGCAATGAATTGCAGTGATCAAGATCGTTCAGGTTAAACACACACACACACATAAATATATATGTGTGTATATGTATATGTATATGAGGATATATAATGAGAGATGAAGTAGAGAGAGAGAGAACCGGAGTCGAGGAAGTCGAGGAAGGAGTGAACGATGCGACGACAGAGAGGTGAATCAGTCTTCAAGATCGCCATTGTAGAGAGTGAAGCGAGGGACGGTGCGCAAGATAACAAAGTGCGCACCACGGCGTCAATAAGATACAAGCGTTTCGGGCCTCACTTGCATTTTTGTAATCGGCAGGTGTTTGGTTGCGGGATAGTGGAGTTCGCAACTGGAATAAGAAGTCTTTGGTTTGTTTGGCAGGAAGGAAAAGAAAGTTAAAGGGAAAGGGAAAGGGAAAGGGAAAAGGGAAAGAATATGATGGGACCTTTCCCTATTACTACTCACCATATTGGGCCCCTACATGTAGAAATCATGTACGCAAGAATAATCTTTTAAAAGTTGTGGTATGGTTGGTTAAATTTTTGGGTAAAATATATTGGTTTTTCTTATATATACAATGGCTATGTTCGGATTTATTACCTCACCGGGAAGGAGAAATTTCGTTATCATGGGTGAGAATTCAAATATTGTCCTTATTAATTCTTCCTTTACGACGAATAACTTAAGTAACTTGAAAAAATGATATTTTTATTATTATGTTATGTCATTTTTTTATATAACTAAAAAAATTTAACATAAAATTTGGCTTTAAAGTAACGGGATTTAAGAGTAGGTTGTTGGGATCATGCATCAAATCAAACAAGTATACAGTGGAGAAAGTTGTTAACAAGTATACAGTGGAGAAAGTTGTTGGGGGTCATGCATCAAATCAAACAATTTTTTTAAAATCAATTCTCAACAAAAGTTAGAAATCTAATTTTTATTATTTTTTACACTAGGAAAATTGATATTCATGAATATAAAGTCCTCTGAAAATGAACAATTCATTATTAATAAAAGCCGAATCCAAACAAGTGTCTAAACAAATTTCATTTTCAGATTATTTGGAAAAAAAAAATTTATTAAATGTTCTCAAAAAAAAAAAAAACTAAGCATCCCTATAAAATTCTCAACCTTCCATGAGTCAAAAGTTCTGTTTGTAATTTTTGCCTCCGAATAGAAAATTTGCTTTGAGAAACAGAGTCTCAATATGAAATAAACCTGCTGTGATTGGTATCATTTATATTTCTTAAAGGGAATGAAGCATCATAAAATGAACGAGAAATCCTTATCTATATATCTATTTGAGGTTAACAATAGTCACTTTTCTCACTACCAACAATTCCCCAAAACCACCATTTAGATAAAATAAAAATTAACAAGATGAAGAGAAATGATTTCCAGAAGAAAGCACAAAACATTTGACCCTGTAAATATCCTGTTCTGTAAGTCACACTATTCATGAAAAACGAAAGGGAAAAAAAACTAAAAAATTGTGGCCCGGTTTTTACAATTAAGAAGTCGATGCACCCAAGAACGTGGGAATTCCTGCATCAATTTCTGGGGAACATTGCTAGGGAGACCTTTGCCGTTGCAACATTATGCCTTCTGCTTCTTGGTGAAGTCATAAAGCACACAAGCATCCGCAGCTGTTTTCATCTGAAACATAAAAATCAAATAAGAGAAAAAAAATGACGTTCAAACCAGTCGAATACAATGCAACAGTAGAACAGAAGAATCTACCCAGCAAGACAATAAACCAACAGACTACCAAGAAAAATTATTGAGCCAACAGATAATGTGTGTGGCTGCGTGCCCAGAAAATGTAATAAAGTCGGTTTATGAATGCAATAACATTGCGGTACCAATCTTCCCAGCATTGGCTCTCATGATCCACCCTCTATTTTGCATATTTTGTGGTTGTCAATCCTTGCTAAATATTAGTCTCCCAGAAACATTTCAAATAATTGTATACTATTTGGGCCAAACTTCCATTCAAGAAAGAATCTGAACATCTATGACTCATTTGGTGGATAGACAAAGATCCTGCAAACTAGAACTGCACAGCCTTGCCTTTTTCCCACATGACTGGGTCAGCCACGTGATTTCGCTTTTCGAATTCTACTCTATCATGCATTTGAGGCACTTGAGACTAATATTAAGAAACTAAATAAATAAACCAAACCATTCAGATGCCTCCAGAAAACAGCAAGATTTTACAAAAGTACGATACATTTACAATCTGCAATTTTGCTAGTAGTTAAGGAATAATACATCACTACTTACATCTGGAATCGTAATAAGAGACGCTTACATGATCCAATACCCAATCACTTAATTTCTTCATATACTAGCAACTTATCACGTTTGCAAATTATTTAGTAAAAAAAAAAAAAAACAATGCTTGGGAACAATTATTTATAACCGTAAAAGCTAACAATTTAACCATGTTAATGCATTGAACTGTTGACTTGAAGTTACTTGTGGAAGCCACAAATGAACATTAAGCACCTTAATCTAACAAGAATGATCAACATATGAAGAAAACAATCAAACGGACCAGCTTTTGCAAACCCAGGTCTCTATTAACTCCATTCTTTTATAACATCTTAGATAGGCAGAAGAAGAAAGAACTTTAATGACTACATTTACCAATACTTTACCAAAGACTAACAATTTTTTATAAATAAAACCAGTTTGACATAAATAATTCTGTTAAATTAACTCAAATAAACATCAGAACCAATATACCAAAGTCTAAGCATACAATCTTTTCGCACATGTATGGACCATCTATAGGAATTTGAACGTTACTATATTACATTGACAGTAAGTGTGGTGACTTATTGTTCTGCAATACCCAAATAAATTCTTAATCACCAACAAGGATTTAGGCAGACATGAATTAGTCAATATTCATAAACGTGTCACATCTTACCTGTATAACATTCACAGCTTGCTTGATTGCCCATCCAAACAGAAGTAGAGCAAGCAGAAAAGAAAGGAAAGGACTCTGTCTTGCTGCAGTCACTACAGCCTAAAAGAAAATTTCACATAAGACCAAATAACCTGGGTAAATCGTCTAGACATTCAACTAGGAAATCCAAACCAATAAGGAACAGAAGGCTTACATCAGTCAAAATATCGGTCTCATTCCTTGCCAGAAGAAATAAAGTTATGTAGAGACCCTGTACAACCAAAACATCGCTCAAGAGAAAATAATTAACCATGCTAATGAATACTGTTTAATTAGAAAGGTTATTTAAAAAGACATTCACCTCACATGCTACACAACAGTATCCCATAAACATACGGTTCCCGTAGTATGCCCTGAAAAGCCAACTAGTACTGTCTTTTACATCTTTATGACTAGCTTTGCCTACCAAGAAGGTACTGCGACAAAAAACAAGGTGTAGAAAGAAAATTGTTGAAGAATTGAAGAAACAGCAGAGTTCTCTAGATAGAAATATACCCTAAAAGAAGAATAATGGTCAGTATTAAAAACTTCAGTATTTTTTTCGGGCCTAAACTGAAGATGAAACATGTAAAACTAATAATTTAAGTACCTGTACATCTGCAACCAATGGCTAGCAATATCTAAAGCAAACAAGGACAAGAAGATGAAACCAGGCCTGAAAAAAATCATATACAAACACATTTATACTGTGATGCAGTTAATACTTACATGAAGAATGGTTTAAAGCAGATTATACCTATATACTTGGGAGAGAATAACCAGTAGACAAGCAGTACTTATCCTGAGACAGAAAGCATGTCAATTGTGATGGCAGAGTGGATTATGGAGAATTCATGTGCATAACAATAATAAAATATCACAAGAGTGATGAGATGAATTTGTAAAGCAAGAATGTTTCTAGCTTTCGATAGAAATCACCTATCCGTCACCATGTCCAGAACGGCTCCAAATGTTGAAACTGCGAAACAAGAAAGATGAATTAAATGCCCTATCTAAGTCATATTTTTCTATAATTTACTTGTGTTTATGAATCTTAATAACAGGACAAGAGTGGTACACAACTCGCAACAATAATTGAGAATAGCAACATTGATGGATCTGCTGACTTTGTCACCAAAAAAAAGATGTAGTGGTAGGATTACTGGGATGATAGTAGGATGCACAAGTAGGAAGAAATTTAAAAATCAATGCCTGAATTGCAGAAAGAAGAGAAAGCAAACAGATCAACTGCTAGTGTAGCAAAAGTTTTGATTCAAGCTTCTAAAGCATAACTGTTGTAATTAGATTGTAGAGTTTCATAACATAACCATCAAAGTAATTAGGAATTGTAAAGTTTCATACACAATGCAAAAAAGTCAATTATATATGTTTATCGTAGTTAGTCATTCCTTTTTCTGCTTATTCCAAATTACACATAAAATTGAGATTATCCACACACACCCTCACTATCCGTAGAGAAGCCCTTCCATGAGGTAAGATATCAAACTTGATCAGGACAAGAATCCATACCTTGATTGAATTTGCGAGCAAACCAACCATCCAAGGCATCACATACAAAGCTGAAACAGCATATCCAACAATTTAGTAATTACTCTAGAAGCATTTACGGCTGAAAAACACAATAACAAAAAAACACACGTTGTGAAACATGATTTCTCACCTAATGACATAGAGAGCTGAGAAAAGCTTTTTGTTTGAAAAGCATACGGCAAAGGCAGTGCAATTCATTAGAATTCTTATGTATCCTACATACCCATATGAGCAAAAAAAAATAATTCAATTAATTCAGTTGCAAAACAACCCATTGAAAAACTAACAAAATGCAAGCAATAAGTTCTTATGAATCCTGCATACAGAAGAGCAAAATAATTGAAAGAATAAAAGATACAAACGAAAAATAAATAAAAAATTATTACAACTCTATTTTATTTTGCACTCCCATGTGAATAAAAAATAAAAAAATAAAAAAAATAACCACACTAACAATCATCAATAAAAAATGAATTTGAATGCTTAGTATACTAAACTCCTATATAAAGGGCCATTGCATGGTACAATGGTAGAAAGCCTTCAAGTGCGAGAATACAGGTCCGATGTGAAAACACCGGTCCAATATTCTGTAATGGCATTATCTTGAATTCTCATGAAGCACAAAATAAACCAATAAAATCATTGCAGAAGTATATTTGCAGGACTCCAAGCATCTTGTTTTCACGAAAGATTCTTTCATCCACTTTTTTTGTGTAAATTTATTGGACATGCAATACGAATTTGAGCCAAAAGTATAATTCAACTGAAAAAACACCAAGTAATTTCACGTGTGAGCATGTGCATGTGCATACTCATGATCAGACCAAAATATTAGCACAATGAAGAAACCAACCGATGATATTGGGGATGTAAAGGTATACAGAAGATTTCCTCCGCCTTGCCATGTTGTCCATTGCGAAACCTCCTTCTGCAAATCAGAGTGGACAAACCTATAAGATGTTAGACCTTAATTGACAGTTGTCTTGCATGGACTAATGACATCCTAGAGTTATTTTCATCAGTAATATCGTGCACACGTTACGATATAATTATGATACACACATATATATACACCACGGAGAGAGAGAGAGCATCATCTGGTAACCAAATCCCCCACTGAATATTAAACCCACATCCTTGCTTTTACCTAAAAGATGAATAATTATGCCTCATTGAGCATACCAATGCATATCTTATGAGCGGGTTAATTTTGCGACCCAAGAGGTAAACCAAAACAATTATGGAATGGAGTCCTAACTCCTAAGACAATAGGGAATTAGATACAACACGAGACATATTTCTGTAATCGGGAAGTGGCAAAACAAGAGAATTTATGTGGTTTGGCGCCACTGGAATGGATCAAGGCAATAATGATGATGACGACCATGACGATAACTATAAAGCAATAGCTTATGAAACTTGAAAGTATAAAATGAAAGGGAAACTGTATGTGAGCCATTCAAATATAAGCATCATTTTCGCCTTTAGTTACTTAATTCACTACCAAAATTATACAGCTTTAGTAAGATTCTACAATTTTGGTTTTCTTTGCAACTCAAGTTTGAAAGTTTGGCGTGTTGGATACTTGGTCCAAGGTGGAAGCAGATCATGGAGCTCATATAAGTTCAAACCAACACCACCCTCCTATAAATCATCCCCTAAAAACATATATACCTAGAATGGCTAATGTTGTTATCAAATTGCCTAGAAGGCCAGAACAATGAAAAAAAAATTTGATTTTATAAGGGCTAAAGTAATTTCAACTTATTAGGTTAACAGTCTTAACAAGGGTTTTCTTATGAGTGAAGTCAAGTAAATTACATGTTGTTTGCAAGTCTTACTAAAATTGACGAGTAGCTCACTCATTATGCTTAAATGAGTTAGTTCTTAGATGTAGCAATGCCAAATAAATATAGTGCTACTACAGCAAGAGTACGTCCAGAGGATTTCGAGTTAAAGATCTAGAATCATTACAATTACACCCTAAATTAAAATCCATGAGTCTAAACCTTAATTACCCGAGCATTTGTGATTACCGTGACAGACATCAATCAGTCAATGACCAAGAAACCCAAATTACATAATCTCCACAGCAACAAAATTTCCCTAATTTCATCATTTTCCACTAGTCCAGTGTCCCTCTGTCACCATTTGACACAAACCCAACACCTAATCTAATTTCTAAATCGATTTATAAAAGCTTAATTCACCACTTCAAGATCAATCCATGAACACCAAGAAATGCCCAACTTCAATTGCACCAGTTCTCCAAAAACTTCGAAGTCTTACCAAATGCATAACTAAAAATGAGTTCCCAAACCCTAATAATACAAACCCTAATACAAACAACTCAAGAGATTCGAAATAGAGAAACAATTCATGTAACAAAACTAAATCACCATCACTCGCCGTCTAAAAATCACAGAATCATCAAGAAATTGAAAACTATCAAATTTAACAGATGTCATAATCACTAAATCACTGACAAATGCATCAAACAACAAACATCAAGTACCAAAATAATTGTGTGTCATAGTGATTCAAGTATTCACGCATTCAAACCGTCTATGCAAATATATAAATATATATATATGTATATGTATATGTATATGCAAAATATATGTATATATATATGTATATGTATATTTGTTTAGGGTAGGGTAGGGTAGAGAGAGAGAGTACCAGTATGGAGGAAGTTGAAGCTAGCGGGAAGCAGATTTGAGCTTTTGGGACCCTCCGGTAAAAATAAGGAAGGCTTGAAGACTGAGAAATGCAGCGAGGTTGTGTTTGGTTACAGGTTTGGTTTTGTTCGGTGGTGGAAGAGTAATCTAACCCAGACCAGACTAATGGGGATTAGTGTTGACCAACTCATTAGTCTTATATAAGATTGGAATAATTACCTTCTTTTTTTTTTTTGTTGCTTTCTAATATTCGTTAAAGCATGTTATCTTAAATTAATCCCGTCCATGAGATGTAAGCATTTGTGCTTTTCGTGTGCAAAATTGACTTGAATTGATTTATATAAGAAATAATAATAAAATAATTCCTTCAATTTTAAGTTCAATTTTTAAATTTGGTATTTCCAAATCGAAAATACTAAGAAAATTGAAATTATATGGTAGATGTTAGATTATTTGAGTGGTAATTAAAATATTTATTATTTTTATTTTGTGAAACAAAAGTATTACTGTTAATAACTTTTAGGCCCTGTTTTGTAACATGGTTTGGTGCCAAAAATATGGTTTTGGTGCGAAAAAATGGCACCAAACCATGTTTGGTAAAATGGTGTAAAAATTTGGTTCGGTTACTGTAGCAAACCATGGTGTGAAAATTGTGAAGGAATTTGGAATCATCTTTGTGGATGGTTTTGTATGGTGCGGACACTGTAGCAAACCCACTGTAGCACTGTAGCAACCCGAATTACTATAGCACTGTATCACCGAATATAATATTTATATTTTAATATTATAAATTTTAATATTAATATATATGTTAATATTAATATTAATATAAATTTTAATATAAGAAAAATATATTAATATTTTAATATAATAAAAATATATTAATATATTTTAATATTATAAATTTTAATATTAATATATTAGTATATTAATATATTTTAATATTACAAAATTTTAATATTTATAAATAAAATGTGAAATCATCCCAAGTTACCAAATATGGTTTGGTTTCAGAATTTCAACCCATACCAACTCTATCAAACATGATTTGGTTTTTCAGCATCACTTTTTCTAACACCAAAACCATCTGCACCAAACATGCATGGTTTAGAACCAAAATAAAACCACACCAAACCAAATTCAACCCAACCCAAACCAAAACCAAAAACTAACACCGTACCAAACCGTTATCAAACGCAACCTTAAGCTACTTGTCCTATAATTACTCTTCTGCATCAATAAGTGATGGTCTTTTCACTTGAATTTTTAGGCAAAAGTGAAAAATATTATGTATTACAAAAATGAACAAATCAGTCTCTCAAGTTTTTAAATTTGAACAAGTTGTCCCCATAGACCCAATTTTTGAATGTCAAATTACACTTGTACCCATATTTAATCTTTTATAAAAAATATATATATAACTATAATATGTAAAAATACTAAGATACTCTCATTAGTCATATGTTCATTTATTACTCAAATATCACACTTCATGTTTGAATTTGTTTCACAATTGATTTTTTTTTTTAAAGTGTACGAAGTACTATTAGATAAATTAAAAATAAACAAAAAACATTTATTCATATTTAGCACGAATAAAATATAATTTTTTTTAATCTTAATCAATCAAAAAAATAGAATATTACATAGGCAAAATTATAAAATACACCCATCAAATGTGGTGTTTGGGTAATAAAAGAACTAATGATGGTATCTTAGTCTTTTTATGTATTATTTTTATTTTTATTTTTTTACAGATGGTTAAAACATGGGTACAATTATAATTTGACATTCAAAAAGTGGGTTCATGAGGACAATTTGTTCAATGTTGAGAATTTGAGAAACTGATTTGCTCACTTTTATAATACATGAAGAGTATTTTGCTCACTTGAAGATAATTCAGGGGGGTATTTTGCAATTTTGCCGAATTTTTATTTCATTTTAAATGACAATTACCTTTTTCATTGTTATTCAAATGGTGTTTTCAAACACTCTTTAACCAAATAAAGAGTGTTTTCAAACACTCTTTAACCAAATAAGTGCTCACAACGTAAAGATATAAGTATTGAATTGAGTCATCAAGTAGCACTATTGTACTTCTAGTTGGTTGCAATTGTAAGCTCAAATTATATATCAAATAATTAAATTAAATTTAAACTCATTTTGCAAATTCATTTACCATTAAGCAATTTGAACCAAAAAAAAATGTCAAATGAGCAATGGGCATAGAACTACTTATAAACTCACACCAGACTGATCAATAGGAGAAGCTCATCAACATACGGGGAAAAATATATATATATATATATTTGTAAATTGGAAAAGGTTTATACTTGTTTTTACTATACAATATTGTAAACAAATTTGAGAAAGTGTAATGAAAGCATTGAAACATTAGTTTAAGGAGTTTTAAGTGATGACAAAATTGAATTGGGGTTTCAATAACTGTACCATATTTAGTGAGGTTCTGGATGTAATAAAGCCCAATAGGCTTCCACCTTGAAAAGGTTTGCTCTACGAGCATTGAATTTGTACTAAAGCCCACTAAAATAGCTATGCCACAACATTTAACATTGCGTTGCTAAAAATTGAAAGAGTGCACAAAAGAACTCTAGAATTGATCTGGAACAAATCAAATCAAATCGAATCAAGGGTATGCTTATGATATTTTATGGTTAGACGTATGATGGAATCATATTTTCATTTATTTTGTTTAGTTTTCAGTAATATAATATATTTTAGTAATATATACAAAAATAAAAAAAATTATCATGGTACGGAACCGGATCAATCAAGTCTTAATGATTCTAGAATAGGCTGACCAGCTGAGCCAATCTGGGCCGAGCTCTTGAACCTTCTTAAGGCCTAGCGATCCTTTCGGGTTGGGTCTTGCAAATTTGGTGGATCCACACAACTAGGCCCGAAAATCTCACATGTACAGGTATCATTCTTGTCCAATTTCAAGGAACCATTAGATTATATACATTTATCGGTTCGTAATATTTTTGGAAAGTACCGATATTGTTCTTTAGCACAGATATTCATCCGATACTCATTTTTAAGACTAATATTGTCCGAGTCCGTTAAACCGGTACCTACAAAATTCGATATCGGGACGAAAACCATGTTTCAGATTAAGAATTTAAGAGGGAAGCATACCAAACATGTGTGAACCTTTAGGCCATGTTTGGCAGGCGGTCTTTCCGGTCTGGTCTGGTCTGGTCTAATCTAATCTGGAAAAGTCTGTTTGGTAAGCGGTCTGGTCTTACTATTTATTTATTATTTATTATTTATTATAATATTTATTTTTGTATTATTTATTTATTTATTTTTTATTTATTCACTTTATAATATATTTTATTATTTTATTATTTATATTATTAAATTATTATTTATTAATTTATATATTAATTTATAAATATATTCTATTTATCTATTATTATTTCATTATTTAATTCATTTTATTTATAAATTATTTATTTATTTTTAATTATTTAAAAATATATTTTATTAATTTAATATTAATTTATTATTATAATTATGAAGTATTTATTCATTATTATATTTACTTATTATTTATTATTATATCTATTTATTATTTATTATTATATTTATTTATTATTATTATTTATTTCATTTTGTTTATTATTTATTATTTTTATTATATTTTTAAATATGTTTTATGTAATTTATTATTTATTTTATTAATTTATTATTATTATTTATTGTTTAGTCCATTTATTATTATTATTATATTTATTTATTATTATTGTATTCATTTTTTATTATTATTATGTTTTATTTAATTTATTATTTATATTATTAATTATTCATTTTTAATTATTTATAAATATATTTTATTATTTATTCATTTATTTATTATTATTAGGTATTATTTATTTCATTTTGTTTATTATTTATTATTTATATTTTATTTTTAAAATATGTTTTATTTAATTTATTATTATTATTTATTAATTTTTAATTATTTATAAATATATTTTATTAATAAGACCAGACCGGACCACCAGGAACCACCTTTTTTTTTTGTCTGAAATGAGGCGATTTTGGTCTGATTTGGTCTTACTTGGTCTAACCAAAAATTTGGGACCAATGTTACCAAACACGGTCTGGTCCCATAAAACGCAAGACCAGACCAGACCACCTGGGACCAGACCACCTACCAAACAGGGCCTTAGAAATAACTAAGCCCTGCGTGGTAGGTGGTTATGGTTCCACCAGGTCTGGTTTGGTCTTGGTTTTCAGGGACCAGACCATGTTTGTTTAGACTAGTCTCAAAATTTGGAACAAGACCAAATTGAATCAAAGGTTGTATTTTTTGAACCAATTTTTTTGGAGATTCCACATGGTCTGGTCTAGTCATGGTAACCAAAATAAGATTTTTGAAACCAACGATTAAGACCACCAAAAACAAAAATTGAATAAAAATAATCATAATATACAAAATAAATTAAATAATACATAAAAAAATAATAATAATAAATGAATTAAATAATATATAATAATAAATAATTAAAAATAATGAATAATAAACAAAATGAATTAAATAATACATAATAATAATAATAAATAAATGAATAAATAAATAATAAATTAATAAAAAATATTTAAAAATGAATAAATAATAATAATAAATTAATAATATAAATAATAAATGAAATATAACATATTTAAAAATATAAATTATAAATAATAAATAATAAATAATAAACAAAATGAATTAAATAATACATAATAATAATAAAATTGAATATAATAATAAATAAATGAATAAATAATAAATGAATTAAATATATTTATAAATAATTAAAAATGAATAAATAATAATAAATTAATAAGATAAATAAGAAATTAAATAAAACATATTTAAAAATAAAATAAAAATAATGAATAATAAACAAAATGAATTAAATAATACATAATAATAATAAAAATTAATAAATTAATAAATATAATAATAAATATATGAATAAATAATAAATTAATAAAATATATTTATAAATAATTTAAAATGAATAAATAATATAATAATATAAATAAATCATGAAATAATAATAAATGAAATGAATTAAATAATAAAATAATAGTAAATAATAATAAATGAATAAATAATAAATTAATATAATATATTTATAAATTAATATATAAATGAATAAAGAATAAATTAATAATATAATTAATAAATTAATAAAATATATTTCTAAATGAAAAACTAATTGTTGACCCAAGGTTTTTCACCATGGGTAAACATGACATTTTGATGATAACAAACTATTGAATGTAGTGAATTTAATGTTTACTTGAGTTGTGTTTAATATGTTGTTGATTTAAGATAAATTCAAAAGAGCTAGTGGATCCAAGAGAAGATCAAGCAAAGGTGCTTAGAGCTTAAAAAATATTGAAAACAAGAATAGAGACATCAACCCAAAAGCTTAAGGAAACTGAAGATCAAAGAAATGGGTAAAGTAAGCTTGAGTGAGTGCTAGATTTAATGTAAAGTTATTTTTGAAATAACTTACTTGAAAGCTCAACTTTTGACCAACTATATATAGAATCATGCATATCATTGACATCATTCATAAGTTCTTACATCATTAACATTAGACTATGAATATCATTGATGATACATTTATATATAGTCTTTGCTAAAGTTGAGTTAGTTCAAACTTCCATAAGCTATGGAAGAACTTAACAAATAGTTTGTCCTAGAACCATAAACAAAATTCATATTAATTGAAATGGATTCCAAATGCATATTAAAGCTTTGAACAAAATTGTTAAATCATGAAAAAATTTTGTCTAATATTGAGAATTTTTCTAAATTGGAAAATCATTTTATGATCTCAATATTGACTTTAGACATGTCAATGACCTTAATAAGTCTATAAGACATCTCAGGAGTGTGTCTAAGACATTTCGGAAATCCCAAAAGATTTCATGAAAAATCGTCAAGTGGGTTAGAAGTTCGAAATGAAACGTTACATTCAAACGATCATATCGCACTCAAAAATGGGTTAAATGGAGCGATTCAAAATCCTAAAATCAAGATCAAAATGCTAAAGAACTCCTCCATCCGAGTTACGAAACTTCAGTTATGACCAAAAGAGTGAATTGCGTCGGAACTGGACTGAACAACCCAGTCAACTGCATGTTGACCCAATCGACTGGGCCAAGAAGGCTAGTCGACTGGTTGAGTCAGAGAGCTAAAAATAAATTTCGGAATAAATTTTTGAAAACCCAGCCGACTGCCCCAAAACCCCTAGTCGACTGCCTCATCCGAAATTTGAATTATAACGGCTAGTTTCAGATCCAAAGTGTTCCAAAACTTCCCAAAACACCCCAAACGGCTATATTATGTTCCTATGCTATATATATGCCATATATGAACCAAAAATGGGTTAGAGAATAAGGAGAGAAAAACATGAATGAAAATATACCAATTTGGGCATAAATGGTTGAAATTATTGTTGGGTATAAATCTCTTCTATAGGAATCACCACATGAGCATCATTCTTATTTTCTCTTGTGATTCATTCTTTTACACATTGAGTTTGAGCTTTTAATTTGAGTATTTCATTCATAACTCTAAGTATGTGAGAAAGTGAGCTTTGATTTTTCATATCTATCTATTGAGAAATATTATTGTACACTCAAATTCAATTCTTATTTATTTGAGAGTGAAAGTCCAAGAAGTTGTCTTGGCATGTGAATGGCTTGTTGAAGCTTTGTAAAACTTTCTCTCAACCTAAAAAATAGAGGATTTGGTTGGCTCTCCACCTGCAAGATTGGTTTTTCACCCAGAAGAAGGAGCATGCAAGGGTTTGTTATTCACCCGGAAGAAGGAAGCATGTAAGGGTTTGCTTATCCCCGGAAAGAGAAACACGATAGTGGAATCCTTGGGAGGTTTTCTCAAGGCATGGACGTAGACCAAAGATTTGGTAGAACCATGTAAAATCTTGGTGTCTTGGTTTGCATTTTCCCTATCCCTTAAACTCTTTACTTTACAAGCAATTGTCATTTACATTATGGAACTTTATATTGATGTCATGCTATGAAATTGCTTGTGTTGAAAATTTTATGAAGAGAATAGTAAAATGCTTAATTATGGTCGATTATATCATGAATTTATTAGGACATGGCTTAGATTATAATTTCTCCACCTCTTTGACTTAGCCATGATTAATATGCACACCAAATATCTTCCACAAACTATAGCATTGAATGACTATATGTACCCCAAGTGTTTGAATAAATGCATATTCAATATAAGTCCCTAATTGAGAGTTTATGGGTGAACAAATTGTTTCATAACCTTTCATAAACTTTACAAGGTATTCTTCATGACAAATAGTACTTTGCATTATGTCTCTATAAATGAGGAATGTACTCTTACATGCTTAGTTGAATTGCATACTTGGGTGCATGGATTATTTTCTATTCTACTTGAATTCATTATGCATATAATTGGTTATACAATTCATTGTTCATGATTCAAAGTATGAATTGAGGTAGACACTTAAGATATCATCTTATTCACTAAGTGTTTGACAAGAGCTTATAAAGATTATTTTTTCTAAACCAAAGTCAAACCGAAAAAGTCTCAAAGTTTATAATTGACCTTATTCACCCCCTCTAAGTGTCAATATGTGGCCAACACGAATAAATAATAAATAAAATAAAGTAAATAATACATAAAAATAATAAATGAATATTATAATAAATAATAAATAATTTTATTTTTTTAAAGCGAAAAGATCAGACCAGATCGGTTTACCAAATATGGTTTGGTTCAATGTTTGTGAGACCGTGACCATCATACCAGACCGTTTACCAAACAGACTTTTAAGTTCAGGATCTAGACAAGCCAAACCGGACCAGACCACACCAGATAAGACCGCCTACCAAACATGGCCTAATAAGTAGTGTCCAAATTTATTAAAATCTCAAGACTCAAACAATCATAAAAGTGTAAACTATTCTCACATGCATACTTCAAATCACTCAAAAACTGGTATAATACATAAGAGAAAATTTTCTTTTTATATATATAAAAATATATATATAAAAAGTTCCTATTATTTAAATTATCTTGAAAAAAACTTAATTATTTACTAACTTTTAATTCCCGACCCCTTGTTATAATTGTATCTTCTACTTGTACGCACAAAACATAATTGTAAAGAGAAACAACTATTGTCCTTATAATTATTTTTCTAAATTTGTTTCTTCCTTTTCTTTTTTCTTCTAAACTAATCTATTTTTTCTTCAAAATATCTTCTTTTAAAAATCTTTCGAGTGTGAATTTAGCTATAAATAGTAGCGTCCTGTCAAAGAGAAAGATAAAATACATTAAAAAATTCAGGTAAGGGATAATATTAAAATTTTATAAAATATCATTTTAAATGGTGTAAAGTATTAAACTTGGATCATTGCGTTTTCTAATACAAGGGAAGAGTATGTAACAGAAACAAAATAAACAGAGCCTAAAATTTTCAAATTATTACTCTATATTATATTTTTATTATTTTTTTCATTTTTATTTTTTAAAAATACTTTGGTCCATGAGTGTATGACGAACTCACATGACTTTACTTGAACACAAAATTAATTTGAAATTAAATTTCTCCTTTTATATAATGTTAAAGATGAAAATTGAAAAACTAGATCCTCTTCAACTAAAATCTCTCTCTTTTATTTCGTAGGTCATAATTTAACAGTTTAAAAATTGCCACATCATTTAAGAATTCTAACAATTTGTCATATATTTTTTTCTCTCTTCCTTCGAGCAGTGTAGAGACTTACTGGGTTTCATCTAGGGTTTGGGAGTGGCGACACGATCCGATCATCTCTCAGGGGTTAGCTTTCGGTTGATCTTATTACAGGTTTTATTTGCTTAGGTGGTTCCCGTGTGTTCTCCAATGGAGGATCCATTGTCAATGGATGGTATTGAGCGAACCCTCCATCAAATTACTCTTACTCCAGAAGAGTGTGAAGTAGTTGAGCTTCCAGAGGAAGATGTTAAAGATGGGGTTAGAGATTGCAAACTGAGCTTATTTGGGAAAGTTATTTCTGATAATTTCATCAATTTAGGAGGTTTGAAACAAGCAATAAATGAAGCCTGTGGTTGTGGTTCAAGCTTTCAGGTAATACGATTAACATCAAATATTTTTCAATTTCCTTTGTTTTCGAAAATAGTATGGAAAAGAATTTTGGATAATTCCTCATGGTTCTTTCAGAAGAACTTTCTAATTCTTCTTCAATGAAACGAAGGAATAACAATTAACGATTCTCTTTTCTCTGTCACCAAAACTTGGGTCCATGTGAATAAGTTACCCATAGAATGGCTTACTTTAGATGTTGCAAAGAAGTTGGGGAAATCCATTGGGGAGGCTGGTAAATTCAAATTAAGGGATAAAGGAGTGGAAGGGGGAAGGTATATTCGAATAGGGCTTCTATTGATATTTCGCTTCCTTTGCGAAGAGGTTTGAAGATGAAATTCGGTAATCGATGTTCATGGCTATCCCTAAATTACAAAAAAGCTTCCCTTCTTTTGTTATAAATGTGAAATCCTGGGTCATATTCTTACGAAATGTAGCACAGTAAAGGATACTACTGATGATTCTACTCAATTGACTTATGGTTCGCGACTCCGATCTGAAGGCTCACCTGGAAAACTCATTCGTTTCCCTTATTCAAGTATGAAGGGCAGAGCTATGGATACTAACAATTCATTTAACATCTCTCGAGACAGCACCAAGTTCATCACTGAAAGGAACATTAACATGTTGAGTAATAGGCGAAGGGAAGAAGAAAAGTCGAATGTTGGGCAAGGTACATCATCTTTTAATAATATTTCTATCAAAATTTTGGATGCACCAAAGGAACATCATCATAGGGCAGAGGCTAACGGTAACAGTTAGGGCCAAGCAACTGTGTCACTAGCTTTTGCTGCAATGAGTAATTCTAATTCTTATATGCTAATTCGGTGTGGCCCTAATTTTGTTTTAAACTTGGGAGAAGTATTTTCATTTGGGTCCTATCAACATGTGGGAGGGACAATTATTTCGGAGGCTTTGAACATCAATAATCTGCCACCAAGAAATCAGCCCAAGGCAACAATTGTGAAATTAGATTCAAGGCCAGCGTCCTTAAGCTTTCCAAGCGAAATGGATATTCAATTGCCTGATGAACACCTCTCATCTTTAAATTTAGATAAAAGGTCAAGCATCTCACTTCCCATATCTAAGCTCAGGTTATGGCATCGAAGAGCAATAGCAATTTCTCTATTTCCACCAATTTCTATATAGTCAGTAAAGACTAAACAAAAATACGAAACTGATAAGGGGAGTTATAAGGTAAAGTCGAAGCATTAAAAGTGCAGTGATGAGGCTGCGAAGTCCCAACTAGGTGAAGACTCATTATGGTTTTCGGATATAGGTTTTACGGATTGCTTCAAAGTGGTGGGGGTGGCCAGCCCAAAATGGCCCCAAGATGCTCAATAAAAATTTTGGTCTGGAATTATCAGCGAACGGGGAACCCCCTGACGATTTCCCAATTGAGGAGACTTAAAAATCTCCATTCCTCATCTATTATTGTTCTGTTGGAGACTAAAAATGATGAAGAAAGGATGAAAAAATTAAAGCATTGTTTGGGATAGTATAAGATGCATTTAGTTCACCCAAGGGGTCGTGCATAAGGAATCACTTTATTGTCTAAAGATGGGTTGGATTGTAAGGTGGTAGAAAGTAATGAATTTCATATTACATGCAAATTGAGTTTTAGAGTTAATAAAGGCGATTGGTTTCTTACTGGGTTATATGTTTCGTGTGACAATGGTATAAGGGCTAAGCAGTGAGAGGTCATAGGAGGTTTAAAACAAATATTAGGCTCTCGGTGGTTGATAACAGGGGATTTTAATGCTATTTCTCATCCCGATAAGAAAATATGAGGCATTTGGAGGGAAAGTTGGATTCTACGCAGTTTTAAAAAAATTATATGTAATTGTAACCTCATTGATCTGGTCTTTAAAGGATACCCATTCACTTAGTGTAATAATAGATTCACGGGGAAAAAAGTGATGTCTGAATTGACAGGGGCATGTGTTCAGCTGAGTGGCTTAATGTTTTTCCTCATAGTGCAATGCACCATCTACCAGTTGCACGTTTTGACCATTGCGCATTGTTGATTCATTTGAATGAGAGTATTTCCAATTCAAGACGATAGTTTATGTTCGATGCTAGATGGGTTCAACATCCAGAGTTTAAAGATACGATAAAGAATCAATGGATCACTCCGGTTTATGGATCTTCGATGTTTAAACTCAAAGAAAAGTTATAAAATTCCAAGTGGAAATTGAAGACATGGAGGAAAGACTGTGCAAATAATTCAGCAAAACAGATTGCTAGTCTCCAAGCAAAGCTTCGGATTTTGAAAGCACAAACTCTCAATTTCAATTTAGCAAAGATCAAGCGGGTGGAGTTTGAATTGGGAAAAACTTGGAGAGAGGAAGAACTTTATTGGCTCCCAAAATCAAGAATTGTCTGGCTTCAACATGATGATAAAAATACTAAATTCTTTCATCGAAAAACTGTTATTAGAAGAAGGAAGAACTACATTTCTGGAATAGAAGACTCAAATGGCTCCTAGAAAGATTCCAAAGAAGAAATTAGAGAGGTTGCTGGGAATTTTTTCAAGACTTTATTTACACAAACTCCGGTTGATGAACCAAATGCTCAATTCTGGTAGTTGATTCCCCATACGGTATCTGAAAGCATGAACAGAGATCTGTTACAAGTTGCTACGGAAGAGAAAGTTAAGGAAGCGCTCAAAGGCATGGGTCCTTTCAAAGCTTCGGGACCCGATGGATTTACACCTTTTTTCTATCAATCAAATTGGGGTTGTATTAAAGATGATATGGTTGAAGCTCTAAATTCTTTTTTACAATCTGGTCATCTTCTTAGGAGCCTTAACCACACTAATTTGGTCTTAATCCCAAAAGTGAGAAATCCAACTCGAATGTCGCAATTTCGCCCTATTTCATTGTGTAATGTTGTGTATAAGATTTTCTCAAAAGTTTTGGCCAATCGTTTGAAACCCTTACTCTTACTTAGCGAGTTGATTAGTGATGCCCAAAGTGCTTTTGTTCCGAAAAAGATTGATTCATGATAATGTTATGATTGCCTATGAAGTAATGCATTATCTTAACGCACAAAAAAGGCAAAACGAGCTTTCTAGCTCTCAAATTGGATATGGCGAAGGCTTATGATAAGGTGTCGTGGAGTTTCCTGCATGACATGATGATTCACTTGAATTTTGATAACAAATGGGACCAAATTAATATGAGTTGCATTTCCATTGTGTCTTATTCTTTGGTGCTAAATGGTGAGTTGGGAGATTTTTTTAGTCCATCTCAAGGACTTTGATGAGGTGATCATTTATCTCCTTATCTTTTTTTTTTTTACTGAAGCTTTTTCAATGTTAGTAAAATAGGCGACACATAATAAGCTTATTCAAGGAATCAAGATCGGAAGAGGTGTCCCTCAAATATCACACCTCATGTTTGCTGATGATGCCCTTCTATTCTGTAGAGCCACAACTAGAGAGATTTCAAACTTGAAGCTTATATTAACAGAATTTGAAAGCTTGACGGGTTAGATGGTGAACTCAGATAAATCAGGGTTATTTTTCAGTGTGAACACTGGTTCCGAAACAAAGGAAAAAATCCAAATCATTCTTGGCATGACTGAAGCTGCGTGGAACAATCAATATTTGGGCTGCCCTCTCTTTTGAAATGATCAAAACAGGAATCTTACAAGTTTTTAGAGGAAAATCTTTCTTCAAAGCTGAAAGGTCTTAAGGGGGAGATGTTTTCTAAAGCTGGTCGAGCGGTGATTATCAAATCTACCCTTGCCTCTCTCCCTTCTTTTGCTATACAATGTTTCAAGTTGCCTAACTCAGTATGCAAAAAGGTTTAAAGTAAGTTGATTGCATTTTGGTGGAGTGGCAAGGAAGAGAAAGGAAAAGCTAAATGGGTGAGTTTGGACACATTATGCAAGACTAAGAGATTTGGCGGTCTTGGTTTTAGGGACTTTCAGGATGTTAATCAAGCCCTTTTAGCTAAAGTAGCTTGGAGACTTTTCAAATAAGAACCTTCACTAATGTTTATAATTTTCAAAAGCAAGTATTTTCCAAACAAAGATTTTTTAGAAGCCACTGTTGGTTCAAGACCTTCTTGGATATGGAAAAGTCTTTTGTTGGTTCAATATTTGATCAAGAAAGGCATGCGATGGAAGATTGCTTCTGGGAAACAAGTTAAGTGTTGGTTTGATGCTTGGCTTCCAGACCCCTCCAACCCTTTCATATCTTCAAGCAACAGAGGTACGAACATTTCCCTTGTTTCGGACCTTATCAATGAATCGCCCAAGTCATTGAAGGAGAATACCATAAAAGATTTATTCAATAGCCGCGACTCTCAGTTGATCTTACAAATTCCTCTTCAAAAATCAAACGGGTCGGACATGAAAATATGGGCTTAAACTGCTAATGGAGTTTTTTTAGTAAAGCGCGCTTACAAATTAGCCTCAGATTTGCTCACAAAGCCAAAAGATAATTTTCATCGCGCCACTAGCAGTAGTATTTTAAATGAATTTCAAGATCATTGAAACTCTCTTTGGAAAATATATAAAAAAATTCAAGTCTTCATTTGGCAAAGTTGTCATGAGAAAATTCCGGTGCTAGCTAATCTTAAATCCAAAGGAATTACTCAATCAGTTATTTGTCCCCAATGTGAGAATAGAGAAGAAACAGTAAATCACGTTTGATAAGTCCATTTTACATACATATTTTATCCCTAAATGTATATTTGTTAGTAGGTAAAATTATTTATTTTAATTAATTTAGAAGTGTAATAATGATAAGTGCACAAAACTTAATTTATATAATAAAATTGTTGAATAAATCATTTTCAATGTCATTAAATTACATCTACATTTATGTCTTTCATTTATAGGTGTAAAGTGAGAAATGAATCAAATGCACATGGATGAAAGTTGGATGAATCAAATGCACATGGATGAAAGTTGGAAGATTCAAATGCACATGGGAAAAGAACAAAATGTGATGAAAAGTTATGTATATTCAAAGAAAAAGAAAATAAAAGAATATTTCATTTCTCTTTACAAGTTGTAATTTGATTGCAATATTTCTCTATAAATATGGATACATCTTGAAGAAGAAAAAGGAAAAAGAGAAGAAGAAGGAGGAGAGCAAGAAGAACACCAAAGAGGAGAAGAATTTATCTTCAATTCCGGGTTTTATTGTTCTTACTTTGTTATTTTATTTTTAAGCATGTGTAACTAAATTCTCAACTAAGATTGAGGATGAAACCACCATTTATGAAATAAATTCCTTTTAGTCTTTTATCAATTTCCATGTGTATGGTTTAAATGCTTATGATTTTCGCTTCATAGTATTAATCGTTTTAAATTCCTTTCACTATAAATATCATGTATTTATAGTAGTTAAGAATTCTTATCACAATTAATCAAGCTTGGATTTGATGAGTTTATAAGTAAAAATCTTTGATCTTATGTGATCCATTAAATTGCATACATATGATGCTTAGAATTTTACACTTTAAAGCGAAGGAAAATCTATTTCTTGAAAATATATTTCATTAGTACGTTATTGTTAAATCTTGAGAAAGTAATAAGATTGATTTCTAAATTACTACTCTAAAATTGGAATTGATAAAGGAATAATTAGAAGTTTATGGATTAGTGGTGGTGGATTCCGATACCTTAGTATTTTTTTCCCTATTATTCTCGTTTTAATTATTTGTATTTCGATATTGCATGTTTAATATAAAAATCACTTCAACAAACAAACTTTGAGAAACTAGGTTAGTTTTAGATTAATTTGAGTTTAATTAAGTTCTCTTTAAAGCATTCCCTTGGGTTCGACCTCGTTCTTGCATAACCTAAACCACAATTGATTCGTGCACTTGCGAGTAATATTTTAAAACACACCAACGTTCTTTATTCTTGTCCATTGGCGAAACAAGTTTGGTATTTCTTCCCCTTAAGGCTTTTTTTTTTAAGGGGATGAGAACTGTTTATGGATGAAAAGATGGTTGCTTATGACTGAGTTATGAATTCATGACCATTTCAAGGAATTTTATTTCAGTCTTGCGGCTTTTATTTGTTGGCAACTGTGGAAGTGCATGAATGATCTTCTTTTTAATGGGAATCATTGGGTTATTCCTGATATTCTTGATAAAGCGTTGGCAAAATTTCATTAATTTCAAGAACTTGGGAAAGTTGTTTGCAATCATTTGGCACTCAGTCCTAGCATTAAAGTCAGTTCTATGAATTGGGAAGCTCCACCATGGGAATGTTCAAGCTAAACTTTGATGCTTCTTTTAAGGAACCAACTAGTAGAAGTGGAGGTGGATTTGTTCTTCGTGAGAGTCAAGGTAGACTGATCAGAATTGCAACGTGTTTTTGAAGTATGTTAAATTAGATTTTGTGGCTGAAATTCTTATGCTTAGAGAAGGTGTCAAACTGCTTTCCAACTGGGGGTATTCCGGTGTGGTTATCGAAGGTGATTGTCAGGGAGTCATAGCTCTATGCACAAATGATAGTCTCTCCTTAGCGGTTATTGAAGACATCAATTTCTTGATTCAAATGGTCGATATAGGTTTTCAGTTGCAGTGGTAACCGTTGTGCTATAACAAGGTAGCCCATGGTCTAAGCCAGTGGACGTATCGTTATCGGTAGGGTGATTTAGAGTGGGATGTGTAGCCTTCTTGGTTGCAAAAGCTCATTAACTCAAATTTTTATTATGTTTCTTTGTAATTGGTTTTCTTTCTTTTGCCCGTGAAAAAAAAATTAAGAATTCTAACTACATCAGGACTTACTTGTAATTAAACAATATTGTCATGGATATTTATAAATTAGGGTGGATAGGATAAGATACTTCCTTTGGAAGAAAATAGAACGTCTTACATCAACCATGTGTCCTACTTTACTTTGCAGTCGTGCATCAAAGTTATAGGGTTATTATCCACGGACTCAAAATGCAACTTCCTCTTACCATACATGACACATCTAAGCATATATATTAGAGTTAAATGCAATAAACCCCCCTAAACTATGATCAGGTGTGCAAATAACCTTCTTGAACTATAAATTGTGCAACAAACCCCCCTAAACTATCACATTTGTTGCAAAATGCCCCATTTTCTTAAAAAAAATCATAATTGACCTAAATGTCCTTTCTTTAATGAATGTTACTTAATACATTTTTCTTATTAACTTAAATTATAAAATAATTGAGAGTAATTTGATGACATATTGTCCATTCAAATTTGTATAAAAATTGCACATAATTTTTAAAATTTTAGGTTTTGAATAATTCTTTTAGATTGTTTAAATAAAAATTAAATAAAATTCTAAAATACTTAGTTAATTAATTAAAATTATTTTTATATATAACATGAAAAATCCAAAGGTGTTTATTATCTAAGTAACTTGTGATTTACTTGTGAAAATATTTCTATGCAAAAATGTTAGTGTTTGGTATAAAACAAAAACTAGGATAATGAGTTTTTTTATTTAAATCAAATTAAATTTTATTAACAAGTTAATTAATTTTAAAATAAAATTATTATCACTTATAACTCTAATTTGTTTTTTTCCATTTGAGAGTGTATTTACTTTAACTCATTTATGGTGAATGGTATAATTAATATTCTAACTAAGAAAAATAATATTTAAATAATTTAAGAAACTAACAAATATAATAGTAAGGGTAAGATAGTATTTTGTAATAAAATTGGGGCAAATTGTAACAAATTGATAGTTGATGGGGGTTTGTTTTAGTTCAGGGGGTTAGTTGCACAAGTGCAATAGTTTAGGGGGGTTTATTGCACTTTACCCTATATATTATATATTATATAGTATATATATATATATATATATATATATATATATATATATACTAGCTAACTTTAAGCATACATAAAAATACATTGCATGTGCATTACACATTGTCAGTACATCATATATAAGTTATGTATTTTAATTTGCTCACATCTTCATCGCGGTCCAACCTCTTCGTCTAATGCATTGGTGTATTGAATTCAATTCGTCAAAAGAATAAAGTAAAATAAAATAAACTTGATATCTTTATATATAAATATGTATATATAGAGTAATAATCTCTTGTTATTTAACGGGAATAAAACAGGGAGCATGATAAACATACTCACTTTTTACATATATGTATATGTAAAATAATTATTGTTTATTTTAACCCTTCATTTGCTAAAATTCCACTACTTTTTGGGGATTGAGAGTACTTTAAAAATTGTTAGACTAATAACCATTCTTCTGGCATGAGTCTAAGTTGCTCAAATTTTGGCCAACAAAAGATGGTAAGAAGCCACTATGTTGGGTTTGCTGAATTTTGTGTCGTGGTGGATTGGACTCTTTATAAAAGCACACGAGCCTTAACTTAAAATCCACATGCCCATTCATAGCCTTGACCACATATTTCACTTTTGAATCAACAACTATTTCTTTCAAGATTCTGCCAAATTTTTAATTTGCCAAAATATATTCAATTTTGTTTTATTGTTTTGTGATGCAATATTTAATAAAATGCACAAGCTAATATTCAAACTATCAAAACGAGATACAAGAGTGCAAATGCAAATTTTAGTACAAATAAGATGACATAAAACACCAAAATACTGAAATTTATAGGTTTGCTTGTGTAGATGCTAAAAGATACACAACATAAGAATGAAATACTTTATTCAGATTTTGCTTTCCTTATTTACATTCCCTTTTTGGGCCATGAACCTATTAGGGCAACATCCCTTTGCTTACGTCACTCAATTTATCTTTTTTACATTATTGACTTGGTTTCCAAGTTAATCTATAATATTTTTGGTTACTGGCCTTTAAATGAGCCATTATGATCGGGCTTTAGCTACGCCTATTAGGCTAACATGCTTGCGGGCCCGAAGCTTGATGAGCTTGATAAATCTCACATGTACACAGACCCTTCTTGGTTTTGGGCTTTCAAACGCTTAAGGCCCATAATCAAAAGTAACATGCGGTAGATATATACATCTCCCCAGTCAGGTGATGTGGCAAGGTCATTAAATGAGGGTAGTTGTCCTCATCATTTGAATTTAAAATACATGGTCATCGTGGCCTTGATTTTCGTAATAGTGGCTGAAAAGACGGCTCAGTACTCCGTTTAACGTAAAAGTGGGGCGGTTGGTCTACTTCAGTAACTCCTATATATATCTTTCATTTGTACTTTTGCAAACTTCTTACTTCGTTATCTTGTCCTCACAGCAAGGCTTTTCTTTGCAAATCATCTTCTTCGCAAATACCTTCGTTGGAAACTACATTTGCTTCTTGGAGAACTCAGAGATTTTCATCGGAGACTTGCCGAAATCCTCTTTGAGTGTAGGTTTTTTCCTCTGCTCTTTCCTTCTTCCAGAGATGTATGGTAGTGATGATACCCGATCAGGTAGTGATCGTCTTTCTTCCTCTGTTGAACCTGATGTCTCTCTCAGCCCTCCATCAGTTGAAGTGATTAGGACAGTTAGATCAAGTCCCCCTGAGGTTACCCAAACTATCAACGTTGGTCGGACCCCAACTGAGGGACAGGTTGGAGGTAGTTTGGGGACACGATTATATGCAGATCCCCTCCCTATCATTCTTAGGAAATATGTAATTTTAAAAAAGATGAAAGAGAAAACTAATGTTCCCGAAGGGGTGATCATCAAGCTTTTCCCTAAGAAATTGGACTTTAGGATAGGAGAGGGGGTTTGGGATGACCAAATTCTGTTTTCTGCTTATCACCTTCAGGTCCTTCGTTTCCCCATTTACCAATTCTTCCTCTTTGTTTTGTCCACCCAAGGTCTGGCCCTGCTCCAAGTTGGGCCAAATTTGTTCAGGATTCTAGTCATGGTACTGCTGCTCAATCGGGATCTGGGTCTCAATTTGGGTTTGGCTGAGATCCTATTTTCTTACAAGTTACAGGATCAGAAAGACTGTAGGGGTCATTACAATCTTTTTCCATTCCAGGGGAGAAAGATATGTGATGACACTGAGAATTCCAACAAGGGTTGGAAAGAGATGATGATCCTGGTGAGTGGGGGTTGGAGGCATCCTGATTCAGTTAGATTTGTGATCCCTAAAGTGTTCAGCCAACATCTATTCCCCTTTTCAAACCCTACCATATGGGAAACTGCTTTTATGAGGTGTGCAATGATAAGTTAGGCAATCATGTATTTGAGTTTTTGAATGAGCCCGATGTCCACAGAACTCCAGTTTTTATTAAATCTCGTTTTGATCTACTTAAGTCTAAAGTTTGGGGTAAACCTTTGAGGATGTGCCATGATTACCTGACTGGTGATAATTTGCAGGAACTATCATCAGAAGGAATGAGAAACATGTTGAGGATTCCCCAACCTAGCCTAAAGAGAAAGACCAAGCGGGGGTCAAGCACCCTAGCCAATCCTGATACTCCTTCGGGTTTCACCCCTCCAGTTGTTAGGGAGTTACCACTATCACCACCTCATTCGGGGGATCCTCCAATCATCCCGCATCCCCCTTCTTTTGGAGAAGAGGCCACTATTACTCATATTCTTTTTCCTTCGAGGGAAATTCCCGCCTCTTCATCGGTCGGTGAGGGGGTCTACTTACCATCTTCGCCTCTGACGGGTATCCCCCATTCCCGATCTGAAGAAGATCATCCCGATCGATCAGTTCAGCTCCACTTGACGACGGTAGCCTCTCCAAGTATACGGGCGAAGTCCGAAGTTGGAACTCAGACCGAAGAACCCGTCCCTTGGAATCCAAGGATAAGGCTCCCAATGACGTTACTCTTAGGGAGATGGGTCTTCAGATCTGGACCCCAGCCAACCGAAAGGCAATCCAAAAGGTGGACAGGGGGAGTTGGCCTTGATTGGCCCCGATATGGCGATGAAGATAGTTTTTTTGTTGTTGATTATGTAACAATTGTGTTCTTATGGCAGATGTTTTATCTGATCCAAGCTTATAATTCGAAGCTTGATGAAGACAACAGGGCCTTCCGGCAATCGATAGAGTATTTGAGGCAGAAGAATGAGGGCAGGAAAAAAGACGGTTGCCTTGTTGGTGATGACCAATAAGAAATTGGAAGCTCAAACCGTGCGGGCTATAACTGCTGAGCAGAAACTTCGAGTGGCTGATCAGAAGCTCAATGAGATGGAGGAAGCTCACCAAGCTCTGTTGGTGAGAAACCAGGAGCTGGTGGCCGAGAATGAGGGCTTGAAGACTCAAAAGGAAAAGCTTATGGAGGAGAAGGTTGAAACTGAGAACCTTATGGTAGTGGAGAGGTCCACGGTGAAGATGTGTTATCGGGGTGGTAACCAGATATACAAACATTTTTGCGATACCTCCAACTACCGAACTGGATTTGGCTGGATATCTTACTTTCCAGATTTCCAAAAGCCTGTTGAGGAGAGGGATTTTGCCTTTGTGGAGGAGTTGGATGAGTCTCTTGGCATCACCCCACCTTACAATGATCTGGAAACGGGCCCTGATGACCTCTTCTTCAACGAATTCCTATCCAAACCTCTTCCTTGGTCCGCTCATGATTCTGGCCCGGTTTCATCTGAACTGGCTCTAGTCCTCAATCCCAATGTTTTACCTGATGCTGGTGGTCAGGAGAGGGTTATTACCAAGACTAGTGACAGGATTGAGGAGTTTGGACCTCAGTTCAGATACCAGAGATAAAAGACTTAATTTTTTCTTCTTTGTTTTTGAGTGTTTTTAGAACTTTTTGTATTTTGTAAGCCTTGGCCACCGATGCCTTATACTTAATGGAAAGTTTGATGTTGGAAGGACAAGATTCATGGATGAATGCTTTATTCTTTGATTCTTTACTTTCAGTGATAACACTTGGTTTCTTTTGTAGTACATAAGAGTTTTGATCACTTGTGGATCAGTGCATGTGTTTTTCAGGCTCTTAAGGCCATGCAAGAGACATGACAACACTTGGATAATTTTTTGTAAAATTTTGATCTCTTATGGATCAGTGTTGTATCTTTGGGCTCTTAAGGCCATGCAAGAGACGTGGCAACACTTAGTTTATTTTCTCATAAAATTTTGATCTCTTGTGGACCAGTGTTGTGTCTTCGGGCTCTTGAGGCCATGTGAGAAACATGGCAACACTTAGTTTATTTTCACAAAATTCTAATCTCTTTTGGATCAGTGTTGTGTCTTCAGGATCTTGAGGCCATGCGAGAGACGTGACAACACTTAGTTTATTTTCGCAAAATTCTGATATCTTCTGGATCAGTGTTGTGTCTTCAGGCTCTTGAGGCCATGCGAGAGATGTGACAACACTTAGTTTATTTTCGCAAAATTTTGATCTCTTCTGGATTAGTGTTGTGTCTTCGGGCTTTTGAGGCCATGCGAGAGACGTGACAACACTTAGTTTATTTTTGCATCAGTAATCGTCTGTAAGTTATCTTTACCAAAAAAGATAATTTTACTGATGTCAACTTAACTGGTCTGGCATTGAAGCCTTTTTATAAAAACAAATAAGGTAAGATAAAAATTGAATTCGCCCATTATTGGTAGTACCTCTTTCGGCGAGAGGCGTTCTGGGAGTTTGGTTCCATTCTACCATCTTCGTTTCTACGGACATGATATGTTCCGTGTCCGATAACTTCGGTGATGGTGTATAGGCCTTCCTAAGGCTCCCTGAACTTGCCTACGAGTCTAATTTTCTGCCTAAGGACCATGTCCCCGACTTGGAACTCTTTTCTTTTGACTTTTTGATTGAAATGGTTTCGGACATGTTGTTGGTAGACTGCCAACCTTATTCCTACTGCTTCTTTTCTTTCATCCAGTAGATCAAGGTTGTGAGACAGATGCTGGTTGTTGGGGCCATCTTCCTGGGCTTGGATCTTGAGGGTTGGAACTTTGACTTTTGTGGGGATCACAGCCTCAGCGCCGTATGCCATGGCGAAGGGTGTTTCTCCAGTGGGTTGCCTGGGTGTCGTTCTGTATGACCAGAGTACTTCAGGCGGTTTATCTAACCAGGCCCCTTTAGCTTCTTCGAGCTTCTTTGCGAGAGTGTCGAAGATGGTTTGATTTATCCTTTTAGCTTGCCCATTCCCTTGTGGGTACCTGACCGACGATGTGTTCTAATTAATGCCATGTTCGGCCAAAAATACCCTTATCTTATTGTTGTCCGAGTTTTTTCCATTATCCATCACAATTGTCTTGGTAACCCGAATCTGCATATTATGTGGCTCCAGATGAACTTGATGGCATGGCTACTTTTAATTGTTGGATAAGCTTCAGCTTCTACCCATTTTATGAAATAGTCAGTGGCTAAGAGAACGTGGGTGGTTCACTGTATGGCCTTCGGGAGAGGGCCCACGATATCCATTCCCCATTGGGCGAAGGGGTGCGGGACCATAGTCGGGTGTAAGAACTCTGGTGTTGGTGGTCAATGGATGGCATCTCCATGCATTTGGCATGCTTTGCACCTTCGGACATAGTCCTCAGCGTCCCGTGACAAATAAGGCCAAAAGTAGCCTTGGGAGAGTATTTTATGAGAGAGGGATCTTCCTCCAGAGTGGTTCCTGCATGACCCGCTGTGGATTTTTTCCATCACTACCCTTGCTTCAGAGGGGGTTACACACTTTAAGTATGGGCCTGAGAAAGATTTCCGATAGAGTTTCCCTCTTATGATTTAATATCGGGTTGAATTCCTCCTGATCTTATGAGCTTCAGCTTTGTTCTCTGGGAGTGTCCCTTACCTGAGGTAATCCACTAAGGGATCCATCCAGCTGGGTTCCCATAGAATAAGAATCATATGATCGGACTCTTGCATGTTTGATCTGGCTAAAAAGTCCACCAACACGACCCGGGTCAGATCTTCTCTAGCTGAGGATGCCTGACCGGCCAGATGGCCTGCTACGGTGTTTTCATTCTTCGGGATTTGCGTGAAAACTATTTTTTGAAAGTGCTTTGTCTCTTTTAACAAGAGTGCCCGATAAGATTCCATCTTTGCATCCTTTGTCTCGTATTCCCCCTTGATCTGCCGGATGACTAACTGGGAGTCACTGTGCACCGTTAAGGCCTAGATCTAAAGGCTTTTGGCCAATCTTAAACTAGAAATGACTACTTCATACTCGGCCTCATTGTTGGTGGATGGGAATTGTAGTTGCACCGATATATGAAAATGAGTACCATCGGGCATTTGAATCTCCAGGCCAATCCCGGACCCATTTGAACTGGCTGACCCATTAACAAATAGCTTCCAGGTATCCGACTCGTGGTGTTGATTGGCATCCTCAGTTTTCTCCTCAAGTAGGAAATCAGCTACCGCCTGACCCTTAATGGAGACCCGGGGTACGTAAGTAATATCATATATGCCCAATTCAATGACCCACTTGGAGATTCTGTCAGATAAGTCAGGTTTAGACATAATGACCCGAATAGGAGTGGAGGTCGGGACAATGATCGGATGCGCCTCAAAGAAATGCATGAGTCTTCATTTGGCATTTACCAATGACAGAACGCACCAGTTTCTCTTATATGTTGTATCGGGTTTCAGCCTTTGCCAAGGATTTGCTAGTATAGAAAATAGGCATCGGTAAGCTTCCATCCTCCCTGAGGGTTGCACTGGTTGAAATAGAGAAAATTGCCAGATAAAGATATAACACCTCATCGGGCTCCGGTGTGGCGAGGATTGGAGGTTTAACCATGTACTCATTCAATCTTGTGAGGGCTTCAGATTGCTCGGGACCCCAGACTTCACCCTTCTTTGCCTTGATTGCCTGAAAGAATGGTCTGCATCAATTTGTAAGTCTTAAGATAAATCTGCTGAGGGCTACCACTCTTCCAGTCAAGACTTGAACATCTTTATGTGTATGGGGTTCTTTCATTTCTATCAGGGCCTTGACTTGTGTCGGGTTGGCCTGAATACCAGTCCGTTTCACAATGTGTCCCAGGCACTGTCCAGATGACACTCCGAATGAACATTTTTTTGGGTTGAGTTCATTCCATGTCTCCTGGGGGTGTCAAATACTTGCTGCAAATGTTCTAGATGGTTTCTTTTCTCTCTACTTTTGACCACGGTTTCATCAATATAAGCTTTGATCACAGTACCCATCATCCCCTTAAAGATCCTGTTTACCAATCTCTGGAAGGTAGAACTTGCATTTTTTAGTCCAAAAGGCATAACTCTAAAACAATAAGTACTTGTCTCGGTAATGAAGGATGTTTTTTCCTCATCGGCCGGGTTCATTCTTATCTGATTGTATCCCAAATATGCATCAAGGAAAGTTAAACTCTAGTAGCCAGCGGTAACATCCACCATCTGATTAATTTTTGGCAAAGGAAAGTTGTCCTTCGAGCATGCCCTATTCAGGTCAGTAAAATCAACACAAACTCTCCACTTACCATTCTTCTTCTGGACAACTACAATGTTGGCAAGCCAATCGTTGTACTTGACTTCCCTGATGAAACCTGTCTTAAGCAATCGGGATACATCTTCTGTTATGATCTGGTTCCTATGAGCCCCCATGCGCCTCTGTTTCTGCCTAATCGGTCTTATGTTAGGGTCAATGTGTAAGGAATGTTGGGAAACAGTGGGATCGGTTCCGGGCATATATGTGTGTCCCCAAGCGAAGACATCGGAGTTGCCCTGTAAAAACTGGGTCAGTTCTTTTAATTTATAGTCTGCAAGATTCGTACCTACAAAAGTCACACTTTCGGGTTTATTGGATATTATGGATATTAACTGTAATGGCTCGACCACAATCGAGGTACCCGAGTCCCCATTCTTTAATTATCATTTGGGGTCTGGGCTCCGATCCTCTGTGCGGATGCCCTTCGGGTTTTTCTCCTTCTTGATTTCTTTTAGGGTAACAACATAATACTTCTTTGCAACAACCTGATCTTCTTTGATGTCGATGATGTCAACCTCGTTCGGGCCTATGCACCTCATCATCTGATGCAGGGTTGACGGTACCCCTTGCATTCGGTGGATCCATCCCTTTCCCATAATCAAATTATAAGATGGATTCACATTTACTATAACAAAAGTTTCCAACATAGTCCATTAAGCAGCAGATACTGGTAGTTGGACTTCCCCAATTGGTTCAACCTTTCTTCCGTCGAATCCTGCAATAGGGCTTCGGGAGGTCACAACTTCACTTGGATTGATTTTAAGCTTCTCGAAAGCCCACCTAGTGATGATGTTTGCATTGCTTCCTGGGTCAATCATGACCCACTTAACAAAGCAGTTGGCCATCATCAATATAATAACCAATGGGTCGACATAAGGGGTCTGGATGTTTTGAAGATCTGCTGTAGAAAAAACAATCTGTGTTTCACCTGTCCTATGGTGGACTTCACTAACCTCGTTAATTTTCCTCAACTTTCGGGCTCAATGCAACTGGCTTCTTCCATCTCCTTAGAACTGGGGACACTGAGAATCATGTTGATAATTCTGACTGGTTGTGCAGCAGCGGGATTCCGGGGGGCATTAGGTGCGTGTTGATCGGCCCTCGGTCTATCTCGCTGGATGTAGTCCTGGAGCTCACCTCGAAGTACCATTGCCTCCACTTGGCGTCTGAGATTTCGGCACTCATTGGTAATGTGCCCGAAATCACTGTGGAAGGCACAGTGCTTTGACTTATCCCTTTTATCCAAAGGTTGTCTGATAGGTGGTGGTGGTTGGAAGATTCCCTTGGCTTTATTTTCTTGGTAAAGTTTGGTGAGGCTGACTCTCAAGGGAGTCACTTTCTCCTCAAATCTGGAACGTTTGACTGGGTTCGGGGCTGAAGAACTTGAAGTATTTGAATGTCCCGATGAGGCTAGGCGCTTTCGATCAGTCACTGGCTCTTTGATCGGGTTTCCACATTGACCAAGGCAGCCCTCTTCTGCCTGATGTTTTCTTCCTCTTCTATCCTCATGTACCCTTGGGCTCTGGAATTTAAATATTTAATGCCCGATGGCGGGCGCTTCACTATAGACTGATGAAACTTGGTCCCAGGAATCAAGGCCATCCGGAAGGCTTCAACAGCAGAGTGTTGGTCACGGTTATCGATGGAGGAAGATTCAACATTGAATCGGGACAAGAAGCTTTTCAGGGACTCTCTTTTCTCCTGTATCATCGTGAAGAGGCAGGATATGGTTTTCTTCTGTCTCTTGTTCCCGTAATACTGGGCAATAAAGAGTCTAGTCAGCTGTTGCTAGCTACCGATGGACCCGGGTGGTTATTTCCTGAACCATAACAAAGTTGCATCGACGATACTTATGGAAAACACCTTACACAACAAGGTTTCGTTCTCGGCATACATGGTCATTTTTTAGTGAATCTGGTAGATGTGTTCTTCGAGATCCTTAGTGACATCATAGGGGGTAAATCGAGGCATAATGAACTTATTTGGGAAGGGCTCCCGAGTTACCTCGGGAGTAAATGGTGATTGTATCAACTCAGTTGAGGCCTGGATGGCCAGATCGTCAGTAGATTGGGTTCTCAAGTCCTTTAGAACTCTTATCTAGAACTCGACCATCATCGCCTGAAGCTTCTGGGGGGTCATGGCCTCATCGGTGACAGGGGCCTTACCTAGGCGATGAGAGGATTCAACATGCTCCTCTAACTCGACACCATCTTCTTAATTCTGAGAACGGACATGCGTCGCTACTAGAAGAATGGGTGGAAGAGCCATCATTTCCATAAGCTCTGTGTTACGCTTATTAAGAGCTTGGCTTCGTTCTTCAGCATTTATCAGGCGCTGTAGGATTTGCTCAATGGTTTGAGTACCACCTGCATGACTGTCTTTGGTAGTCGGAGCATCCACCTGAGAACGGGTTACCAACATGGCTGCTTGAAAGGTAGAAGAACAGTATGAACCCAAATCCGGAAGGTGGAGATGAGTAGGAACAAGCTCAACTACAGGGATAGCCAGATGAACACAGATTTGGAGGGCCAAGGTACAACCACAGATCTCGAAACGAATAGGAATAAACTTAGCTATAGAGTTGGGAAGGTGAAGATGAACTCAATGAACTACAAATCTGGAATCAAGAAAATACAGTTCCCCCAAACGACGCCAATGTGTAGATGCTAAAAAATGCACAATACAATAAATGGAATACTTTATTCATATTTTGTTTTCCTTATATACATTCCCTTTTTGGCCCGTGAGCCCATTAGAGCAACATTCATTTGCTTACGTCACTCAATTTCTCTTTTTTACATCATTGACTTGGTTTCCAAGTTAATCTAGAATATTTTTGGTTACTGGGCTTGAAATGGACCCTTATGATCGGGCTTTAGCTACGCCTATTAGGCAAACATGCTTGCGGGCCCGAAGCTTTATGGATCGATAAATCCCACATGTACAACTTGATTTTCATTTCTAAATATAATTTTCTATATTCAGAAAATTAAAAATTAAAAAAAATTGCTTGGTTGAGTTTTCAAAAAACTTTGTTAAAAAAATGGCAATTTTAAGAACTCTCTGTTCCCAAATTACGAATTTATTTATGCCGAAGTTTTCTTCCAAACTCTCTTCATTAATAAATAGTACTATTTTGGTGACTTGGTCTTAATATCATAATTTCTAATTATATAAGAAAATACAAAATAAATAATTCCTTCAATTTTAAGTTCAATTTGTAGATTTGGTATTTCCAAATCGAATGGTCTTGATTAATTTAGATGAAATTTAAATACTAAGAAAAATTGAAATTAAATTTTAGATGTTACATTTTGTAGGTGATAATTAAAGTATTTATTATTTTTATTTATTTATTTTTGTAACGAAACAATTTGAATGGTTAAGAAAGATAAAAAGATAACCATTATAACCTATTTGTCATATAATTACTGATCTAAATCAATTAGTGATGGTCCTTTCACTCGAATTTTTATTCCATTTCGAATGATGATTATCATTTTCATTGTTATTCAAAATGTGTTTTCAAACACGCTTTCATTAAAGAAGTGCTGACAACATTTAAAAATAAATATTGAATTGAGTCATCAAGTAGCACCATTATCCTTTCACTCGAATTTTTATTCCATTTTGAATGATGATTATCATTTTCATTGTTAATCAAAATGTGTTTCAAACACGCTTTAATTAAAGAAGTGCTGACAACGTTTAAAAATAAATACTAAATTGAGTCATCAGGTAGCACCATTGCACAACTAATTTCAATTGTAACCTCGTTTTATATATCAAATAATTAAATTAATTTAAAACTCATTTTGCAAATTCATTGACCATTAAATAAGTTGAACCAAAAAAATTTGTCAAGTGAGCAGTGAGTATAGAACTCCTTATAAATTCACACGGAGAAGCTCATTAACCAAAAAAAAAATTTCATTTTGTATATTGAAAATTTTTCATACTTGTTTTAACTATAAACAATAATCATAAACAAAATTGAGAAAGTGTAATGATAGCATTGAAACATTAGTTTAAACTTTATGGAGTTTTTTAAGTCATGACAAAATTTAATTGGGGGTTTCAAGAACTGTACCTGAATTAGTGAGCTTCTGGAAGGAATAAAGCCCAATGGGCCTCAACATTGGAAAGGTCTGTTTTACTATCAATGAATTAGTCCTAAAGCCCACTAAAATAACTATGCCACGGGCCCATAGGCCCACAGCTTTTAACATTGCGTTGCTGAAAAATAAATAACGGGTGCACAAAAAAATCGTAAAATTATAAAATTAATCGAAACAACTTAAATCAATCAAGGGTTTCGCATCGTTCTTCAATTGTTCGGTACAGTGCTAATTTCAAATTGCAAAAACTATATACTTTTAGTATGCTTTTGGTCCAAAGACAAAAAAATTGTAGAGAGCCAAATCGTACTAACCTAATATATTATATATATAATAATTTTTATTAGGGACACCAAATCACAATTATAGTGCAATAGGAAGTACTTTTCATCTTCTCATTCTTTGGATATGCTTATGATATTTTATGATTAGATAATTTAGATGTGGAATAGAATCATATTTTCATTTATTTCGTTTAGTTTTCAATAATATAATGAATTTCAGTAATATATGCAAAAATAAAAAAATAACCGTGGTACATAACTGATCTTAATGGTTCAATGTGCTAGGTTTTCATCTACCAAGGGTACCATTCTAGTCCAATTTTGAAGGAACCATTAGGTTGCGTTTGGTAACGGTTTGGTGCGGTGTTAGTTTTTGGTTTTGGATTGGGTTGGGTTGGATTTGGTTTGGTGTGGTTTTATTTTTGTTCCAAATCATGTTTGGTGCAGATGGTTTTGGTGTGAGAAAAAGTTATGCTGAAAAACCAAACCATGTTTGGTAGAGTTGGTATGGGTTAAAATATATTAATATTAATATTAAAATAAAAATATATTAATATTATATTAAAATTTATTTTTATTATATTAAAATATATTAATATATTTTTATTATATTAAAATATATTATTATATTTTTATTATATTTTTATTATATTAATATTTTAATATTAATATATTTTAATTTTAATATTAATATTAATATATTAATATATTAATATTAAAATTTATAATATTAAAATATAAATATTATATTCGGTGCTACAGTGATTCAGGTTGCTACAGTGGAGTGCTACAGTACCCGCACCATCCAAAACCATCAAAAAGATGGTTTCAAAATCCTTCACAAATTTGGTAGCATGGTTTGCTACAACAATGATACTATTTTTTGGCATCATTTTACCAAACATGATTTGGTACCATTTTTTGGCACCAAAATCATATTTTTTGCACCAAACATGTTTACAAAACATGCCCTTAGATTCAATAAACTTTCAGATTTAGAGGGAAGCATACCGAACCTGCGTGAACCTCTAGTAATAAGTAGTGTCCAAATTTACTAAAATCCCAAAGACTTAAACAATCACAAAATATTCTGACATGCATACTTCAAATCACTCTAAAAACTGGTATAATAGATAAGAGAAATTTCTCTTACTTATATATAAAATATATATATAAAAAGTTCCTATTATTTAAATTACCCTAAAAAGAACTTAATTATAGTAACTTTTAATTCACGACCCTTTGTTATAATTTTGTGTTCTACTTCTACGCGCAAAAACTTAATTGTAAATGCAAGTTTTTGTTTTTGTTTGATATTTTTTGTTTTTTTGTTTGTTACTATAGTTGTTTTCCAAACAAAAACGTGTTTGACTCTTGTGTTTTGTTTTGAATAGTAAAAAATGTTTGTCGTGCAAGGCGATCCCCACACGAATCGGGTAAACACCAAATTCCATGTTTTTTCCAATTAGGTCAACCCGCTCGGATTTTTTTGACCCCTTTTTGTAAACAAAAAAAAAAAGGTATTTTTTTTTTATTTTTTACTATTCACTCAATATATATATATATATATATATATATATATGTGTATCTATTTATACCACCACCACCGTCGCCGCCTCCAACCACCATTATCACTTCTCTTTGTCCCGAAACACAACCACTGCATCCGACCACTACCACCACCACTTCCCTTTGCCCCAAAACACCACATATACATATGTATATATTTACACAAAAAACATCAATATCAAACATGCTTTGTTTTAGACTTCAACACTCCACAAACACAAACATGTATTTGTATTTTTCTAAATTTCACAACGCGCAACAAACACAAACACAAACAAAAACAAAAACCAAACATGAAGAAGCAAGTATTGTCCTTATAATTATTTTTCTAAAATTGTCTTTTCCTTTTCTTTTTCCTTCTAAACTAATCTATTTTTTGTTGGAAATATCTTCTTTTAAAAATCTTTCTAGGGTGAAGTTATCTATAAATAGTAGCCTCCTCTCAAAGAGTAACATAAAATAGTTACAAAATTTCAGGTAAGGGATAATATTAAAAAATTATAAAATATCATTTTAAATGGTATTAAGTATTAAATTTAGATCATTCCGTTTTCTAATTACAAGGGAAGACTATGTCACATCTTTTTCCTCATGTTTTCCTATGAAACACACGACCAACTTTCTTTTTGTGAGAGGAAAAATCTTTTAATGTTTAAAAAAAAAAAAAAAACAAACAAGAATTAAAAAGGAGCAATGCACTATAAAGTCCAGTATTCTTCCCTACTCATGATATGTGAAATTCTTTTCTTGTTTTCACTACCAAAATATTGAAAATAAAAATTCACAAAACTCTTCCAAGTAAAATAATTTTTAAATTTTTAAGATCTCAACAAAACACACTTTTTTTTTAGAAACAAAACAAGCCTAATTTTTTTAAATTATTACTCTATAATATTTATTTATTTTACTTTTTTCATTTTTATTTTTTAAAAATACTCCGGTCCATGAGTGTATGACGACCTCACTTGACCTTACTTGAACACAAAATTAATTTGAAATTAAATTTTTCCTTTTATAAAATGTCAAAGATGAAAAATAAATAACAAGAACATCTTCAGCTAAATCTCCCTCATCTATATTCCGTGAACCATAATTTAATAGTTTAAACATTACCACATCAATTAAAAATTCTACTTTGGAAGAAAATAGAACTGTCTTTTATCAACCATGTGGCCAACTTTACTCATCAAGTTTCTTATTTTCTGTTTTTACTTTCTAAAATGATAAACTAAAAGTAAAATTTTGTTTCTTAATTTATTTTTACTTTTGCCCTTACATAAAACGTTTCCTCTAGTTATAAAGAAAAGAGGAATAAAAAAAAAATGCTTCCACTTTTTGTTTCCTCTCACTTTCAAAATGATCAAATTTAAAAGTTGTAACTTTGAGACTTTCATGTGCTTTGCATGAATAAATTAAAATATTATTTATAAATAATAATGAATAAATAAATAATAATAAATAAATTAAATATTTTTATAAATTAAATAAAAATAAATGAATAAATAATAAATTAAATTAAATATTTTATAAATTAATAAAAATAATTGAATAAATAAATAATAAATTAAATAATACATAAAAAATATAATAAAATAAATAACAAAAAATAAATAATAAAGTTGTGTCTAAAAGCATAGCACATGCTTTTGCTATGCTTCGGCTTACATTTTTTTCACAGTTGATACAGTTTTTACGTGCAATTTTTATCTAAAGTTGTATACTATTGTTTATGTAATATTTACAATATAGTTGATTTTATTTGAAAAATAAAAAAATAAAAACAAATATTTTTTAGTAAACATACTTTTTGTTTTTGAAAAAAAATCAAATTTAGTAAATAATATTTTACTTTATGGTTCTCTTATGAGAATCAAAATCATTAATTCTACTTCTTAAGGAAACGGAATTAGAAAATATTTTTTTGTTAGTAAACATACCCATAGAGTTGCTATCCATGGACTCAAAGTGGAGGTTCCTCATACCATACATGATACATCTAAGTATATATATATATATATATAGGGTAAAGTGCATAAACCCTCATGAACTATTGCACTTTTGCAACTAACCTCCCTAAACTAAAACAAACCCCCTCAACTATCAATTTGTCGCAATTTGCTCCAATTATATTGCAAAAGACTATCTTACCCTTATTATTATATTTGTTAATTATTTAAACTATATAAATATCATTTCTCTTAGTTAGAGTATTAATTATACTAGTCACCTTAAATGTATTAGAGTAAATATACTCTCAAATGCTAAAAAAATATAAAGTTATAAGTTGTAATTATTTTATTTTGAAATCAATTACTTGTTATTAAAATTTAATTTCATTTAAATAATAAAACTCATGATCCTATTTAATTTTTTTTTATGTGAAATGTAAACTTCTTTTTATGAAACATATTCATAAATAAATCACAAATTACTTAGATAGTATTCACCTTTTGATTGTCTCATATTATATATATAAATAGTTTTAATTAATTAGCTAAGCATTTTAGAATTTTATTTAATTCTTATTTAAACAATCTAAAAGAAGGATTCAAAACATAAAATTTTCAAAATCATGTGTAATTTTATATAAGTTTGAATGAAGAATATGTCATCAAATTAGTCTCAATTAATTATTTCATAATCTAAGTTAAAAAAAAATGGTATTAAGTAACATTTATTAAAGAAAGGGCATTTAGGTCATTTATAAAACTTTTTAAAGAAAATGGGTGCATTTTGCAACAAATATGATAGTTTAGGGGGTTTATTTGCAAATCTAGTCATAGTTTAGGGGGATTTATTGCATTTAACCCTATATATATATAACAAGCTAACTTTAAGCATACATAAAAATACATTAGGGCTGCACACGATTCGATTTGGTGCGGTTCTTGATAAATTTTGAACCAAACCATTATCAATGGTTCTTTGAAATCTGTAACCAGAACCGGAACCATTAGTTAATGAACCAAACCAAACCAAACCATAAAATATATGTTCGGTTCCTAACCACGATTCTTTAAGCCTATTCTTTCAAAAAATATATATTATATAAATGTAAAAAGGTTGTAAAAAGATATGGTTGTGTATGTGTGTAAACCAACACATATTTAAAGATATGTAGAGGGGAAGATAGGGGAGAAACTAGCCTTTTGTACAAAATATACAAGTCAATGCTAATGAGGATAGGAGTTTTGGTGGTGGGCGACGAGAATAGATGTGATGGATGAATGCTTATAAATTATAGGATTTTATGTATATGCGTATAATATTTGTTTAGATGTTATAAAACTATTATGGTGAATTTGTTATTTTATTTAATACACCAATTTATATTTATTTGATGTTATAAATTTATATGAATCTATAATTTTATTAAATATTTTTTTCTTCTATAAGTGAGTTATATATTAATATATATATATATCGGTTCGGTTTCAGACAGATTGATTAACTAATATAGAGTTAAGATGGACAAATTACAAATTGAATAAGTTTTAAATTTTATTTTGATCACATTAACTAAACAAATTACAGATTAATCAACTTTTATTATGTTAAGTCTAAAATACCCTCACCATTACCAAAATGTTTTCTCATACCCAATTCCATTATGGAACAACTTTAAAGATAAAAAACAACAAACACACAAAAACCACCTTCACAACAACAACAATCATCCTTCGATGTTTAGATTTTCACATGCTATTATGTGTAGTTCATTGGATTTATCATATAATCATCTACTGCAACTATCTCTGTACATTTGTATTCTTTTCATTTTTTATTCTACATACAACTATATACAAACAGATACACATATATATATTTTTTACGAATGAAGAATTTACTTGCCCCCAAAGTGTATGTTTATAGACATGTGGAGATTATATATATATATATATATGTTTGCAATGTTAAATGTTCATATTATATTCATTTATGGCCCCATTTTAATTTATTATTTTTAATCAGGTTAAGGTTTTTCTATAGTGGAATCTTGGGGTGACTATATAAAGATCATGTAATTTAGGGTTTCACTTCCTACAATTTCTCTCCAATACTCTCTCGCTCTCTATATATACATGTATATATTCACAATTTAGGTATACGTATATCTACTGGTATGTTCAATTAAAATTGGTTTAATCGATTTCCGATGGACGGAACGCGCGAAACAGCAACGACGTTGAGCTCGGAGGCAAGTGTGAGTGCGAATTATCCTCCACCATTTCTGAGCAAGACGTACAACATGGTGAATGATCCCTCCATCGACGCGGTGGTGTCATGGAGTGTCGGGAACAACAACTTCGTGGTGTGGAACGTGGCCTAATTCGCGCGAGATCCTTTGCCCAAGTATTTCAAGCACAACAACTTCTCTAGCTTCGTCAAACAGTTGAACACTTGTGTGGGTATCTATTTGTTTGTTTTTCAAGGCGATTTGGGTGATTAGGAATTTAGATTTTTCAGTGTCATTTTGGGTTTATCTTCAAAGTTGTTCCAAAATGGAATTGTGTATGAGAAAGCATTGTGAGGGTAATTTAGACTTTACATAAATAAGTTGATCAATCTGTAATTAATTTTGTTAATGTAATTAAATTAGAAATTAAAATTTAAAAGTTTATCATTTTGTATTTTATTCTCTCTAACTCTACTTATATGTTGTTTTTCCTTTTATGTATATGCGTATAATATTTAATTGGATGTTATAAAACTATTATGGTGAATTTGTTATTTTATTTAATACACCAATTTATATTTATTTGATGTTATAAATTTATATGAATCTATAATTTTATTAAATATATATTTTTTCTATAAGTGAATTATATATAAATATATTAATATATATATCGGATCGGTTCGGTTTGATTTCAAACAGTTTGAAACCAGAACTAAACCATATTAGAACGGTTTCACTTTTTGAGAACTGGAAGTCTGGAACCAAACCAAACCAATTCAAAACCCGAATCAAAACACGGATTCGGTTCAGTTTGGACCGGTTCTACAATTTTACAATTTTTTTGTGCACCCCTACAGTACATCAAATACTCCTATAAGTTATGTATTTTAATTTGCTCAGAACTTCATCGTGGTCCAACCTCATCATCTAATGCATTGGTGTATTGAATTCAATTCGTCAAAAGAATAAAGTAAAATAAAATAAACTTGATATTTCTATATATACATATGTATATATATATATATCATATATGTAAACTAAATTTTGTTTATTTTAACCCTTCATTTGCTAAAATTCCACTATTTGTTGGACTAATAGCCATTCTTTTGGCATGAATCTTTTGTCTGAATTGCTCAAAATTTGGCCAACAAAAGATGGTAAGAAGCCACTGTGTTGGGTTTGCTGAATTTGTGTCGTGATGGATTGGACTCTTAACTTAAATCCACATGCCTATTCATAGCCCTGACCACATATTTCAACTTTTGAATCAATAACTATTTCTTTCAAGTTTCTGCCAAATTTTGAATTTGTCAAAATATATTCAATTTTGTTTCCTTGTTTAGTGATGCAATCTTTAATAAAATGCACAAGCAAATATTCAAACTATCAAAACGAGATACAAGAGTACAAATGCAAATTTTAATACAAATAAGATGACATTATACACAAAAAAATTAAAATTTATAGGTATGTTTGATTTGTATTTCTAAATATAATTTTCTGTATTTAGAAAATTAATTTTTTAAAAAAAATTATAAAAAAAATGCATGTCAATTTTAAGAACTCTCTGTTCTCAAATTACGAATTTATTTATGCCGAAGTTTTCTTCCAAACTCTCTTCATTAATAAATACTAAATAGTATTTGGTGACTTGGTCTGAATATCATAATTTCTAATTCCCAAAAACGAGCATATTTTACTTTACAAAATGATGTTGAATCCATGCTACAATATGTTGTTTCCAAACTCCATAAAAGTTGAAAGAATATATTTGAATGCCAATCAATAAAATCGAACGTGATATCCGAAAATTTGGTGCTCTCATATAGTTTTAGTTTTGTATAAAGGAAGTTCACGAGTTGAACACAAGTGGAACTTAAGGCACGTTTGGGAGGTGATTCGTAATTCAAAATAAAAGGAAACTGAATCATAGCAAATCATGTATTGTAGTTTTTTTCTGAAGCGGAATTATGTTTGGTGTTGGTGATTTTGGTTTATGAAAAATGAAAGCTGAAGCAAGTAGAGTATGTTTGGTGGAATTGGTGATTCCACAAATATTGGATCAAAATAAAATTTATTTAATATTTTTAAATAATAAATAAAATTTTAAACTAATTTAAATATTTATTTATTCATTTCTTCAAAATATTTATTTAATTATTTTTATTATTTATTTTTGTTCATTATTTATTTTATTTATTATTTTTAACGATTTATTACTCTTTTTTATTTAATTATTGTTATTTATTTATTATTATTTTTAATTATCAACTATTGACATGAAAGCATGGTTGGGTGTGTTGATTTGGTTTGGGCTAGTTACAGGAATTGAATCACACAAAATCACCTCAAATGGTGATTCCCAAATCAGCCCAAAAGTGAAATCACGAGGAAGTAGAATCAAGCTCCCAAACAATACTTTGATGATTTGGACTATGAATAATATGAAATAACGAAGCAAAATAAGAGCTCCCAAACAGGCCCTTAAACTCGTGGCATCTGCAGCAGGATAAACCATCCACTCTCAATCTAGGTCCCCATAATTATAAATATTCAATTTTCTTACTTTTGACACTAATTAAGTTGCATTATCTTATTTTGAAAGTTGGTTAAGTTGCATTTGAATCCTACCCTTAAAGTTTATATTTTTATGCCAAAAGTGCAAAATACCCTCTAACTATGTTCAAGTGAGCAAAATACTCCTTGTACTACGATAATGAGCAAATCAATCCCTCAAATTCTTAAAATTGAGCAAGTTGCCCCCCTAAATCCACTTTTTGAATGTCAAATTATAATTGTACCCATGTTTTAACCTTTTGTAAAAAATAAAAAATAAATATAATACGTAAAAAGACTAAGATACCCTTATTAGTCTTATGTTCATTTGTTACCCAAACATATACTTTAATGGTGTATTTTGTAATTTTGCCTATGTAATATTCTATTTTTTGGATTGATTAGGATTAAATAAAAAAATTAGTTCTATTTTATCTATGCTAAACATGAATAATTTATTTTTAAAATTTTTTATTTTTAATTTATCTATTAATATTTCGTACACTTTTAAAAAAAATCAATTACAAAATAAATTCAAACATATATCCAAATAGACAATGAGGGATCTAGAAAATTATTTTAGGGTGACAACAAAATAATATTTATTTTAGAGGGAGTTGAGAAAAAATAATATATTTTTTGAACCATCACGATAAATAAATAAATAAATTCAATGATAACTATTTTTTAAAAAAAGTAAAAATATACTTCAAAAGATTATAAGAACTAATTTATAATTGATTTGTTTGAATTTGTTTTGTAATTGATTTTTTTAAAAAAAGTGTAAGAATTACTATTAGATAAATTAAAAATTAAAAATTTAAAAATAAATTATTCATGTTTAGTACGGATAAAATAGAAGTATTTTTTTTTAATCTTAATCAATAAAAAAATAGAATATTACATAGACAAAATTGTAAAATACACCATTGAAGTATGGTGTTTGGGTAACAAATAAATATAGGATTAATGAAGGTATCTTTAGTCTTTTTATTTTTATTATAAAAGATTAAAACATAGGTACAATTGTAATTTGACATTCAAAAAGTGGGTTAAGGGGATAATTTGTTCAATTTTGATAACTTTAGGGACTATTTTGCTTACGTATTTTATAATTGAAGGATAGTTTACTTTTGTAGTAGATGGGGGTATTTTGCTCATTTTTTATAGGTATTTTGCACTTTTGCCAAAATTTATTAACATATGTATAGCCAACCATATTTATTGTAAATATCAATAATTATATTTCTTAACTATGGATGATGAATTTATTGAAAAACCTTGTTATTCGGGAACTATTATCAGATTCATGAGAGATAAGAGCAGTGCAATTCAAACATGGAAGAATTGTCACTGTTCAACATGATGAGAGTAATGAGAGTAAGACCCTATTGAGAATTTAAAACATGTTTTTATAGGAATTAACTATTGCTATGTTAGATAAAATTGAAAATTAATTACTAATTTTTTTAAGATATGAATTTCAAGTACAGGTTTTAAGTAGTGTTTAAAGAAATTATATTTTCTGATATTTTTATAAATGTTAAGTTTTCAGATTTCAGTGTTGATCATATCACTTAAAATTTTATTGAGTGATACTTAATATTTTTAGCCATATTCAAATTTTTTATCAAAATATATTTAACTCCATAAGTGCTAAATTTGTTTGGAATATATCTTTTATTTATTTATTTTGGGAAATAGTCAACTATATCTTCAATTCTACATAATACTATCTTTTTAACCACCTATGTGTCAATGTGCATTCAAAAGTGGAGACTGAAGACATCATTCACAAATTGATCACAGATGAGACTAATAATATTCAAACACATCCCACCATGACATCAATTTGGTAAAGAAGCAAACGGAACCTTACTTAATGGATATCCTTGTCAATTCCCACTTTATATCTAATCTTCATTTTTTTACTTAATTACTACTTGATTATCAAAAGAAAATCAAGTAAAATTTTGATCTTTCAAAAAGTTATATTATTGCTTGACTATCCAGTGAATATATAAAATGAGAGGAAATTCAAACGTCAAACAATTATTTTTTATCTGAACCCAATTGATATTGTATGCTTGAAGGAAAGAGATACATATATACATTTACACACAGATTGGTATATTCTGATAATTTTTATTTTCTCATATCTAAATTTAAGCCTATGGGTCAGGTACTTAAGCATAGACCTTGGTCATAATATTCGAGCCTAGTGTGTAATGGCCAAACTTTTATTTTGCCCACCTACTCTACCTGATGACCTATGTAGGCTGTAGCATAAAATTAGATTTCTTTTTTCAATGAAATTGTAAGAAACTATTATTTTTCTAATTTAAATAGAAAAGAGAATATTTTAGGTAGCAAAATACCTTTATAATTTTGGGGGGGGGGGGGGGGGGGGGGGGGGGGGGGGGGAGAAGAGGGGGGGGAAGAAACTATTATTTTTCTAATTTAAATAGAAAAGAGAATATTTTAGGTAGCAAAATACCTTTATAATTTTGGGGGGGGAAGGGGGTTAGATGAATTTCCTTATTAATATTTATCATTAGTTTCAAAATAATAAATAATCAAAAATAATAATATTAAATTCACAGTATAATATTGTTCACTTTAGGCCGAACTTTTGTACAATTTTGTTCTTGGATTTTCCCTCAAAATACCTCATACCAATTGAAAAGAATATTTCACATATAACTACTTCACCATCACTATACTCGGGCGATATGGAACGTCATATTTTGTAACACTTTCAACCTTTAAATTTTAGACGCTTTCTCCCAAAATATATAGCCATATATATATTAGAAATTTGGGCGAGTATTTTTTTCTTAATAATAAATGTTAAAAAGTTATTGCCATATAGGAACCTATTAGAAGTCTCTAAATAGTCAAACACATAAAATAAGCAGTAGTAAAAATTATTGTGTTTTTGGCAAATATTTTTAAGGTCCGTTCACTTGGGTTGTTTTAGAATTGTATTAAGGTTGCAATTACATGGAATTGAAATTCCACCAATGAAATTCTAAATGATAAGTTTTGAAATTCAAGTATAATTATATTTCAATCCAAATTCAATTTGAATGTGAATTTTAATCATAAATTCAATTTAAAAGTAAAATATTATAAATCTTGAATTAAATTAGACAATATAGATAGATCTAAATATGTAAATATAGGTATACAAATATGAATATATATGTATACAAGTAAAAATTACATGCATTGCACGTAAGTAACCCTCAATGAGTATATAAGATTTTATTAAAAATTAATATAATAAATTAAAAAATTAATTCTTATTAATGGAAGTTAATTCTTATTATTGAACCAAAATAAACATAACAGTTTCAAACCTCTTAAAGGACATTTGAAACTAAAAATAAAACTATATAAATGGTGTTTCATGACATTAAAGGTCAAATAAATTTGTTGAGATATTTGAGGAGTATGAAGTGGAAGGGTGTTAAGGTAAGGCACAGAGGCACATAGCCCCCAATGGGGGCAAGTGCTCTCAATCAATTTTTTATTTTATTTTATATTTTAATGATAATTTAAATATTTTAAAAAATATATAGATAAAAAATAAGATTTGTCCCATTTAATTTTGAAAATTTTAGACTTATTGCCCCTAATGTTATGAATTATCCCAATTAAAAAAAATTCTGGCTCCGTACCTGTGTGTGTGGAAGATGATGTTGTTGTTATTTATATTGATGCTCATAAAAAATGAAATAACAACATTCGTCGTGGCAGATTGCGAAAGTGATTATAATAATAAATGCTTGGAACACAAAATCTGGAATTATGCTCGATACAATGTTTATAGTGGTGGTACTATATAACAATGTTTATAACGTTGTTTTATTTTCTTGTTACGCGAATTTTTTTACAGGTACAGGTTAAAGTAGTCTAAAAAGCTACTTGGAAGATATGATATTTCTACAAGGATACAAAATAAGTAATTCTATAAATAATGTTGTATGCTAAATATTGACAATGATAATAAGGAGGAATGTATAGTCATGGAGTGTTTCATTTAAATATAGTGTGTAAGTAACCAATAAATTTTCCAACTGATCATAAACTTTTTACTTTCATAGAAATTAATTCTCAATTTTTTTAGGATGGTATAAAAATGCTCAGGAACAAAAATAATTCTCAAAGTAACAATAAATTCTTGTAATAATTTATAAAAAAATTAGTGTAACGGTTGGAAAAGATGTTTGAAATTGTTATGTTTTTTTGTTTATTTTGGTAAAAAACTATTGTAAATTAAATTCACATCTTTATCATTCGTCGACCAAATCAAGAACAAAAAAATATAATCAAATAGAATAAAAGACCAATATCTATTCATTTGTGAATCGTGAGTTAACTCTCTGTAACTCAAACTAATACAAAGAGTTACAAAAATCAAACTAAAGGAAATATTAAAAATAAAAAAACAAAAAGTCCTCTAAACCAAACTAATATATAGTTCAGGCCAACCCTGAAATTTTGAAAATACGTAAAGGTCCTAGGCGAGATCAAGTGTGAGACCCTTTATACATAAGACTTTACAAACATAAAAAATGATAATTGTAAATTTTTTAATAAAAAATACATTAAATATATTAATATTAAAAAAATTAAAAACAACTTCCATCTTGGTGTTGTCATGATAGTCGCGAGAACTTTCTTAGAGAGGTTTGATTTAGATTTAGATTAGGCTCAATTTCAATATTTGACCACTTATTTTAATACATTTATTTCTAAAAACCAATTTAAATAAATAAACCACGCTATATATCAAAAATATTAAAATTTTATTAAAATCAAAATCTAATATAGTTGATTTAAAAGTAAACCCTAAACATATCCACACCCTCAAATATATCATAAACCAAAAAAAGAATACAATTAACAACATATCAAATAAAAAAGGATAAAAGAATATCTAAAATATACAACAAAATATAATTTCTTAAAATCAAACTGATATATAGTTGATTTAAAAGTAAATCATAAATATATCCAAAACAAAATCCTCAAATATATTAGAAACTAAATAAAGAGTAAAAGAATATGTAAAAAAAAAAAATAGAAAAGAATATTAAAAATATATATATAATGAAACTAAGAATTAAAAGGACTAAAAGTATATAATATTGTCACGTGAATCCGACTCCTCAAACTCAAACGAATACATATAAATATAGAAACACAAAGTAAACAAATCAAATTAATATAACCAAAACTAAAAAATTCTCAAATTAATTCATTTAAGCAAAAAAAAAAAATGAATTAATTTTTCACACTCATATATTGCGTAGGGTCCTCCTCCATGCATATGCACCACCATATTTTAATCTTAATAAAATAATGCTAATCTATAAGAGTAAAAATATTATACTCTAACTCGTAGTATTAGAACATTCTTACCGTAATTTTTTTTATCAAATATGTAATACTACGTTCTTATCGTAACTGTAAAGTCTGATTTGGTAGTCTAATTGTAGAACTGGTTACCTGTGGTACTAATTGTAGAGAAGTACAATTTGTGTTGTAGAATAAAAAAAGTAAGTATAATTTATTTGGAAATAATATATAATTTATAAAAATAAATAAAAAATAAATTTAAAATCTTAGTTGCAACCAACTAAGATTTGTGATATTTTATTTATTAAAATTAGATTTTCGTGTCCAAAATTATCTCCAATACAAATAGGATTATAATTATTAATTACATCTATTCAGTATTATAATCGATTTAGGACATTTTTCATTGTAATCAACCGTTCATTTAATTTAGGAATGTGTATACATATCATGAATTCATAAAATATAACACCAAAATAAAATTGATAATTATTTTTAACTATACATTATATTTGAATTAAAATAAACTATAAATTAAAAATTAGGGTTAGAAATTTTTTACACTTTTAATATTAGTATATATAGATAGATATAGATATATATATGCATGTTTATATATATGTGTGTATGTATATGTATGTGCATGTGATATACATGTATGTAGAGCCGGCAATTCGTGTCAGTGTGTCGACCCACGGGTCGACCATGTAATCTGACACTAGTCGACACGAAAATTAAATATTTTAAATTTGACACAATCCAACACGAAAAATAAAAAAATAAAAAATAAAAATGAAATTGAAATTGAAATTGAATTTGACACCATTCAGTAATAGTTTATTAATATATTTCAATCCATGGCCAATTAGAGAACAAAAAAAAATTGCAAATAAATATAACAATAAATATAATCGTGTCAAACGTGTCATTTCGTGTCAGAAATTGCTAGCTGATGTATGTATGTGAATGGGTAAATATGTGTTTAAAAACGTGTATATATGTATATATAGGGATGTGTATATATGTGTAGCTATATCTTTATGTGTATTCATATTTGTATATGTATATGTGTTGGTACATATATATATATATATATATAAATATAAATAAATATATACACACATATATATGTGTGTATATTCATATTTGTATATACACACATATATATTTATATTTGTATATATATAGGTCTTTATCTATATATATGTATGAATGTTTGTGGTTGTGAAAAATTAGTTGTTAGAAAGAGAATATTTAATTAGGGGTGCACACGATTCGATTTCGAAAGAAACCGGAACCGAACCATTATTTTCGGTTCCTTAAAAATGAAAACTGGAACCAAACCGTTAATGCAAAGAACCGAACTGTTTTTTCCGATTCAATTCTGGTTTGTACTATCGCCTTTCAAAAAAATTAAAAACGTTAAGTATCAAAACATAATATAATTATAAACTAAATAAACATAGTATCTCAACTAATGCCCTTGTGGTTTAATGATATTTCTATTCCTTCTTAAATTGGGAGAAGTCTGGGGTTCGATCCCTATAGGGCTCATGCGTGGGTATGTGAGTTCCTTAACATTAAAAAAATATAAAAAATTTCAACTATTACAAACTCAAAATAAATTGTATAATTAGTGAAATGGAAGTAATTATTTCAAAATTACATCTCCTAAAATTATTAACCTTATAATTATTTACTTATAACTTTTAAATTGTATATAAGTAAAAATATAATACTAATAAAAAATAATAAGAATAAAAAAAAACCGGTTCTGTTCTGGTTCTGTTCAGTTCTACATGGTTAAGAACCATAACCGAACCTAAAAATTTGATTCTTTAATTTTCGGAATTGGAACCGAATTGAACCACCTTGAAACCGAACCAAACCATCGGTTCCGGTTCGGTTTTTTCTGCTCTTTGTGCACCCCTATATTTAAGGAGTTGAAGATTTGAAAAATATTTGGTATTAGAAATCACACCTTCTCATGTAGGATTCATTGTGTTGATTTGGAATTGGAATACAATTCCAAATCATATCATTTTTGAACAACCAAATAATAAATTTTTTGAAATTAGGATGCAATGCCAAATCCAGCCCAAAACAATGCAACCGAACATACCCTAATAGTTGTCCATTTTATTTCCATCAAAACTTTATTCAAACTTTTGTTACCAAACTAGCCCTTCTGCTCCATTGGTAGGCAAAATTTTATAGTGAAGGAATGGAATAAAATGGAAACTGAAGTTTTCTAGTATGCATCTGGCTAGTTCGAAAAGTTTTCGAGTAACTTGCATGAAAAAATGGATTTGTAAATTTAGATAGCATGAAAGGAGAAAAAATCTACTTAACAAAATTGCCCTTGGGATTTTTTGTTTTGTTTTTGTTTTTGTTTTAAGATAATTGTGGTGTTCGGACCAGCTTATGCACACCTTGACTAATTTACGAGATCCTGAAATTAACGACCGGTTCAACCATTCAGTGAACCAAACTTTCTATAACTAAACATAAAACCTAATCTTTCTTGGGATTTAAATACAAATAACAATAATAGTGTATTTAATGCAATATAATTAAAATTATTCATAGCATATGCATGATCTAGTTAGAACCGCATGTTTTTAACCCCACGTTAAAGATGCCAAGCAAAAGCAACATGAATTGTTTACGAGTCACATTTTTTTCGTATTTGTAATCGGATCTACTTCAAGTATGGTTCGTAAGGTTGTGGCACTAATGTATATAATATTATTTTAAGTAATTTGAAAAATATATAGATGGTAAGAAAAATGTTTTAGTGATTTCAATACATGTGAATAAAATGTTACATCGGTAAAAGAAAAATAAAAAATAAAATGTTACATGGATGATTGGGTGATTTGAATCCTGTATTGAGATATTGGAGAGATTAAATGTGATATAATACAATAAATGAATGATAAGACAACTAATTTGGAACATTAGAGAAAACTGACATTTTTTCCAAATTAAGAGTACTTTTCCTTTCTACCTATTTCACCTTAACCTATTGAAGTATTGAGAAATGATATTTAAACTAATTTCAGAAATAGTCAAAGATGGTGAATATCCATCAAACAAGGAATAACTTTTGTTTCAATAAACACATAATTAGCTCCAAAAATAAATCTAAATAAGATATTTTATTATGGTACTGTTTATCCTATAGGTGTCTCCGACTTTTCATGATTAGACTTAAAAAAATATTAATTACTCATCTTGGATTAACACAATATTTACAAAATTATAGAAATAAAACACACACACAAGTATATATATGTATATAATATATAGATAAATCTATCAATTTAAATGTCAGAATTAATTTTATCTTTTATGACAGGACTGATAATCTATCTCCATATTATTATATTTTCTGATTCACCGTATTGATCAATGCATTACGTTTTATTTAATTTATAACGCTTTTAAAAAATGCTGTGATATCGAAATTATTCATATATACTTTTGCTATGTTTTTCATTCTCCTCACCTTAGAATAAGGAAAGATTCATATATACATTTAAGATTAGGAATATATATGGCATATTATTTTGTGCCAACTCGTACTTGGGAGCATATAGTTGGCACTTTATTGTCCTATGTACGAAAAATACACGTGGCCTCTTTGTGTGACTCAACACCTGTACATGAGCCAAGTGCCAAACTTCTAACAACTATACCTTTATATTATATTTAAAATTAACTCTAGCTTTATATTATATTTAAACCTAGCTCTAGCCTTATATTATAATTAAGCTAAACAAAGTGTTTTGTCTTTTAATTAATATCATTCATAGCTTTATTTTATTTAGCAATCTTGAAAAGACTACATACTATATTAGGCATTGCTCTTTTTGAGAAGATTTAGAGGCTCCAAGCTAACCTACTCATATAAGATGTTGGGTTAATTTCATTTACTTGGACAATCATGGTAAAATAAAACTTAAATTATATGAATTTTGTCTTATATATACATATGCAAGGTAATTACAAATAAAGATATATTCATACAGATTTACAGAAATAATTTATTCATACTAAACCGTAATCACCATTGAATATGGTTGAAATGCTTTGTAATCATTTTATTTATTGTGATTGTGATCAATGTTGATAAATTTCTTATTCAATTGTGAAAACTAAACCATTGCCCAAATATATAATGGATAGTTAGTATAGTTTTCATTTTTCTCTTAAGCCCTCTTTAGATTGGTTTTTTAAATGTTATTTTTGGTTTACTGAAAGGAAAAATGTTTTTAAACGGTATTTGACAAAAAATTTAGACGAATTTCTGGACCTTGGAAAAATATTTTAAAAAATGTGGGGTACCAACTTCTCAAAATATCTCCTACTTCTTTTTTTTTTTTTACTTAAAGTCAAAAATTGTGCCAAACATGACTTTAGTTATACAGCGATCCAATAATCAAAATTGAATAGATGTGATATCAATCTAATAATAAAATGAATAACACGCATCTATTGTGGATTTTTTTTTGCATTGTTATACCATAATTGCTTTGAAAACATATTGAACATATCTCCCGTTGACAATGAAATATCATCAATAAGAGGATAGGATCAGTGATTCAATAAGTTCAAATATCAAATATGTATGTTCATGAATATATCACTTTCATCATTAGATGTGTGTATATCAGTCGATCTATTCGAAATATCAAATTCAATAGTTTAAACTTTAATGCCAATTTTTTTATATTGATATATGTTATTAATCAGATGTGTGTATGTATTTTTCCTAGAGAAAGTATTTCACTTAATATTAATGAATTTAATGTTAGAATAAATAATATATTAAAAGAACTAATGGAACTATATCAGGTTTAAAATATGTAAGTCTGAATTGTAATGTCAAGGAGTTTGATTAATTGAAATTAATTTAAAAGATAACTCCAACACTAGTCACTTGTGAGCAAATGCGTAAGTTATTATATGTTTAATATAAAAAACCATGAACACGGTGCAATAAAGTATTAGTATTACCAAAATTAATGTATCAAATTTAAAACATTGAAGCGAGAAATGTAAAGTTAAGTCTTAAATTCTTCATAAATACAAAGTTAATTAAAACGTAACTATTTAAAACATTCACCCACACACATGTACAATGTGAAAATTATAATTCGTTCGGTGAATATATATATATATATATATATATATATATGTGGGATAAAATCCAATACAATTTTACACAATTTAAGTACCAAATTATTATAATTAGTATTATTATTTGTAAAAAAATTGTTACAATTACTAGAATCAACAAAATCAGACAATTATAATTTACTCCTATAATCACTTTGTTAATCACATTTTAGTCTATATATATATATATATATTTAGTTGACCAAAGATCTAACTTGACATGGAGAAAGTATATTCAATGGAGGGCTGCGATCTTCTAACTAGGTTGACCCACCCTCTGAAATTCCCATACTAGTCATTTCAAAGGGCGAGCCCTCTCACAATTGGAGCACACACAAATACACACAGTTGTGTCATGTGTGTGTATATATATATATATATATGTGCAGGGAGAGAAGGCTAAAGACGTTTAAAATTCGAGAGAGAGTCGAACAACAAACAAAGCCAACATCACATGGAAGAAGAGCTACCTCCACCACGTCTACCGTTTCTTCTCTCCACCAATTAGGGTTCTTCTCTCTCCTCACTTTCTCTCTCTAGACTCTCGCAGCTGTTACTGCTGCAATTCTCTCTCTCTCTAGAAGTGAAGTGGGCTTTTTGGATCTTGTGGTTGATCTTGATTGATTGATTGATCTGGGTTTGTTTCAGAATTGGGTGATCTGTAGACGAGAGAGATGGAGGAGAGTCGGTTGTGCCAGTGGACCGTGGTCCGATCGATTCTCGCTATCATTCAATGGTGGGGTTTCAATGTCACTGTTATCATCATGAACAAATGGATCTTTCAGGTCTGTTTCTCTATTCATATCCGTATCAACTGGCTATCCATATATATATATATATATATATTTATTTTTGTATGTATATATGGAAGTGTGTATAGATATTATATTAGATGGGTTCTTGGGTCGGCTCAATTTTGTTAAATTTTTATGATCTTCGAATTGGGTATTATGAATTTTATCTATTGAATGTTTCTTGTGATGAATTTTGTGTGAATTGTATGAAATTGACATTTTATTCTTCCAATTTTGGTAATTATAAAGTTTAGTGTTGATAAAGAGATAGGGAGTGATGTCTATTTGTGATAAACAAAAACATTGCATTCATGTTGCAGAAATGAGAACGTTAAAATGGACGTTTGGATGAGGGTAGGGGCAGACCAAATTTAATATAGGACGAATTAACCAGAAATGATATTCAGTAAAAAGAATAATCAGGATATATATATATATATATATTTAATATCTATCTAAGATTGCATGTTGGAGAGATAAATAGAAAATTTAGCATGACATGAGAGTGGACTAGACCAGCCATAGTTATTTAAGGAACTACTATAGACACTAAACATAGAAGAATGGAAAATCATGCGGTAGACTCCATTCGCGTGTCAATCTAAAACTACATACCGGAGAGCTGGATAGAAAGAGTTGCATGACATGGGAGGTGTACTAGACCTGCCATAGTTCTTTATACAATAACTATAGACACTACACATACTCTATGAGACAAAAAGTCTGATGGAAGGAAAAATATACCCAATAAGTGATTGTAGTAGAATTCAAATGTTGAGATAGATCATAGATGTATGGGAAGACAAATGAGGTTAAATCCTACTGAAAACATTTGTACGATGAAACTCAAATGGAAAAAAGATGAAAAATTCAATACATCAAAGGATTCATCATGTCAGGAGCTATTGCTCATGGGACTATTTTTTTTAGTAGAGATTATACTGGAAAGAGTGATAGTCTAGCTGTTCCCATGGTGATGGCATCCACACCATTCTGTATTGCTATGCTGTGTTTGGTTACAGTTTTGATAGATTTAGGAGATGCATGCATGCTGAGTACTGCAACTCTTTGTGAACCTCAATAATTTAGTTGCTCTAGGTTTTAGTCAGTTTTGCGTTCAAGAGTTATGGGTTAAGGACCTTCAGGTTGACTTGGTATTTGGGGCGAATATGTTTAGACAAATGGATATGGTCTTAGCACCTGTAAATCTGGCCATGAAATGTATTCTCGAATTGTCTCTGTGTGGTGAAGAGTTCTATCTACAGTAGCCACTAGAAATATCTGATGCAATTATGACTATTCTTCACTTTATACTTTATGTGCATGAGAGTTATGGGTAAAAGTTAGTCTCACCCCATGATACTTTATTTTACCAGCACATCACATTTCTTAGTTATATGTGTCTTTTATATCTTAGTATTCTGCTGATGAAATTGCAGTGAATTGATAATTATATATGTATATTTTGGAGCACAGGAACTGCATGATCATGTACACTTGGCATTATTGTCATATTTTATGGTTTTCTGACTTTGTGTCCTTCACAGAAACTGGACTTCAAGTTTCCTTTGTCAGTATCGTGCATACACTTCATATGCTCTGCTATTGGCGCATACATTGTTATAAAGGTGCTCAAACTGAAGCCACTTATTTTGGTTGAGCCTGAAGATCGTTGGAGAAGGATTTTCCCTATGTCATTTGTGTTCTGTGTCAACATAGTGCTGGGGAATGTGAGCTTACGTTACATTCCTGTTTCTTTTATGCAAACCATAAAGTCATTCACACCTGCAACAACAGGTTTGGTTCAGATTAAACATCACCATCATCAAATTTGTTCTTTTTATATTCTGGGTTGTTCCCTATATATTGTCATCACTGCATCTGATTCTAGTGCGTTTGGAACAGTCTTTTTGCAGTGGCTAGTTTGGAGAAAATATTTTGACTGGAGAATTTGGGCTTCACTAGTGCCCATTGTTGGAGGAATTCTTCTTACTTCCGTTACTGAGCTCAGTTTCAATATGTTTGGATTTTGTGCTGCTTTAGTTGGTTGTCTTGCGACTTCTACGAAGACTATACTCGCAGAGTCTTTGCTTCATGGCTACAAGTTTGACAGGTGTTGCCTCCTACTTTTTCCCTTTCAAATTTACGCATACATGCACATTACCCGAATCATTTTTGTTTTTTTATCAAGATTGGTTCAGGTCTGTTTTCAAGCCAATGTTACTTATCTATGAAGAAGAGACCTTCCGACCCAGCTGCCCTGTCTGGCTTAGGCATACTGGGCTTATTAAAGTTAAGAATGCATAATAAGCTACCAATTTCTCTTCTTTAGATTGGTTTAAACAGAACTCATCAAGCTCAGGTTGAGCCATGAATTAATTTCTTCTGCTCCTGAATTTACCGCTTCTTTTAGGTGTCTCATGATAGTTTTCATAGGTTGTATTATCCTGTATCAGTCTTGCTTGTCAATCTTGAGTTTAGGTTTGCTGCCATCTCTTAGACATCACCAAGAAATAAGAGGGATGGAGTTTTACATAAGCTTGATGAAGTGAGCTCTTTTGTTCCTTTGGTTCTTTTGAAATTGTGGATGGTTCTGGGAATTCTTCTGTATAGGATTGGAATTGTCTGCTGTCATTAGTGATAGGTATTGAGATTATTCTATTTGGCTCTCCATGAGTAAGCCATCACACAATCACATAAGGAAGTCATTTTTTATTCATATTATTCAGGAGATTGGGTTTTAGTAAATTGGAGTCTGCTTGGTTAAACAACCTAGTCACATAACTAGAAATTCCAAAACTTTCATTTTCACAATTACAGTTCATCAAATACAATTCATGCGACTACAAAGCTGGATTGAGTTATATAAATGTTGAGCATAGGTTACTTTTACACTCCCTGTTGCTATAATAAAGTTTGCTGGTCAACTAGTGAGTTCGTTGGAGGTGCTGTTGCATTGCAGGTTTTCACACTTCAGTCCACAAGTGTGGCTGGAAAGCTAATCTAGAAAGGATAGCAAAATATTTTTTCTTCTTTTTCTTCTGAGGTGGACTGAATGTGCCTTTTTCAGCACATTACTTGTAATTTAAGATATATTGGAGCAACTCTTCAATGATGCATAGAATCATACGTGTTACTTTTATGTTGCACATCAAAAAAGTGTGCAAGACATGTAATTTTGTTGGACACGTTGGAAGCTGAGTCCCATATCTTAATATTGTAGATTCAGGAAATCATTGTAGGCACATACAGTCCATAAAAAATTAGTGATTTCATTTATCATAATATTGATAAAATGGGAATAATATTTTGCATTTTGCCCAAGCAAATTTTTCAGGAAGACATATAGTGAACATCTAGGGGTACAAGAGTTATAGAGGCAATGCCAGAGATCCACAATTATGTCTATTCTATTTGGTTTTGTGCCATGCTGTTGGTGGACCAGAAAGATAGTTAGGAACCTTATAACAGTTATTCCTGTCCCAGCATGTCATAAGATTCTGAAAAAACTATCTATCTATTAAATCTTGATGCCATTATAATGAACATAGATATATTTTAAATGAATGATCGAATGCTTCAATTTAAGTGCTCCGCGGTGCTCTGGCTCCAGAAATTTGGTATGAATTTACTCTTGTGAAGATAATTATAGGTCCTTTTCTGGAGGTTTGTTAGTTTCAGCTCATTCAACAGAACAACGAGCAATTCAAGTGTAATATTGTTTATAGTGTTGTAGTTACTCTCAAGTATTTTATTTCTCTTATGTGATTATTTGTAATACAGTTTTTTCTGATCTAGTGAAATTTTTTGTTTGCTCTCTAGCATAAACACAGTGTACTACATGGCACCTTTTGCAACTATGATCTTGGCTGGCCCTGCACTACTACTTGAGGGAGCTGGGGTTGCAGAATGGGTTCACACACAGGAATCTCTTGCCTCGCCCCTCACCATCATTTTTGGCTCCGGAATTATGGCTTTCTGCCTTAACTTCTCTATCTTTTATGTGATTCACTCTACAACTGCAGTCACCTTTAATGTTGCTGGTAATCTCAAGGTGAGATTAGTTTTGACAATCAGATAAATCATCCTTTCACATGTTTATCTTATTCTGATAGCCATTCGGTCCTATAGGCGAAAATTCTCACATTTATTTATAATATTTTCTGCTGTTACTTTTTAGCATATTTATGCAGATTTTACAACTAGTGTATATATTGTGAAACAACTCATGGGCGGCTTCGGTTTGTCAAAGCCCATTATCCCGTCACCATTCTTAATTCAAAACTCGTTTCTTCTACACAGGTTGCAGTTGCTGTTACATGTTCATGGCTGATATTTAGAAATCCAATCTCAGCTTTGAATGCAGTTGGCTGTTCGATAACGCTAATAGGATGTACATTCTATGGGTATGTGAGGCACTTGCTCTCCCAACAGCCACCTGGAACTCCTCGTACACCCCGGACTCCCCGGAGCCTGAAGGAATTGCTTCCTCTGGTTAGTGAAAAACTGGATGACAAGGTTTGATCAAATACCCAGACAAGGGAAAAATTCATTTATATAAATAGTTATATATATTGACAAGGTTTGGTTGAATTGTCATGCTAAAGATTCCTGGCTGGCTCTGGGAGAATGGTAATAGACACAAATAGGAAAGGAAAACAGAAGTCCACTTCAGTGTTGGTGTAGACTTCTATTAGAATTATTTAAAAATCAATTTATGTAATTTTTCTTATTTTTTATATTGCCTCAAAAAAGTTTCAGGTTTTATTAACCTTTATTCTGAGAAAGTTCTTAATGGCAAGGCTCGTTTTCGTTCTGCATGATCAATGTCTGGTGGTGGGGAGGTGCTTGTTTACTCTTTTAACTCATTATTTTTGTATAAAATATTATAGCAATATGATTTCATAAGCCCAATGAGGTATTTTATTATTCAAGGACCTCAATTAGGGATGGCAAAAACACCCGTCCCGCCAGGGAACCGCCCCATTTTTTATGGTTATTAACCGCGGTTATGGGGGTTAAAAAAATAAAACCGGTGGTTATGGGGCGGGGGACGGTTTGAGGGGTTCTCTCATTGGGGAACTGCCCTGGCCCAAATCGCATTATTAATATTTAATATTTTATGATTTTTTATATTAAAATTACATAATTATATATTTGTTTGCATTTTTTATAGTAAAATTATATTAATATTCTTAAACAAAATAACTATTTTCTTATCTACCTTCTAAATCTATATATGAAAAATCCTAATTTCTAAATCTTTTGCAAAGATCGTTGATTAATATTTTATGATTTTCATGTGGATTATTATTTTATGTTGGTATAATTGGAGACTTTTATTTAAATTTGTTTATCTAGATTTGAATTACTTGTTAATTTTGAATTATTAAGTTTGTTTTTATGTTAGAAAATTATTGCGATTAAATTAATTGGATAATTTCTTATTTTGGTTTACTTTTAGAAATTATTCCGACTAAATGAATTGAATAATTGGTTGTTTCTTATATAAATCTTCATACTATATTAATGTATTTATATTTTATTTGTTCTTAGGCAAAAAAACGGTTTAATGGGGCGGGTTGGGGCAGTTATGGGGAATGGTGTGACGTTTTGGGGCGGTTATAGGGGTAAGGGTGAGATTTTTAAACGGTTATGGGAAAGTTATGAGATATGAGAATTTTTGCGGTTATGGTTATGGGGATTGAGAAAACCGCCCCAAATCGTCCCATTGCCATCCCTAACCTCAATGTGTAAAATTTATATATCTTTTACTAAAAATACAAGTTCCGTTTGTTCTCTCCATTGAATAAATTACTTCCATGATCCATCAAAGCAAATTGAAATCACGTAACGAAAAAGGGAGGCCAGAAAAAGTTGTTTCCATTGAATAAATTTTGTTTTTAACAAAACTGAAGGAAAACGGATTTTTATTTCTTTTGCAGAAATCCAAAATAAAGAAGTAAAAAAGAAAAGAATTTTTTTTTGCTATTTACATATAAATCATATTTTTTACATGACTGAAAAAGAAACAAAAATTATCTTATTGAATAAATAGTTTCTTATGGTTTGTTGAATTGTTTCTTTTTTTAATTGGACAAAAACGTAAAACGATATCGAACTTAATAATACGAAGGGCATTTATTGAACAAAGTAGGCGACTATAAGATCGAATTCGCTTTTCGTGCTGAACTGGTCGCGTTATTATACCTATAATGATTAAACATAGGTCATCTACCTTCTTTGTTGAAGGCGTGCATACAAAGGGACTTAGACATACAGAGAGAAGTTACTTAAAAATATCCTTGCCAAAGAGTAACACCTATTGTAATGTATTTTTCTTTTCTCACCCCTCATTATATACTATTAGATTGCATCCGACTCGAACCTAACCACCCTGCTTTTGGAGATGATGGAGACTTTACTCTACATCTTGGACCTGTTTTTCAGCCAGAAGTGTTCTACTATCGCTATACATAATGGAAGGAACATTTGCCTATTTATATAACAGATTGTATGGTTGGACACAAATTAAGAAATGAGCTTTTAGTAAGGCATTGTTAAACCCCTAACGCACAATCAAAAGAGAAATGGGCTTGTTGGGAAGAAAAATGGAAATGGGCTTGTTGGGAAGAAAAATGGAGTGCAGCCTATAGATCACATGTAACGCACAATCGGGTTGTTTACGCAATTGATCTCTCTCTATCTATAGAGAGAGAGGGAAAGGTGTGAAAGTAAATAGTAATAGTCTTAAGGCCTTTACGCTACTACTACTACTGTGATGTAGGAGTTTCAAATTGGTTTGTTCTTTAAGGGATTCTCTTTTTATTTTTGGTGGATTAAAATTATAAGAGAAGTGTAAATATATAAAAAAAGAATGCAAATATCAAGTCCAAAAGTGAATTTATGTAGTTCAGTTAGAAAAAGATAAAATAATATATGGTTATTAGCTCTCATAGATTTTATGAATAAGGTTTTTTTTGCAATAAGTCAATAATACATTAATGTGTTTTGCATGAGTTTACCTAAAATAGCTATTTCTTTTGAGAATACAAGCAGAAATTGATTACAATAAAAGAAAAGGCCAACAGACATTGAATCATTTTTGCATGTAGTTGTGCAACACCAAAATAGTGTGAGTGGGTGTTATTTTGTATGAGGGCTGAGTATTAATGCAGGGACCATTCAAAGGATTTAGAGAGGGTTGAATGATTTAGTTTCAAAATATTATTTGAAAAAATATAAATTAGAGAAATTGGAGAAAACTAAAATATGAGTTAGCAATGTGTTTGCATTTGCATCGGAGTTGACTTATAAAATAAAAAAGTAATATATATATATATATATTTGTCACGTTGGAGATCACTTGGGACGTGTAATTTTCTTTATAATTATAAAAAGATAATGTTTTTCATTTTAGAGCTTGTATAACTATTGTCAGCCAATACTTTTTTGGGTGAGCCGGATGATCGTCATCTATAAAAGAGTAGGAATCACTATAACGCCTTCTTTGCAATTGTGAAAAGAATAAAAGAGCAATGTTTTCGACACATTCACAACTTCAATACGATATTGGAGATGTCATTGCTAATTTATATATAAAGCTGGGCATTTGAATTAAATTTAAATAAACGGTAATGAATCATTTCAACTCCACATAATACTGTGGAATAGAACAAAACCATGCCTGCATATGCAAAAACCGGGACTAATATTGATTAACCAGCTTCCAGTTACAAATTGCATGATAAGAATAAGAGCTAAATTATTTTCTTTATTTGAGGCCTAACAAAAAGGTCACCAGACCAAAAACTTTATTATAAATCACTTTTGGCATTGTATAATTCTGTAACTACAAATAAACCTCTATAACATTTACAGTGAGAAAGATTAGCCAAGTTACCTTATATTCCAAAGTTGGGATCATCATACTCATCTCTGTTGACCTCTTTCTCATTGTTCATCTGAAAAGTTAGTTCGTCAATCGAGGGTCGGAGATGGTCACTGGCACAATCCAAAATCAGTAAATGGCAGAATAGCCTCTCAAATCTGCTTTCTATTGAATCAATCTTGATTCCCTATTTTGGTTAGTATTGAGCCAATCATCACCACTTCATGGACATAAATAAGATGGTCAATGAATCCACAATCGATTTTTTTTTTCGATGGGTGTTCTATCTGAAACTTGCATCCGCAGGTTGGGATGAAACATTCTGATAGCAATTACATTGACCCAGCAACAAAATATCTTCCGGGGACAACATCATTTTACCAGTACTCAAGTAGTGTCGAGCAGCACGTCCCCTGCAGTGCACCATTTTGCAACTGCGTTCAGACAATATAACATCTAGAATTTTAAAGGGTACAAGAATTTGATGTTGAAGCAAGCACATACCTTCTTTGCCTTTTCTTGTCAGGGGTTCCTGATAAACGGGAAGCTTCTGATCTTGAAATCTGCCCCAATGCACCAATATATTCATGGAATGCATCACCTTTCGATGCTAAGTAGGACCTTGAGGGAATAATGGACTGAACTATGCTGGAAAGACATGACTTTGATTCACTGCAACATAGGCACAAATTTTTAGCGAAATTCATGTTAACTACGACGAATTCCAAACAAGCACTACATATAATTTATATGAACTTGGGAGAACCAAATAGGAAATCTTCGGAAAAAATTGCAAAGGGTTCCCTCGAGTAGAAATGGAATTAAATTGCTAGCAAGCTAATTAATTGCGTGTACAACCAAATTTTGATTACGATCTCACTTTTGATACTAGGCTTTACACCTGTTATTTATCCACATCCAAATGTATGTAAGCACTATTATTAATGTGAAACTCGGTGCTTATAATCCTTTACCTTTTCAAGGAAATGCCTCTTCTTGGTGGCTCTTTCTCTAAACTCATATTGGTTCTCTTATTGTGATCGACCAATTTCCCTAATGCCATTGCATTAGTAGAGGATTCTAGCATCTCAAAGGCTAAATCCACCCTGTTCGAGGAATTCATATTTGATCCTAAAGAAGCAATTTCCTTTGAATAGAAGCAAATCCCATGTTGCGCAATTGTTGATGTCATCTGCAATTGATCATCGTACCAGCTGAATGGATGTGCTTCGTCGTCACGAACTTGCAATGATTCAATATAGTCCTGCAAAGATTACTGACAGACAATTATTGGATAGCAGATACATGACATAATTTTAAATGGTCTTTCAACATTTAATACAGAAATGATAGTATTTTAGTATTTTTAAAGCAAGAGATAATATGCAATAATTCCTAAATAGCAATATACTTACACAAATCAGCTGTTGACAGTCACCAAGTAACAAATCCGCCTCTGAAATTAGATCAGTCATCCCAGAGGCAAGTTGCAGAACTTGTGATGCATCTTTCAGTCCTGGGGTGACATACTGCCTTAGGTCTGTGCGACAAACCCGAAGTTTTCTCCATGTTTCTTGTACAGAATCACTTGCAACCCGGGACACAGGCTTCTGAATGGGCTTGGATCCCCTACAGAAGTCTATGCGACTACACTCATCCATTCCCTGATACCCTCTTGGAACAGTTTCCGCACCCTCAACGTGAGAATCTCCCATCTCCTCTTCATTACACAGTTCCGCATCTATGTGGTGGGTATTTCCTATGTTTTCTGATATCTTGTGTAATCCAGGTGATAATTTATTAAAATTGTCAACTTCAAGTGGAATGAAGTTCTGCATTAGATCACAGCTTGTAGAAACTGCTTCTTCTAAATCTGCAACATTATCACAAGACACTGTCCTAGCAAACAACAGGGTTCCATCATTAATCTCAGTCTCGGGAACAAAAGATGATTCTGGCACGATGGATATTTCAACTGACTTGCATGTAACATCAATCTGTGAACAGTCTGCTGTTTCTGATTGGTGATAATGATTTATCTCCAACTTCTGCCCTTCGGAATGAAGTAGCTGCTCAGATAATGGGCTGAAGCACCTCTCAGCTGATGGACAGTTTGGAGGAGACGTTATGTTGAAGCGCCTCTCAGCTGATAGACAGTTTGGAGGAGACGCAATCTTCACTTCAATTATTTCACTGTTAGTATCCTCGAGTATTCCTGAAACTACAGGAAACCCATCATCAAAACATTTGTCTTCAGAATCGGAAGATAGTACTGTATCAAGTTTTCTCCGAACATTTCTCCGAGCAAATGCAACCGGGGAACCTGAGGAATCGGAGAATTCACACACTGTATCAAACTGAGCTGCAAAATCATTCTCATCTTGAATGGAGCAGTGCCTTCTTAACATTGCTTCTTTCTTGGCATCAATACTGTTCATTTTTTTGTCGCACACCTTTGACCTGTTATGCACTTTATTATTGTCTAAATCTTCTTCCTTGACCAACGCCATTAAGCTAGACCTTTCTTCCATCAGCAACAATGACTTGGTGATCTCCTTCTCCACGAGTTCAGACAATTGAGACGGGTAACCCCACGAGATAATTTTTGGCAGTATTTGGTGTCCAGCATCAAGATCAAATAACAGTGGATTATAAGTTCTCTGAACTATATTATCTGGACAATTGTAAAATATGGCATAAGTACATCTCAAAGTTACTAGCAAGCTTGTCGTATGACAAAAGTTGTACAAGAGATACATTGTGCATGCAAATCAATTGCTTAAAGAAGCACCACCACATTTTCAGTGGCTAAGCAGGCATTGGGACTACATGTGAATAGGACCACTTAATCTGTGGTTGTACAAAGTACTTAAAATCACGAAACCGTTGTTTGAATATATTATGTTATCTTGACTCGTGTTATCTTGATGTCGTTTTTAAGAAGTTGGGTTTGAGGTTTCTTTGAACATACAATAATGGTGTCATGACTACTAGGGTGGTTGGACTGGTGGATGGAGGGGACAAGGAGAGAATGGTGATATTCAAAAGGAATAATAATACGACAATCCAAACAAGTAATCATAAAAAAAGAACAAACTTATCAAATTTTATGCAATACAAAATGAAAAAAACTTCCCCTGCATCCAGATAATCCTTCTGCGATTGAGGCAACATAAGTCAGAAGAACCAACTTTAAGAAAACCAAGTACACGAGTTTTATTCACTATATTGAAATTTAATCATGAAAATTTTCTGTTTTTGCGTAAGGAATATCTTTAAAACGACTTATTTTCCTACATCCACCCTGGCTGTGATACGAACTGTTTTGTAGGACTCACCTTTACTATATCTTTGACCCTGGCACCAGAATTGGAGATGCATAATGGTTTTACGAATATCTCTCTGACTGTAACCAATAAACCGCTCGAGTAAATAAGGTTGAATATTGGCTTTTTCTGCAGCACAAACCTGCAGAGAATTAAATTTTGACTTTAATGGATAATGAAAACGGATTCATATGATGGAAAACTGGGAAGTGAAAGAATGCATCTCATGCTGCTAGAGATATCATTTTTGCAGTTAAGGATGTGGCAACCATCTCTCTTGATGCTTTTTTCCACTGTCTTAAGCTGTTGATTTTTCTTTCTTTCCTTTCGCTGTTTTCCCTTCTAGTGAAAATGGTCTTTTTCTGTAGTTAATAGTTCTGTTTTGTAATTCATGGCATGCCCTCAACTGTATCCATTGAATTGATTGCTGAAGCTTTTCGATGGAAGGAATTTCACTTACTAATAAGAAACTAAAAAATAAAGATAAAAAAAAATATCTGGGGAAAGTGAAGATGCATTGAAAATTCATACTCTGTATGCATGGTGAAGAAGCTCCCTCGATGATGGTAATCTGAAACACAACTCTAGCCTGTCCATATTGTTTGGGAGGACAGGATTGTCACCTGAAATTATCAAAAAACAATAGTCAAATGTTGAATTAGAAACTAGATGCGAGAACAAAAGGTAGCTTAACCAATGAGCCTTTCTTACTATTGCTGGTCAATATCATGGGCCGCTTTGCAGTCTCCGCAAGTTGCTGTATTGTAGCAATAAAACCACGGTCTTCACAAATAGTAGCATCCACGTCCTCAAAGAGAAGTAACGATTTAAGTTCACTTTGATCACTGGCACTTTTATTATCGCGTACAAGTTTCCCAGGAGCTCCACTGGCAATCTGAAAGTCTTCGTCATCTGATAATGGTATCAGTTCAAATACTTCATTCTTGGACTCTAGGACTGCTGTGCTGTCATGCATGTCAGGGAAGGATTTTAGAAGGATCTTGCTCTCGGAGACCACAGAATTTTCTACTGTCCTGTAAAAGAATCACCATTAATGTGGGATAAGTAATTTGAATATTGGCTTGAGATTTTCATCATGTCTTGATTTTTCTTCAAGGTTTTAATGGTCATAAAAAATGATGGCTAAAACACATGCAGCAGATCATGATGATGTTTCAAGATACCGTTGAAGCCAGTGTGATTCTACAGCTTCCCCAAATCTTTGCTTCACTAGAGCTCCATTCCGCCAGTCTGATGCATTGACCTAGCAAATACAATAGATCCGATGTTTCAGGTTCACGGTTGATATGCTATTCCAGTTATCAAACTATAAACTTCAAGAATGAGTGGTGACTAAAGAGCGTGTTCAATAGAATGATGCACTGCATATTCCCCGGTTTCTATGCATGAAAGAGGCCTAGTTTCCTGATCATATGAGCTGTGAGTCTAAAGCGATCATTAATAGTCAACTGGGGTGCTGGAACATGGTTCATCAACAAGAATGTATTAATTTTAGCAATACCTCAATAACTTGAAAACCTTGCTCCTTTGCACAAGCATATATAGCTGCAGACTTCCCACTCTGCAAGCATAAGGAATACATTATAAACCACCAATCTAAACCAGAAATATACGTATTGATCTAATATAGAAATTAATAGGTGGCAAAGGAATCAAGGCTAGTTCTCTATAGTTTACAAACAACCATGGCTGTTGTTTCAATTTTGTACATCCTCCTCTTTTAGTGCCCGAACGGGCAGATGATCGCTTTCATTTTAAAGAAGTATTCATGAAAAGAAAATTTAGCAAAGCACTTTGACTCCTTCCCCTTTTCATGATATTCATTCATTTTTCTCACTATAGTTCCTTGGGAGCCATATTTATCTTCAGCAGAAAGAAGAAACAAAATCCCAACTTTTTAAAATAATAGCTCTATATAAGAGAGTGCTTAACTATATTATAAAATTAAGAATCTAAAAAAAAGTTTTTGCATGCCAAATAATCTTAATGGCCGACTTATTTTTGTGAGGTTATACAGTGTAAGAACTTTCCAGATAAGTCCTCAAGAATCCAATAAGCAAGTAATCATTCTAATATGTAAAAGGAAATAGTAGTATTAGTTAGCCATATATAAGGATTCATCACACCTAAATCAGAAGAAAAACATTAAACTTACAAATAGACATGACTAAGTTATGATGCATTCTTGAACACGAAAATAATAGCCATAATGGATAGAACATGACAGACAATGAGCATAAGTGTACAAAATGCGGATATATATTGCATTCACTTTCCATTATTTTTATTTATAAACAGAAAGAACATAGATATATACCCCAACTGGTCCTGTAACTAAGAGAACATTCTTCAGACTCATTTCATCTCTATCCTCAGAATCACAGTCACTTTCATAACAGTTATAATCATCGTTTTCCACAATCAATTTATCACCAGTAGTGGAACCTTTGCTGGTTCGATAATCTCTTTCATGCCAAAGACGTAACCACTCACTTATGAACTTCACAGATTCATGGTTACCACATACCTGCACAGCACATAACCAGAAATAATACATGATATCACACATATGAGAACATATTACAACTTAAAACTTGTCTGCATATTATTGGATACACATTGAATAAGTTAACTTCTGGACAAAGAATACACTAACTTGAGATATCTGACCTCATTGGCCTTTTGAGGCTGGTACTTATTTGTCCATAGGCTGTTTTCAGGCTGATTGTTACAACTGTGATAATATGACATCATCCTGTAGGTGCAAAAAAAGAGTTAAAAGCAAACCATCAACCAACCATAACTATTATTCAAGAAAAAAAATGAGGAAGTGAAAATAAAGAATGGCAAACTAAAAAAACTTCAGAACATTCAACAGGCACCACGTGTTTGCAAACCAACATTGTGCCTATAGCACACTTGTCAGCATAATATTTCTAACACGCTATCATGTGTTAGCAAAACAACATCATGCATATAGCACAATTATCTATGTAATGTTTACAGAATTAGAAGTTTGAGCAACAATGTAGTCCACAGAACTCTTAGGTAAAGAATAGGATGTTGAAGGTTAGATCTCTGTACACGTGCCTAGATTGACATCTCCACATTGATTTTTTATTTTATTTTATAAAAAAAATAGAATACAAGTCAGAATAGTATCTGTGAAAACAACGATCACATACTCGAACAGATATGCACACCTATGCTTCCAATAAAATCAGATTTGAAACAGCATTCTGATCAATCAAAGAGTTTCACGAAGTACCAGTTGCATCCACAACAATGTCAAAAGCACAACTTGAATAAAGCGAAATTCATATATAAAATATAGATAAATAAAGCTCAAACACGTGGGAGCTATAAAGATTTAAGAGAACACTCACCCTTCCTGAAGAAAACTACCCTGTTGCCAAACATCTGGGTTAAGCAAACAGCCAGCATGCCCCGAGAAGAAATTGACGCAGTCCATTTCATGGTCCTGCAATATTGCAATGGTCATGGCATAATACTTACTCAAAATTTGCAAAGTACCAATACCGTAATCCATTAACATTTCTGTCAGAGTCGACAAAATCCACTAAAGGGGAGGGGAAAAAAACTACATAGTTAAAGAGATGCAATTTGTACCACTTTTATATCATTTAGCTGTTCATCAGGCAAGGGCCTTGATGACATTAGATGCAAAGATTTTCCTTCAATGGGAGATTGAACCAAAGAGACAACTTCTTGTTGAACAAGACATTTATCCAAATTAATCTCATTCTGGAGCAGCGCTGATTCAGTTGGATGAGAAGTATTTAGAAAGTTATCAAAATCTAAAGACTTAACCGATCCTTCAAAAACCGGTAAGCTTGCGCTTTCTACACTACTGACAAAGCTTTCCTCGGAAATTATCCAATTTCCCCAATCAATGAATGCAAAGTCCTCCTACATGATAAAAATTCAAATTCAATCACAGTTGAGAAAAATGGACCAAAACGTTCATATTAATGCAATTAATTTGACACCTATAACACGCTAGGAGTAAAGAATTTCCTTCTAATAATTAGCAACAGAAAACGTCATACCTGAACCTTCTCAAATACATGGATAGGGGTGAAGGTAATGTTTTTCTCTTTTCTCTCAACAGAGCACCAGTTACTCTCCACAGTACTCTCCTGGTTTCTCCTGCTCAGTTTCAAGGATGAGAAAAATGGATGGATTTGCTTTCCCGCAAATATGCGTGAATGTTCCTGATGAAAAATAAAAGAAAGCTTCTTGAGGGGCCAAAATTTTCATATCATAATCCACTGTATAAATAATAAGATATTCACCCTGAAGCTCTTATGTAACTGAAAACCTTCAAAATTTGCAAAATTTCGAAAGGCAGAACTATAAAAAATTACAAGAATAAAATACAATAAGCAAACCAACAAACACACACAAAATAATAGGTTCATCTTCTACAATTTCATCCACACAACTATACTCTTAAGTAAAATGTAGATAACAAGCACTAAAACCAAAGTTCAGTAACAAGAATAATAACTGATTATGAGAAAATGAAATTTCAAAATTATTGGAAGTTAAAAGAAGCATGTAATTTTGACAAACCTCAGCTGCTATTTTTGCCTCTAAACGTAGATTGGGAATTGGCTGTGATGTATGTTCACTCTGACTGGAGCATGCTTCATTTAGGCCATTATTCATTGCTTTCTTCTTTGGTGTAGTGCTCATCCGTCGCTTTTGCGGTGTAGTACTCACTTGCCGCTTGCGAGGTGTCCTTATATCTCCTATATAAGATATGAAATGAGTTACTCATTTACCAATAAGGACAGGAGATTTCTCTGGTGAATAAGTAAAAGATCTGAAAGTCTTAAGATGATGTAACAACAGGATCTTTCTAAAGAATGTGTCACAAAATGGAGTGAGTATCGCATACAAACTTGTTTCAAAGAACTAGTCAATGTTTAACAAGTCCCGTATTACCATCCTACGGAAATTTTAACTTGATTGAGGGGATTCATCTTAAATACAGGAAATGGCTTATTTAGATGCAACCATTAAGTTGATTTACAGTTGGAGTGACATTAAACAAAGTTGGCCCCAAAAACCTTTTTGCCCCTATCAGTATTCTCCTACTGCTTTACTGAGCGCGCCTTTGCTTTTTCCCTCGTTTATTTCAAATTTCGTGTTTCACTCTCTCTTGTCCTTCCTTCCCCCAATAGCCTATTCCTGGTCTGTGGAGTTTATATCCAAGTTAATGGGCTGCAATAACATTTTAAAAGAAGAAATCGTCTTATACTGTGTTGGAATCATATTTCTCATGCAGTGGTATTTGTAAAATAGTTTCTTTAGTGATTCACCCTTTTCTTTGTGAATTTTAAAGGTTTGAGTTACACTGAAGAGGGCATTTTCCTATTTTCATGCTTATTTTTATGCCACTCAAGCAGCCTTATGAAGCAGAGCTTGGCTCGCTCCAACTTTGGACTAGATTCCTTGGACCAGGCTAGTGCCAACACATCAACCACCTGAGAGCCTGGTCTTCTTTTTCTTTGGTCCGGTATCCAACCCAGGCCTGTTTTATTTTGGATAAAACCTGGGGTTCTTTGAGGTTAATAATGATTATATTGTCAGTTATTATTAGTTGCCAACCTCATGCCGCGAATGTCAAGCACTACTTCCTTTATTTATAATCCTTCTTGTGTGGACCTCATCATATCATACCATGCTATCATAAAGGGTATAGAAAACTAATTTGGGGAAATAATAGAATAAATGACATACTGGCTGCTGATTCTGGGGGTGAGCATGTGATATCATTTTCTTCAGGTGAACCAACACATAGCTGCTCCTCCTGCTGTTTTTTCTGACGGCGTCTCTCTGAAAATTTTAGAACTAAATCAGAAACTATAGAAAATTTAAAAAGGAATTGCATTTTTATAAATGTTGCTAATCTTATTATTCTAATTTGAGTCTCCCATGGTTCAATTCATCTAAATCAAGCAAAGGGTCTTCACTTACTAACTATAACTGGAGAATCTTTGTCATCCACTCTCCTGCTTGGACTCTCTTTTCCATTTAGAGCAACCTATTTTCAAAGTTGAGAAATCTTCATCAAGCAAAAACAGTTGCATGTCATCCACAATACCAGCAGTAACAAACTTGAGTGAGTATCCGAAGTGATGTCATAAGCAGGGTCAGAACAAGAACTTTTCATTGTAAAATGAAATTAAAATTTGAAAGATGTAATAATTTTCCTTTACAATACAACTTTTAGTGCAGATTTCTAACAGCATACAGTCTATCAATGATATTCCAAATGAACGGACATCCATACATCCGTTAAAATTAAGAGGACCTCACAACCTCACAATCCAGTTGTTATAAGGGCACGAGAGCAATGAGAGCTTTCACGTGATAATATGTTTTTATTCTAAATATAATCGAACAAAAAATATATAAATATATAGAATATACAACCAAAAAAAAGAATAGGAAAATACAACTTTAAATACAAAGAGGCTGGAGAAGAAAAAAAATTGGGGAGAAGAACACACTGACACTTAAACCATCAAATGTTGGGCATTCCTTTTCTTCTCTCTTGAATCCTATAGACAACAGATGATATATATATATATATATATATATATATACTACTTATAAAAGTACAAACCCCCACTAATATTTCCAAACATTATTTTTTATTTAAAATATATAAAATAAACAAATAAATTGAATATGTGTGTCTTTTAACTAAAATTAAATGGATATGTCCTTTATATCTTTTCAATTTATATTTTAAATCAAAAATAAAATAAAAATTGAATAGGTGTGTCTTTTAACTAAAATTAAATGAGTGTGTCCTTTATATTTTTTTAATTTATATTTACGTAATTATTTTAACATTTTATTTCTCTAATAATCACGCACTAAAATCTAACAGTGCAATACATAAACTCCTACACATCCCCTTTTATTTTGTATCAATGGCACCTCTTTAACATGTTGCTTCACTCCCAACAGTCATGTTGCTTCATTCTCATCAGTCACCTCTCAAAATCCTCCAAATCACACCCCTTCATCACTATATATATTCCACATCAGTTTTCATGCAAAATTTATCAAACAACGCACATAACCACACACACATTCACACACACAACTTTACACCATACATGGCTTCTCCTTCATTAATATTCTTGTACCACTCATTGTTTTTCTTCTCGCTTTCATTGAAATTATAATGTTTATAGATATATTTCTACTTCATTTATTCACCATAAGTCTTTCATCATGTGCATAGCACATGCTTATTCCTAGTATATATATATGTGTGTGTGTGTATATATATATATGTATGTAGATATGTATGTTAGTATACTGATCAAGTTTTAATAGGTGTTGCCAGGACCATGATGAACACTTTTAGTTTTTCCATTATCTTTGGATTTAAAAGCAAGACTGAGAATATCCAGCGGAATTTGAATGAGCGACATGTAATTCTCTTTTGCATACTGACCATTGAGTCATTGACAACCATTAACAGCCAATTGTAAAAGCAATTGCTAACATTCCTTCCTTTTTTTCCTTTCCCAATAATAATCCAAAGAATAGGGTTTTCCACTATCTTCCTTTTCATTTCTTGTCTCTTTAATCTAATCTTATCATTCCCTTCTCTTTCTCACCAGATTGGTAAAAAGAAAAATGCACTAGTTGAGTTCTCATATATGAACTAATTAAGCTTCACAAGTTGTCAAGAATTAGGGACTCCTCCACCAGGTATTCAAGTTCAATTTTAAAAAAAAAAACCAATTAAGCATGTTTGACCATGCACCAAATTGAAGTAATTTTAACCTTTGCATCAATGCATCAAAAATTGTTCACTTAGTCATAGGGGGCAAAAAACAATGCTTACAGTTAAACAAATACTGCTTTATATGAAGCCAGAACCAACTCTAGCCTTTCACCACCTACAAGCCAACATCAACACTACAAAAATAAGTTCAACAGAACTCTCTTAATTGTTCAATGCTACATTATCAGACTAATAATTGTGAAAGTATTTAGTGTTTTGAACCCAAATGAGAAAACAAAAGCCTCCAGTCAACTGAGACTAATAGCAGATAAAACCTAGTGTGATGTCCTACAAAGCTCAGGTATAGTGATAGTGAAGTGCTTATATATGTGCATGTGTGTCTCCATAGCTGGGAGTAGGGGGTTGCATTGTCGACCTAAGAATGTAATCAATTATAGAAAGAAACCGTAGACTATGAGGCCTTTTGGGGGGTGAAGCCCAAAAACAAAACCGTGCAGCCTGGGGCCAAAGCGGACTCGGTAAGGTTTCTCATTCTTCTAACACTATGTATAATTGTGCATGTATTTTGTGCATATAATTCATTCTTGTTCTTTCCATTAGTTTTCTAAGCAACCAAACATTCACTCAACTGAGCCAAATAGGACTAAAACCTAGTCTCAGTAAGCTCTCTTCTTCAATAACTCAAAGTATACTTGTGTATATGTTTGTGCATATAATTCAATTTTACTTTTCCATTACTTTTCTAAGCAGCCAACTGAGCCTAATAGCTTTCTCATTCTTCAAAAACCAAATCAACGCTACTTGGGTGCTTATATATTATATATATAGTTCCATTCTCTGCTCTCTTTTTTTTCTTGCCTCAATTATATCACCAACCAAACAGACTAAATTGGTCAAAATCGAATGTAATACCTCATCAAATTGAAAGAAGACTCTCCCAAAACTACAATTCACCAAAAATAAACTCAAATTCAAATCGAAAAACCTCAATACATCACCTTTTTTGAAGCTCTTGGCTGAGGCATTGCCTTGGGCTTTCGCTTCCTCGTCTTCTTGCCTTGACTCCCGCAACACTCCTCATCCTCATGGTCTCGATCTACGTCTCCATTGCAACCTCCGTTTTCTTTCGCGGCAATCTCCTGAGACCTGTGCGGGAACAATGTCGACTGGACAAATCGGCGGCGAACAGGTGTCGGTTCCGGCGGAGTCAGATCTACGCCGTCGGTCGCCGCCACAACCGGCGCTTCGTTGGCTGGTTCCTCCATTAGATCAGCTCAATTTGGGTTCTAGGGTTTTGGGGGTGAAATTGGGGGTTTGGGGGAGGAGGACAAATTATCAGAATATAATTCTAGAGAGAGAAGGAATTGGAGGGAATCGTGAAATTGTTCCCGCCTTGGAAAGTGATTTCGTTTGGGAAATATATATATACATATATATAATATGTACATATATGTTACTGCTATAATGGTAAGATTCCTTTTTCTTTTCAGCAGTAACGTTAAGTTGGTAAATATAATGAAGAATTACACTTGTGGCCAATTTACTGTTTAGTGTTTACATATGTTTCAGATATATTTTTAATATTTTATTTACAATAAATAATGAATTAGTTAGGAGTGAAAGAAAAAAAAGTTGTATTCATAGTTAATTTTTTTACTTCAGTTTTATTATTTGATTTCATCTTAGTTTAAAAAAGAAAATTCATTAGTATACTACTCTTATTATAATCTATAAGAACTGAACTAATGTTTTATAATGTTAATAAATAATAATATAATACACTTTATAAAAATAAAAATACTTATCAGTATACAACAATATTATTGAATGTCTGATGGAGTTTTGAATTTGCAGAATTAGTAGCTCTAATTTCAAATTCATCATTCCCGTGTAACAAAAATTTTGGATCCATAAGTTAAAATATCTTTAGTTTCTCTTTTCTTAAAAAAAAAGGAAAAAAAAACCCATAGAAACATCCTTCTTAGTGTAAACAATAAACAAAAAATGATATTTATTAATTCTAATTGATCTCACAAATTTGAGAAAAAGAAAACAATGGGCTCACTTAATAGGACTGGTAAATTACACTCAAATCTCACTTAAATAGAACGTTTGAGTTTATTACAATTGCCTCCCTTAATCTCACACAAATAAAATGTTTGAATTTAAATTTGGTAACTCAAGCAGTGAATAGAAGAAACATACATGAATTTTAGCTTTTATTAAACTAGACACGAGAATAATCTTAGGTTCAAATATTTTTGAGAACATTAGATTATTTTCTTTTCTTTTTGCTACATACAGTAAGAAATAAAGACTTTTGGTAATGGCAGTTGAACCATCATTAAAAAAAGTAAAAACTGTAACTAAAATTTTTAGTGACAGCTTAGCGGTGGACATTTTAATTGCAACTTAGAATTAATCCCGACATTAAAAAATTTTAAGCTATAGTCACGGTAAAATGTCCTGTATCATTTTAAATTTCTTATGACTTTTGTGTATAGTGGCGGACAATTTTAACCTAGTGAACTTGTCATTATTAACACATTTTCTTGTAGTGAGGTTTTTTTTTTTTTTTACACTAAACAAAATGACCAAATGCCAATTATACATAAAACCTTCCCTAAACTGGTAATTATAGCAACAGTTAATAGTTTCTTTAATACATATTAAATCAACAATGGTATGCAGTGGCCTAAGGTCCCGCTCGAAAGGAAGGCTCCAAAATTTGGGGGCCTTCTATTTATATATATATATAATATTTTTTTAATATATTATATATATTTTCTTTTTAGAATAAGCTTTTATATAATGTTGTAAAAATTAAACTTTTAGAATGAACATCTTTATAATGTTGTACAAAATAAACTTATAGAGTGATCCTCCTTATAATGTTGTTGATGAGGCGTAGAATGGTCGGTAGAAAACGATGTCGTTCTTGTAAAAAAGAACAAACAGTGACTGGAAGAGGTACCGGTGGGGTACCGGCCAAATAGGCTCTGATGGTCAAGTTAGAACTTTGATCGTTCAGAAAAATATAGCAGGAGTAATAGTGAGTGATTATTACGTACCTCTTTAGATTGACCACAACCCTATATTTATAGGGTTTTTAATGCGGTGGTCCTGATAAAGTTGTAGCGTGTTGTATATATCTTGATAGCTACCCATATGTATCCTGATAGGTTCTGATAACTACCCGTAGATATTTTATTGAGATGTGTAGAGTCCTGGTAGTAAGTAGTCAGTTGACAAATCCTTATCTGCACCTGAGGTACAAGTTATACCTATCAGTTGCTCCCCGTTCCCGAATTCGCTTGCCGAGTTTAGGGAACGAAATCTTTTTCTGCCGTGATTTACTTATACATATATATATATTTACAGTAAAATGTAATCCCTTTAAAAATTTCTTTCAAAAATTTAAGAGATCATTTTACTAATTACAAAATACCATTAATTAAGGGTTCCTAAATAATTATGTAAAACTTTGTGGGTAGGAAAATTAATTAATTTCCATTCCCATTCTCTCTGAAGTGTCTTTTTTGATTCTCAGATTATGATGCTTCTTTATACGAATATTATATATATATATATATATGAAATAGGTATAGAAAAGTCAACAATTGTAGGCACCTTATATCAAACACTCATTATATATATATGTACATGTGTGTGCGAGGAAGAACGTTGGGAGGCTGGTGTGTAACACACACTCGTTTGTGATCGAGCATGCGCCCGATTTTCCTCCCTTGCCAGACACGTGTCAGTACGTGACCAAGCCCATTTTGAAATTTAAAATGGGCTGCAACAAATACAAATTCAAGCGACGGTCATGTAAAACACGCTCGCTTATGGTCGAGCTTGCGCCTGATTACCCTCATTCGCCAAACACGTGTCCGTACGTGACCAAAACTCATTTTGAAAATTAAAAATGGGCTGCAACGGATACAAATTCAAGCAACGGTCGTGTAAATTTTTTATTTATAAATTCCAATATTTCCATTTTACTACCCCACTTCTAATTTGTTTATCTTTCTTGGTCTATTTTTTATTTGCCCAAACATTTTTTTATAAAAATATTATATGGCACCAAAGAATGTAGAGGATGTAATTTCCACTGTCCATCCGACCATGCTTGATAAGTTGAAGAAGGAATTTGTATTTCCGTATGAGGTTGAGCTAAATTGTCCGGGTCTAAATCAAAGGGCGCAACACTCCCTTCCATATGGGATGTTTCTCTACACCTCATATTTTGACATTGGGCTACGCATTCTGCTTCCCCTACTGTCGAGAGAGATCTTGGACCATTTTGGTCTCCTCCCTTCCCAGCTCTATCTGAATGCCTGGAAGGCTATTTTAGGGGATCCTCTTCTATGGTGCATGTGCGGGAATGGATCCATGTCTCTTCAAGAGTTTATTTCTTGCTATTACATCCAGCGCAATGGTCTCTGGGCCAATATTTTAACTGCAGCAAAAGGCTTCCCACGAGAGACTGGTGACAATCCAAAGCTTTGGTGGAGTCATTTCTTTCACGCTAAAAGCAACGGATTGGAGTTCCTGGACGTGATCGAAGGCGAGGACAATGGTCCGTTTGTTCCAAAGGAAGCGGGTGATCTTTCTGAAGCAGGTAAAAAAAAATTCTTATTTTTTTATTTTTTTATTTTTTAACATATCCTATATTCTCTTCTGTAGCGAAAAATAAGCTACCCATTCTTTCACCGGAAGAGAAAAATCATATGAAGGGGAGACTGGAGAGGGCAAAAGTTTTCTTGGCCCGACATAAGGAAGAGTCTTTTTTTTTATTCAAACGCTTTGTCGGGATATTGTCTTGGCCTTCGTGGAATCCCTAATATTCCACCCGTACCTCCTTTCCCTGACTCTCCAAGTGGGAGTTCGTCAGCTTTGCCATCACATCCGGAGCTCCATTCTCCAACATCTGGAGGATGTCGGGTAACTGTTGACTCTGGTCAGACCTCCCCCGCTCCTCCGACGACCGACAGTCGGGAATTCTCCAGTCCTCCCCCAATTTCTGGTGGGAGTCAGACACTTTCTACTCCTGGAGATCTTGACTCACCCCCGACAGTTGGCGGGAGTCGGGCACCTTCCACTAGTTCCAGTGCAGGTATCATCATTTTGTTTTTTTAGTGTTGCTTATTTGCTTTGTCTCAAACACCAATATTTTATTGTATACACAGGGGGGTCTCAGTGGTTTTCCCAGGATGTGCTTGATAACTTTTTAAACAAAAAGCACAAGACAGGTTTGTCGCCACCGATTCCCCGCTTCTCCTCCTCTCTGCCTAGCCAAGGTTCTTCTCCCTCTCACCATGATGGCGAGAGAATCCTATGGTCCCGTTAAAACCTTGGATCTTGATTCAAATACTAGGATCAGGGGGCCTGCCGTTCAGACTGGGTTCAGCCAATTCTCTGGACCGCCTACTTTCGGCCAGTCTTCGCGACCTGGGTCCATTTTTGGGATGCCCGCCCCTGAGTCCAAGTCTTCATCGGGTGATACCGTGATGTCAAACATGCAGGTAGAGACTGAAAAGCTCATGGGCACTTTGATGGATGAGGACCTTCGGTCATTGGATAATGAGAATGACTTTATTGTAGAGGCGGAAATCTCTCTTTGATGCAGGACGGGTTAGTATATTTGCATTATTTATGGTCCGCTTCTTATATTTTATAAGTTGAACCATTTTTCTTTTTGCAGAATTTGACCCGAGGCCGGTACATAGCCCATAGATGCATGCGAGCTGAGTCTGAGATAGATCAGATGGCTGTCAATCATCAAACGGAGATCAACGAGCTTCGGGCCCACTATGAGCGTCAACACCAGCAGCTTAAGACTGACCGATTTGAGGAGATCAACAAGCTAAAGGGGACTTATGAGTCTGACCTCAAGAGGGCAGAAGAGGAACATGCCTCTCTTTTGGCCCAACAGTTGGCCGAAGCAAGGATTGCTGCAGTTGAGGAATTCAGACACTCTCTTAATCTCCAGGAGCAACAACTGGTATATTACCTTGGTGATTTTGAGGATCTCCGCGAGCAAGCGACTGTTTTTTATCCAGCCCAGGATTTCACTGGATTCAATCATAGTGGACATCGTAGGCAATAGTTATTTCTTTTTCTTTTTCTATGTTGAAATCTTGTAGTGTCGCTATGATGTTTCATTTTATTTCATTTTCATTTGATGTACTTTGAAATTTTATGAATGAAATGATGTTTATGGACATTGATCCTTGATTTATGTAGAAAAAATTTGACCTTTCATATTAAGGCAGTTTTTGTGAGAAGATGAGTAGTAATTATACTATCTTTTATTTATAGGATTTGGGTTTCACTTAGCCATATCCTTTGAATAATAAAATTATAACCCCGAGCTTCACTCAGCCCCCCCTTTCTGTTAAGGGACCCATTTTTTGGGTGGAAGAATATGTCTATGATAACACAATAGGTGCTCAAGAATTGTAGAAAAATAATTCTCTTTATTGATAATTGGCGGGATAACCGCTCTAACAATTAATGTAAATTAAATAACTTCTACTGTAGAATGCTCGAAGGCTTATTGAAAACTAAATCTAAGTAAACGAAACTACTCAAAATTATGCTAAAGAAAAGAAAATAGAGGGTAGCTTAAACTAACCCTGATGCTTCCTTCCCATTTTTACTAGTGATACTTCCTCAAGTGTTGCGCATTCCAAGGACGGGGTAGTTGCTTTCCCTGGAGGGTCTCTAGCCAGTATGCCCTCTGCTGGTATATGCGGGTTACCCTATAGGGGACTTCCCAGTTGGGAGCCAGTTTTCCCATTTTCACAATTTCACGGTTGCTGGTGAGTGGGGTGACTTCCCGTAGGACAAGGTTTCCTGACTAAAATCTTATATGTTTTACCCGCGCATTGTAATATCGTGACATTGCATGTTGGTAGATAGAAACCCTCATCTGGGCTTGCTCCCTCTTTTCCTTAATTAGATCTAAGCTGACTGCCAATTCCTTTTCATTATGTTATGAATCATAGTGACTTGTCCTGTAACTTTCCAACCCGATTTCAACTGGGGTCACAGCCTCACTACCGAAAGCAAGGAGAAAAAAGGTCTCACCCATGGGCGTTTTGGCCGTAGTCCTGTAAGCCCATAGTATATCGGGCAGTTGTTCAGGCCATAACCCCTTGGCCTTATCCAAACGCTTTTTTATCATCCCAAGAATCGTTATGTTGGAAACCTCTGCTGGCCCGTTAGCATGCGGGTGTCCAGGAGAAGAGTAGTGGTTTTTTATTCCTAGACTCGAACAAAACTCTCGAAATACACTTCCTTCAAACTGTTTTCCATTGTCAGACACTATGACCCGGGGGACGCCGAATCTTCAAATGATCGACTTCCAGGTGAAGTCTTTGACATTCTTGGCAGTGATTCGGGCTAGTGGTTGTGCTTCCACCCATTTAGTGAAATAGTCAATCGCTACTATTGTAAATTTGGTTTGACCCTTACCCCGAAGCAATGGGCCAACCAAGTCAATTCCCCATTGAGCGAAAGGCCATGGCCCTGTCATGGGTGTTAATTCCTCCGCTGGAAGTCTCGGGACATTAGCAAATCGCTAGCACTTGTCACATTTATTCACGTACTGTAATGCGTCATTTTGTATTGTCGGCCAGTAGTACCCTTGTCTTATAGCCTTATGGGCTAGAGATCTGCCCCCTGCATGGTTTCCACATAAACCTTCATGAATCTCTTTGAGGATGTAGTTTGCCTCCGTAGTAGAGACACAATGCAAGTATGGAAGAAAAAGACTCCTTTTATAAAGAACTCCGTTGATGAGAGCATATCTGGTAGCACGAAGCCTTATCTTTCGGGCTTCCATTCGGTCTTCTGGTAATTCCCCATCCTGGATATATTTGATGATAGGTTGTGCCCATTCCATACCTTGTTCCACTTGCATGATCATTGTAGTCTCCTCTTGGTGAATACTTGGTTGATGTAAATGTTCCAAGGGAAATATATCATCCTTTGGCTCAATAGTTGTAGCTAAACGGGCAAAGGCATCTGCATAACCATTATCTTCTCTTGGTATTGGGCAGATTACACATTTTCTGAATTGACCGATCAATTCTTTTACCTTCAGTAGGTAAGCCTTCATTTTTTCTCTTTTTGCCTCATACTCCCCATTGACCTAGCATGCAACTAGTCGAGAGTTGGTGTTGACCTTTAGGTAGGGTGCCTGCAAGGTTTGCGCTATTCGGAGTCCTGCTATCAAAGCTTCATACTCTGCTTCATTATTGGTAGCTTTAAACTTGAACCGGAGGGCATAAGGGAATCTTTCTCCCTCATGAGTGATTAAAAGCAAATCTGCCCCGCTCGCCTGCGAGTTGGATGAACTGTTGGCTTTGAAATTCTATTTCAAGCAATAAATCTTATTTTGATATTTACAAAACATTCAAAACCGTGTTTGGTACTAATATGACTTTGAGCTAAGTGTTTCAGCAAGTACAGGTAAATGATTCGGGAAGATCGATAAAGCAACAAGCGATAAGGAAACTCAAGCGCAAACTCGAAGAAGGACAAAAAGATCAAAGAAAGAACAAAAGATGGACTCAAGACCTGGGGTAGATAGGTCGGGGTGAGAATATTGTAACAAGGTATCTTATGTGTTGATTGGTCTTATAAGCTCAAGAAATAAATCAAACGAACTCAAACGAATCAAAAACGGACCTTGAAAACAATTCTTGGAGTCACCCAGTCGACTGGCCATGAAATGGCAGCCGACTGGCCGTTAAGGACCCAGCCGACTGGATGAACCAGTGAGCTATAAAACATTTTTACTGCATGAGGCAGTCGACTGACTGTGCCCAGTCGACTGGCAGTTAAGGACCCAGCCGACTGACTGAACCAGAGAGTTTCGAACATTTTTGATTGCCTGAGGCAGTCGACTGGCCTATCCAAGGCAGTCGATTGACTCATGAGGCAGTCGACTGGCCTTCTTGAGGCAGTCGACTGACTCTAGCCGTTGGGAAAAATATTTTAAATCGAAGCATGGAGACAGTCGACTGGGTGCCGTCAGGCAGTCGACTGGGTGCTTCAGGATTTTAAGGAAAAGTATTTCTAAACAATATTTTTGCCCAAAAAGAAATGATTTTGCTTGCTGATTTTCAGGTCCTACTCTCCACATTGTCTAGGGTGAGATACACTCTCCAAACCCTAGTGTTACACTATATAAAGAAAGAGATATGGATTAAAAATGCCAAGGTTCTTGTGTGAGAAAATTTCCAAATATTGTTCATCTCTAATTTTCTCTCAAGTATCTTCTGAAAAATCTTTTGATAGCAAGAAAGATCAAAATCTCGTTTTTCACTCTTATCATTTTGAAGATTTAAACTCAAGCCTTGAGTCTATTCTCTTATTGAAAATATATTGTGAGAATATATATATCTTGAGTTCTTGAAATATCACCTAAAAACACTTGAGCTTATATTGATCTATCTTCCATAAAAACCTTAAGGTTTTGAGTGTTTTTGTTTCTTGAGTGATATATTGATTGCATATACAAATTTGTGATCTTGGGTGAGTGAAGCCCATTGTATCAAGGGAGGATTGTTCTCTTGATTGTGTGAAGAGCTAGTTAGCTCTTTTGTAAAGGTTTTGCTATTCCACCTATTGAAGGAAGAGCCATAGTGTGAGGATCGGGAAAGTCTCAAGGAAGGGGATTCTTTGAGCCGAGGAGTAGGAGTTACCGAACCTCGTAAAAATCACGGTGTCAATATCTCTATCTCTATCTCCTTACTTTATGTTCATGCATGCTTAATTTATATTGTGGTAAATAACTTATTGAATTTAAGTGAAATTTTTCATTGCATATCTTACCTTGTAAATTAATATTGAACTTTGTTGCATGTTCTAGTAAGAATAAAAATAAGTTAGGAATTATTTTTTAAACCCTATTCACCGCCCCTCTAGGGTAATTTAGTGACTAACATGAACCATCCACATATAATGTCCAGAGCACCTCCGGGTCTATTGGTCCTTCTGCCTCAGGAATGAGTATTTATTCAGCAACTTCAGGGGCTTCTTTTAGAAGATAGGTGAACTCCGCCACAAAATCTGCAAGTGCATGTTCCTTAATCGATGCTTTGGGCTTGTAGCGGATGTCGAACTCTCCCAACTTAATCGACCATTTCACTAGGCAATCGGATGTTTCTGGCTTGTGGAGCACCTGCCTGAATGGTTGATCAGTAAGGACTGTTATTATATGAGCCTGAAAGTATGGCCTTAATCTCCTAGCAGAAATAACGAGGGCGAATGCCAACTTCTCCATTACTGGATACATTTCTTCTGCTCCCCGTAGGGCTCGACTTGTGTAGTAGATTGGTCTCTGAATAGACCCATCGTCTCTCATCAGGGCAGAACTTAATGTCGTTAAGGAGACAACTAAGTAAAGTAGAAGTTGTTCCCCCGGTACTGGTCGGGCCAACAGGGGCTGAGAAGCAAGATAATTCTTCAAATCCACAAATGCTTGTTCGCACTCAGGGGTCCACTTAAATGCATTTTTAAGCACCTTGAAGAAAGGAAGACATCTGTCAGTAGCTCGAGAAATTAGCTTGTTGAGGGCAGCCACCTTTCCCGTCAACTATTGCACATCTTTGGTTGATTGGGGAGACTTCATGTCCAGGATGACCCGAATCTTTTCCGGATTGGCCTCAATGCCTCTTCTACTGACCATGAACCCCAAGAACTTTCTTGATGATACACCGAAAATGCACTTGGTTGGGTTAAGGCGCATTTGGTGTTTTCGAAGCACCTCAAAAACTTCTTCGAGGTCCGCCAGATGATTCTCCTTTTTGACACTCTTAACTAACATATCATCTACATAGACCTCCATGTTCCTTCCAATTTGATCTTTGAACATGTTGTTGACCAACCTCTGGTAGGTAGCTCCAACGTTCTTTAACCCGAAGGGCATGACTTTATAGCAGTAAATGCATCGATCGGTGATTAAAGATGTTTTCTCACAGTCAAGAGGGTGCATGGGGATCTGATTGTAACCCGAATATGCATCCATAAAGCTAAGTAGTTCATTCCCTGAAGTAGCTTCTACCAGCATGTCAATTCTTGGTAACGGAAAACTATCCTTTGGACATGCTTTGTTCAAATCTGTAAAGTCGACACAGAGCCTCCATTTTCCATTTGCCTTCTTTACTAGGACCACATTCGATAACCAGTTGAGGTAGTGAACCTCTCGAATGAAATCAACATTTAGAAGCTTATCAACCTCCGACATTATAGCTGCATTCCTTTCTGGGGCAAATGTTATTTTCTTCTACTTTACAGGCTTGGTAGTAGAATCCACATTTAGGCGATGTTGCATAACTTAAGGATCAATGCCCGACATATCTTCATGTGTCCAAGCAAACATGTCTTGATTTTGTTTTAAGAATCGAATAAGTTGATCCTTAACATCATCGGGGAGCAGAGACCCGATGCTTACTATTTTTTGGTTCCCGTCCTCTTCTAGGCTTACCTCTATGAGGTCCTCTACTGGCTCTGGTCGGGGAGTATTTTGACTTGTGACTGATTCGAGACCTTCGATAGTAAGTGATTCTCGTGACCTTCTATCTCTTAGAGCGGCTGCATAGCATTCCCGTGTCATAGCTTGGTCTTCTCTTACCTCTCCTAGACCATGATCAGTTGGGAACTTCATTAACATGTGGTAAGTTGAAGTTACTGCTTTCAATGCATTAAGAGTTACTCTTTCGAGGATGATATTATAGGTGGAAGGGCAATCCACTACAAAATAATCTACCATGATGGTAAGCTATCTTGGAGCCACCCATATAGTCAAAGGAAGGGTCACTATCCCTAGTGGATAAACCTTATCTCCAGAAAAACCGACTAGAGGCGATTTGGATGGCTTTAACTAGTCTCTTCCTATACCCATCTTGTTGAAAGCTTCAGAGAATAGCAAATCCGCAGAACTTCCATTGTTGATTAGCACCCGTCGGATAGTAAAATTGGCCACTACCATGTTAATCACCAGTGGGTCATCATGGGGATGTTGTACTCCCTGTGCATCATCGTCGGTGAAGGTAGTGACCTGCCCTTCTAGTCGTGGTGATTTGGAAAGTGGAGCAGAGGTATCAACCCCTTGAACCTCCATCATATTTCTAGCCCTTCTCGCATGAGCTTTTCGGGATGAGCTTGTTTCCCCACCTCCAGCAAACCCTCCATAAATCACATTGATCACCTGAACCAGCTGTTTATCTGGTGTGCGACTTCTTCGGGGAGCATCCTATCGGCATTTTCCTTTATCGCCGTTGGTCATGAACCGGCTCAAACGCCCTCTCTAGATCAAGCTCTCAATCTGATTTTTGAGGTCGATGCATTCATCTATCGTATGTCCATGGTCACGATAAAAATGACAAAATCTATCGCGTGCCCTTTTTGATAGATCCGACTTCAACCTGGGTGGCCAGGATAATGAATGATTGTCTTGTATCTGAAAAAATGATCTCGCCTATCGGCTTGTTCAATGGAGTGAAGCTAGTGAACTTATCCTGACTCTTTGCAGGTCGAGATGACCTGTCAATAGTCGGTTGGGTTCTCCGGCCTTTAGCTTCTCTCTTGTCCCTGGTAGTTATTGCTGGTCTTTTTTTCTCCACCTTCTTTTCTTCAGTCCCTTTTCCTTTTCGAGCATTCATGGCATCCTCCGCGTTCATATGTTTCTGGGCTTTAACAAGTAGTTCTGCCATCGTCTCGGGCGGTTCCTTTGATAAGGAAAAAAGAAACCTAGAAGACTGTAGTCCTCCCATGAAGGTTGTCACTGCTACGTTATCATTAACCTCATCAACCTGGAACATCTCATTATTGAACCGACTTATATAATCTCGAAGCGCCTCTCCCTTATCCTGTTTGATATTTAGCAAGCAGGTGGCGGGCTTCCTATGTCTCCACTCGGCAATAAAATACCCGATAAAATTTCCTGCTTAACTCGTCGAAGTCACGAATAAAACCGGGCCTCAGCTTATTGAACCAGACCCGGGCTGACCCCTTTAGGGTGATGGGAAAAGCCCGACACATGATAGCATCTGGGACAGTCTGTAGATGCATGAGTGCCTTAAAAGTCTCCAGGTGGTCAAGAGGGTCCTTGGACCCATTAAAGTTCTCCAACTGTGGCATCTTGAACTTGTTAGGTAAGGGAACACTCATCACCAAAGCATTAAAGGGGGAATTAGTCTTTTGTAGGAGTTCATCCACAATAGCGAGGCTTTTGCCCTTCATTGTCTTTGCCATATCTTCCATATGTGCTTTCAGATCTGGGATCTGTTGATCCACACCCACGACTTCTGTAAGATCATCGGGCGTCCTGCCTCGTCGGGTGCTCCAGATCACTGTTCTCCGCTGATCCTGGTTGTGGCTATGCTCTGCCCCCTCTTCCAAATTATTATGTCATGTCGCATTCGGGGCGAGAGGAATGGGACTAGCCAGTCGTTGAAGAAGTAAAGCGTTCTGCTGGGTCTGCTGGATCACTTGGTCCATCCCTCGGGCCAGAGCTTGAACCTGTTGTTCTAATACTGCCACACGTTCTGTAGGAACATTTTGTCTGGCTGGGTCTGAATTTTGGGGATTTTCAGAGTTGTGTGATGACCTGTCATCACCAATTTCTTGCTCTCCCAGAGAAATACGTGCCTCCTCTTGGCCATTAGGTCGGGGAGGATGCACTGGAGGTAGACCAATATGGGTCGGTGGTACTCTTTGGTTGGTTGCAAGTAAGGGATCACCCACCTTACTTTTGCTTCGTAGTTGGACCATTCTATCGCTTTCTAGAAGTAAGAAGCTATCGTTTCCCACATACGGCGCCAACTGATGAGGCGTAGAATGGTCGGATAAAAAATGATGTCATTCCTGTCAAAAAGAACAAATAGTGACCGGAAGAGGTACCGGTGGCGGTGGGGTACCGGCCAAATAGGCTCCGACGGTTAAGTTAGAACTTCGATCGTTCAGAAAAATATAGCAGGAGTAATGGTGGGTGATTATTGCGTACCTCTTTAGATTGACCACAACACTATATTTATAGGGTTTTTAATACGGTGGTCCTGATAGAGTTGTAGCGTGCTGTATATATCTTGACAGCTACTCATATGTATCCTGATAGGTTCTGATAACTACCCGTAGGTATTTTATTGAGATGTGTAGAGTCCTGGTAGTAAGTAGTCGGTTGACAAATCCTTATCTGCACGTGTCGTACAAGTTATACCTATCAGTTGTAAGAAATAAACTTTTAGAATGGACCTTTTTATAATGTTGTTAAAGAAAAAAAAGGAATGAACCTAAATAGAATGGGCCTCCATATAAATTAGATTTTTAGTACACATATATTTTACAAAATAATTTTATATTTGAAACTTTTGGGCAAAACGAAAAAGGCATGAGCAACAAGGGTTTCTCTTTTTATTTTCTCTCTCATTCTCACTCTTATCAATCTCATTAGATCAGAGTTCTTTAAAAAGAAAATTTTCTCTCAAAATATTATTGTCTTATTTTTCCCTCTTTGTCGCAATATCTCCAATCTTATTCTCTCAAGACTATCATAACTGAATCATCTCTTAATTCATCAAATCGAAAATCACAAACAACTATATTGTTCGTAGATCGGTGAAATAAAAATAGAACCCGTATATTTTTTGTACATAGTTGACCATGTTATTTCTTCAATTCATATTGAATTTGAACAATTTACAACATCTAAAGATATATTTAGTTTTTTATTTAATTTTAAAAAGCTAAAATCATTAAGTGACGATAGTTTTTTTAAAAAAATTGTCTTGATTTAGAACAATTTTTAAAACATAACGAGTCTTCTTAATTAAAAGTTCTCAAAGAAATTTTACTAATAGAATCATACAATCCAATTCAAATATTAAATTACATTAAAAAAATTAAATTCTTTTCCAAATGCATGCATTGCTTACTGAAGATTATTAACAATATCGGTAACCGTTGCCACAGTAGAAAGAATTTTTTTCAAAATTAAAGTTAATAAAATCATATCTAAGATAAAAAATATTGAAAAAAAGATTAAATAGATTGATTATATTATCTATTTAAAAATAAATTTTATAAGAATCTGATTAGTAATTTTGCATCTAAAAAAGTGAGAATGATGGTTTTTAAATAAGTGTTACTAAAAATAATATATAATATACCAAATGTCCCTTTTATATTTTTTGCCTAAGGTCTCCAATTTCACCTTTTATACTTTTTACCTAAGGCATCCAATTTCATCGAGACGGCTCTGGGTATGCATAATACACATAGTTCACAATACTCCTCTAGTATGAATATTGTGGTAGTAAAAGCATCCCCTGAATTTATTGGACTTTCTTCTCTGTAACGGAAAAGGCTCTTGTATAAAAAAAACACTATAACAACTTTCATATAGGTGTATATATATGTTCCACCGCTGAAGTGCTTCTACTAATATTGAGAAACCCTAATTCAATTTCTGGTGACATGCCATGCACAAAGGAATTGGTGGATCTGAGAATTCTCCGGTGGATATTTTCTCAAAAATAATTCAATTTGCTGCCTCAATATAGTGATAACCATCCCAAATTACTTGAGCTGAGGGACAATCACATGAACCAATATCTATTTGGCTGCCATTGACAACAACAATGTCTCCACAAAATTTCATGGTGTCGAAATTATACTTCCCTCCATAACCGTAACAAGTAACATGCGGAATCTCAAACCCTGCACATTATGAACATCACATAAAATAACACATTCACACATATATATATATACATGTTTATATCCGAATAGCTTATGTCGTACGTTGAAATCTTTCAACAAAATGGGATGTCAAGGGTTCGATCCTCACTGGAGGCAGTGTGTGTAAGTATGTTTGCTTTTCCCAAAAAAAAAAAACTATGTTTAAACAATGTCTCCAGTGTGACATACCATATTTTTGTGGTTCTGCAAAGAGGGAGTACTTGACAGAGTAAATATCTATGTATGTGATTGCAGCTAGAGGGAGGTCATTTCTGAGTTGTACAATGACCTCCTTAGTTAAAATACTGAGCGACTTCATTGTAAGGCGTCGCGCAACCAACACTGTCCAGTTGATCAGCTGTCGAAAAATCCGTCAATATAAAAGAAAGACATCTGATTGGTCCTATGTTGTGGATCCAAAATGATCTACCTCCCAAGTTATATATGTTCTGCATCATGAATAAAAATGCATGTCATATTTATAACAATTCTAATACACATTGTCATATATATATATGCAGTCCAATTACTTGATAAAGATCCGTATCATACCTTGATGACAAGAGATAAGTTGTTGACCACGTATGGAATGGAAGCATTCACTTCTTCTATTGGGGTATGAGATACAACATGTTTAGTAATATCATTCTGACCGATATCAGCCTTTTCGAAAGAATTCCTCTTTCGGCATTAAATCCTTGTATATTCCTCCTACAGGAGAATGATTAAATACCATATTATCTCATCTGTTGAAACTTAAAGGGATATATATATATATAAGAAAATGTTCTCTTTCTCCTGGTGAGTAGAAAATTCATACTCACTTCTCAGCATGACTGATGAATGTGATTGACATAAACATAAGAAAACCCGTTTAAAATTTAAAAATCATAATCTAACGGTTATAGTGATTGCTAAGTATGAATTTTCTTATCACCGGTGAGCAAAAAATATTATTACTCTATATGTGTATATATATATATATAATGAAATAGGTTGCGCGACATTATTATTTACCTCTTTCCTTTATAATTTGAGATCGGTTCATGAATTGAGCGTATTTTGCGTATTGTACATCTAAGGAGGAGGGACTGAACCCAGGTTTGGCGATGGTTGATCCTCTGGTGGCGAAATTCATACCATGACCGAAGTTGGACCCCAAAGAATCGAGATACGAACTGAGAAATGGGAGGCAAAAACTTGTAGTTGTAGTTGGCACATTTATATATATATATATATATATATATATGATAGAGTGAGTAAAATGGAGGGAAATAAAAAAGACTTATCAATGACTTTTAAAATAATATTTTTCATGTTTTACGCATTAAAATTACTTTTTGTGGCACTATAATTAAAAATTTAATGGACCATACCGCCCCCACAAGGACTAACTTTGTCCTCCTCACTCATTTAGTCCAATACAACTTCAACACGTGGCTATTTTTTTATATATATATAAAAGGAAGATGGATAAAAAATTCCATAAAAACAGGAATTAGTGTTAATTCCTTTTCAAAAAGATTTTGGTCATGAGTCCAAATTATATTAAACCACATCAACAGGTAGGACAAAGTTGATCCTCATAGGGCAGGACCTAAATGTTATCCTAATTTAATTTATGTTTTTGGAAAATAATAAATGTAAGCCTAAATTATGTTTAATTTGAACCTATATATAGAGAGACATACCAATAAAATCGATGATGAGACGTCCGTCTGAGGCCTTTCCTACGGCATGTTAAAGAAGGTTTTCCCACTTGGTGGCTTTATCCTATTAAAGGCTGCAGCGATCCCACTGATATTAGAATTTGAGTCACCGAAGTTAAAAATGGCGGGAAAATCACAGAATTGCGTAGGGAAAACAAGGTGATCATGGGCCATGGCATAGCCGAGAACAAATATACAAAAACAAGAGAAAAAAATGGGAGACATAATAGTACTCATTCTTGTAAGAGAAAAGAGAAGAAGGAAGATGTGGTATTTAGTGGTTGAAAGTTTTGTTTATATAGTGTGTGGCAACAACGTTATGGTTGTTATTAACGATCTACCCACATTGTTAGAACTTGCCGATTCAGTTGCATGTAACAAAATTTTATTTTTTTGGTAAGTTATCACTAATAACTGATTTTGTTGCAGCAAAAATTAATCACTTGCTAATCTCTCCAACATTATAAGTCTATTCTTTTCCCGCCATTTGCCAAACAACTTGGGAGACTGGATAGGGCTAATGGGAGTATCACAGCTTACTCAAACTTCAATATTTGCATAGTTGAACAATGTAGAAATACATGACACTTGGCAAATTAATGAGCATATTTGCCCTATCTTTTTATTTCACCAAGATAAAAAATAATAATAATAAAAATAATGAAAAATAGAAAACAGAAAAGGAATAGAAGAGAAAAGAAGGTACAATCCCATAATTTTGGGAAAAATGAAGTGTTAGCCAGAGATACTCCTCCATGAACCCTTTTTTTTTCTTTATATGTCCCACATTTTGGCATCGCGATCACAGTAGGGACGGATCTAAGATTGGAGATTAGCGGGGGAAAATGCTAAATATCTTAAATTTAAGAGTAAAAATATAAATAAATAAAAAAAATCAATGGATGCTAAATGTTAAATATCTCAAATTTAAGGGTAATATATATATATATATATATAAACTGAATTCGTCACTGGTCACCGGAGATTTCTTTGTCCTATATATACTAGCATATTCAGTCACCAAAACCGACTTCGTTGCTGCAGATCATCGTTGTTGCAGATTCAGGGGCAAATTAACCACCATTTTTGCCCATTCTGAACTAAATTAAAAGTAGGGGAAAAAAAAGAAAGAACTAAATTAAAAGTAAAGCCTTCTTGAATTAAATTAAAAGTAGGGTGGTCTTTTTTGTTGCACGATAATTTTCTTGCACTAAATGGATAACTACAAGTGATTTTTTTTCACTTAATCCTTATACAGAAAAGCAGAAAAATGAAAAAAATAAAATATCGCTAGCTTATTGATAAAAATGAATAAATTTATGTAAATCATATTAGATATGGTGACTCCTTTCATTGCAGAGAAAGTTAAACTTAGCCACCAAACAATTATAGTTATGGTAGGAGATGAATCAGTAGACTCCTAATTGTCTTCTTCTCCACTCCATATTCTCCTATAAATATAGGATCTAACCTATTATATTATGTGCACACATATAGAGAGAGAAAGAAGATATACAAATTAGTATTCTTCTTAGTGAGAGTCAATAATAATATAAGCTTATATTATTCCGGTGATACAGACTCGAGTATACACTGTGTGTGTATGATCTGCAAATCATCCCCTTGTAATCCCTTCATTAATTATAGTGAAATGGTGTTCTCCGTGGACGTAAGCTGATTTGGCCGAATCACGTATAAATCTTTTGTGTTGATTGTTTGGTGTGTGTTTTCTGATTTGCAATTATACACGACTTCGAACATAAGGTGTAAATTCGAAGTTCAAAGTTGCTTGAAATCGAAAACCAACCATACCAAGAGGACCGACTTGAAAAGACGAAGCCAACGTTGTCAGCCATGCAGCGATCGGAGTCGCCATGCGCCCACACGCATCGCCGCAAGCTTTAGTCGGAATCCCCACGTGCTAGTCGTCGGAAAGTTTAGTCCGGCGACTTCTCCTTGCCGGAGAAGACGGCTAACATCAGTAAGTGACGTCAGCACGCCCAATCAAAAATATGTTTTAAAAAATAAAAGAAACCTTTTATATAAAAAAATAATTACTATGTATATAAAATATTAAAGTTAGAGTAAACTTTTCACATTTAATTTAAATATCTTTTTACCTATTAGGGGAGATTATTGTAATAAACGTCAAACGTTAAAAGCTCCACCTGTATAAAATTTATCCAAACCTCATGGGTCAGTGTAATTAAAGTTCAGAATCCCTATCCTGAAATTATAAAACAAGCCTGAAATTACCAAAGCACCCCTATCCTCCCTCTGTTATGAACTGCAACATTCACCTCCTCCCACATACATCCCTTTTCATGTCAGCACCTCACGAAGTCCCATATCCTAACAAAACCAAACCCTCTCTCTCCGTTCTCATCACTGTGCCAAAATTAAACCCTAACCCATTCTCTCTCTCTATATATATATACACACACACACACACATATATAGATATATAAACACACATTTTCATTTTTCTGTCTGAAACCCATCTCAGTACCTCACCAAGTACACCCTCTACACCGAATTATGAATGTGGATGGTATGGGGAATTAATGCAGAAATTGGAGCAGAGGATATACCAGCAATTCCGATTTGGGGTAATTTTTTATACATAATTAAATTTCAGTAGCAATAATTGTTGTTATATAGTTAATTGAATTGCTGTATTGTTATATTACATTATGGTTTGGAATATTTATATTTGAAGTCAAGTGATAGCGAATTGAACCAAAAGCGGTTGATAGAGAGACATAACTTATCGCTTGGATTGGTATTAGTGGGTTTTTTGAGATACCAATCAATTCATAGTGGTGACTCCTCTATGTACATACATGGCAATGGGAAGATTATATAGGTCCAAGCTTATTGCCCATAAACATTAATGGATATAGACATATACGAGTATACATATAGGATAAAGAAATAAGAGAAGAATAGGATGGTAATGCAGCTATAAGAGCTGGTGATGAATTGGCAGTGCCGATTCCCGGTAATTTATTGTTATAATGAATTATATATGTATATTGGTTTCAATTTGCCCTAAAACTGAGATGTATATGGGTTTGAGAAAAAATTGAGATTTGGGTTTGGGTTGAAAACTGAGATTTGGATACATGAATATTCATAATATATATATATATATATATATATGTGTGTGTGTGTGTGTATATGGGTTTGTATATATATATATATATAGAGAGAGAGATATGCCTTGGAGGAGCAACGCCGGCGGGGGGAGCGTGGGTGGTGGTGGTGGTGGTGGTGGTGGTGGTGGGAGGGGTTGGGGTTGGGGTTTTTGGATTTAATTCATAAAATTAGTTTTAAAAAAAATTAAATATTTATTTGTAAAAATTAGTTTTCAAAAAAATTAAATGTGTTTGTAAAAATTAAATATTTAGGGTTGGAGTTGGGGGCTTTTGGATTTAATTTTTATTCGCAAATTTAAAAATTTAGTTTCCAAAAAAGTTAAATATTTATTTGTAAAAATTAATTTTCAAAAAAATTAAATGTGTTTGTAAAAATTAAATATTTGGGGTTGGAGTTGGGGGGTTTTGGATTTAATTTTTATTCACAAATTCAATAATTTAGTTTCCAAAAAAATTAAATATTTGTTTGTAAAAATTAGTTTTCAAAAAAAAAATATGTGTTTGTAAAAATTAAAAGAATAAATTAGTTTTCAAAATATGTTTTTTCGAAATTTATATTTGTTTCTTGAATTTTATATTTTATTTTTGAATTTTATATATATTTTTCGAATTTTATATATTTTAAATTATATATATTTCAAATTTTATATTTGTTTCTTGAATTTATATTTTATTTTTGAAATTTATATTTGCTAATTTTTCTAATTTTCCTTTATTTTATGTGTGTAATTTAGTATTGTTTTGAAAAATGAAAATATTTTATATTTTAATTTTGGGGTTGGGGTTGGGGGTTTTTGAGTTTTATATATTTATTTCGAATTTTATAAAAAAATTCGAAATTTAATATATATTTTTTCTAATTTTATATGTTTGTTTAATTTTATATATTTATTTCGATTTTTTTTATGTTTTTGCGAATTTTATCTTCTTTTTTTTCGAAATTTAATATATATATTTGAATTTTATATGATTTTTTTGAATTTTATATATTTGTTTCGAATTTTATATATATATTTTAAATTATATATATATTTTTGAATTTTATATTTATTTTTGAATTTTATAATGTTTTTCAAATTTTAATATATATTGTTTTGAATTTTATATATATTTTTAAAAATGAATACAAATTAAATTATTGGAGGGGGTCAAATTAATAAAATAATATATCCTTGTTTCCAAACACATTAGGTTATCCCATTGAGAGTAGTTTAAGTATTTACAAAAAAAAATTGGATGATGTCATCATTGTAAATAATGAAAATCTCAAACATGAGGGAGTGTAAATAAAATTAACCCTAAAAACTATGAGAAGAATATAGGATGGTGGAGAATGTCTTTATAGAGGTATACATATTATGCATTGGGTAGATGAGTTGTGGAATGCAGCTATTGGAGCTGGTGATATACCTGCAGTGCCTATTTTGGGTAATTTTCGGTCTTCACTCCTTGAACCAGTGTTGATTTAACATCATGCATCTTGGGGAACAATGATAATTAAGACGAGTTCGGTTATATCTGTGATCAAGCTGAGAACACGAATTCTTCTTTCCTTTGACTTCACTTTTGAGACCGAGCTCTCCAATCATTCTAATACCTCTAAACAATCTGATTCCACCAAAAAGACTTAATGGCAAACCAGATTTCACTTAATGGGTATTTAGCTCAAACCTCAGGGAGTCAGAATTATTACCTATAGCTGAACACATGCATACAGAACTGTGACAACACACACAATCAGTTTGAGGGTTGCCGAGGGTTATTGGGGAGGAGGAATGTCGTAATTGGTGGGTGGTGGCGAAGGGATGGAGACTGCAGTTTAGAGAGAGAGAAACAATGTGAAGTTTGAGAGGAAAAGGAGATATGGAGGTTGAGAGAATAGTAAATTTTGGGAGTGGTATGTGCATAAATTTTCAGAAAGAAAATGATACAGATGGAAATATGGAGATCAAGTTGGTGTTTTTCGTCATTCCAGCGCACTCCGATGACTTCTAATGTGCTAGGATCTTAATAAGATTGAGAATAAAATGGTGACACAACATGCAACACTCAGGGCTGTTAGAGTTCTCCCTTTGACAGGGGAAAAGTTCCATCTGCTGGTAATTAGCCCAAAATTTACCCTGTTACCCTGGTAAAGTTAAGGTCTTGGTAAGAACAAATTGAGTTTATACAGAGAGTGAAAGGTGAATAAAAAATAATAATAATAATAAAAGACTTTATAGGTGCTGGAACTCACTTTTTTTAACAAATTATTGTATTTCTTGTTGTTGAATAATTTGAGGGGATAAAGAGGTTTGTGGTTCTTCATAAACTTTGTTTGAATAATGTATACAACTTGCAAGAGATATCTACTTAACTGATTTTATATCTTGATATTTTCAATAAATTTTGAGTTGGTCCTTTGGCTTGCCTTCAAAGTTATTTGTACTTGTTGTATATATATGCATTCAATATGGTTTGGAATGTGCAGCATTTTTGACTCCTCATTTGCTATATGAAAGAACTGCTATCTTGGCCACTAAAACTGTTATTATACAACTCTAATAATTACATAACTTATATGCCAATTCAATGCATAAAATTTGTCTCTGTGTTTCCTCTTCCCCATGTTCTCTCTTGCTCAACAACCTCCTCAAAAACTTGCAGAATTTTTTCTTCTATATCTATTGATTTTAAGATTAGGCTATATTGTGGCCCCACTCTAGATTTGTAGATCAGATTATTGGGTAACTTTCATATCTTTAGATTTTTTAATTGTTAATGTTGATGAATCACTGGATTCAAATTGTATCATGTAAAATATTGTGTCACATTATATATAAAGGTAGAATTTGAGTGTCTAGAACATTAAATATTTGAGAATATGATTAGTACCATCTCCTATATGCTTTCAAGTGTTATATTTCAATTATGCACATCCTTGTGGATTTCTATTCACTTCAATGCATTGGTGTGCCTGTGATTGTGTGTAAAGTAGTAACTCAAAACAGGGTAAAGCATTTTTGGAGGGACATATTTTGAAAGTAACACTAGTCTTTATTTAAAATTGAAGCATATATATTTATTTATCATATTTCTCTGTTCTTCAAATCCTTTTACAGCTTATCACATTGAGTTGGTACAAAAGACACAGTCTCCTTCTCAAGATCATGAACGACCAACAAGTTCTGCTGATGAATGTTCCCGAAAATCGACATCCCACCCGAAGCACCCATGGCCAAGCACACCAGCCCCATGCTCTCATCACCTACCATATAGTTCTCCACTGGCAGCTCCAAATCCAACCCCTTGAAGTGAAACTTCAGCTTGGGCACCGCCACCTCCCCGACGTCTTTCGTAGGCAAATCGAAGCACAGATCGAGCCCAATAGTGTTCGATGACTCGGAAACCCTAAGCTTCATCTGTGACATGAACTCCTTCTTGACAGCATCAAATGCATCTTCTTGTATATACGTTATCGTCGTCCCAGAGTCGATGATCATCCCACCACTGCCATCTTCCCTCAACTCGAAAGTATTTTTCGATAACGGTAATAGGGTTTCACCCACACTGATCCCTTCAAGTGACACATAGTAAAATGTGGGTTGATAAGGGTTTTGTACTAGTGGTGTGACTTGAAGTGCACCACTATTGTAGTCCATATCAGCTAGTGACCCTAACAGAAGAGAACTAGAACTACTAGTTTTGTTGGTACCAAAAGAGACTAGACAATATGAGAACTTGGTGACACCAAGTTGTGAAACGAGTGACAACGGTCCACGCCCTAGTCCCACTAGTCCCGAACCCTGACCCAACCCTGTCCCTTGGTTGTTGACCCCACAACCGAACCCTATTTTGGGCACGGCCACAACTTTCTTCAATGAGTCCAAAAATGTCAAAGTGTCCATGGCCATGAACCCTTGTGTCGACGACTCGTCCCCGTACATATACATATACTTGCAACCATTATTGCACTTGAATATGTTCATGTCATTGCACATATCGCTCGAACACGAAACATTGGAGCAAGTGGAAGATTTGGAGGGATCGAAAAGCGGGGTGGCTTGGTTGAAACACTTTGTGCATGGGTTGCATTGCGTCCATATCAAGTCGCTGCCCGTGTCCATTATCGCCGGTAAGGGCGTGGCCGGGGTGCCGATGGACACATTCATGAGGAACTCGCCGTCTCCGGGATAGACCGGGGCTTGGACGCTGTCGTTGGCTCGGGCGGTGGCCAGTGAAGATAGCCTGTGTAGTCTGTTTTTTGCGCGGTTGAGTGAACGTTGGACTAGTTGGAGTTTGGAGAGATTGTGAGGGGAATCGATGTGGGATAGGCTGATTCGGATTCCATTTTGGCGGGAATGGTGATTGAGAGCTTGGTTTAATGGGGAATATATCAATGGAATGAGGAATAGTAGGTAAAAAGATGGGGGTGGAGGAGCCATGGAAACAACTATGTATGCAGAAACTGATCAGGTTATATGACTATATGTGTGTGTTTGTGTGTATATATATAGGTAGAGGGAGAGATGAAGGGACTTTTAACTGTCAGTTATATAACGCCATTAGAAGGTGGAGAGAGTGGGGTGCTTAAATTAAATTAAATTAAATACTCAATTCCATTGTATATATCTAATTATGGACGTAGGAAACCCAACAGTTCTTTGTCAATGTTAACCCTTCTTAATTAACAAACTTATAATAATTATAAGACGGTCAAATTATAAAATCATCCTACTACTTTCGAAAAACAATCAACCAACTCCCTGTATTATTTATTTTTTTATTTAATAACCCAAATAATTCTAAAAAATCTATTATACCTCCATTTCGTTTGTTCATGTGGCGACAATTTAAAAATTAGATGACTAAATGCAAATTTAAAAATTATATCGTAAAACCTTTGTAATTAATAAATTGATCATTTCACCCATTCTATGAAGGACATGTAAAATGACAAAATTTACTTCCAAGGTTTACTTTTTAAATTGATCATTACACCTATTTTGGTTATTTACTTTATATATTTATCAAAATAATAAGCTTGCCCCCACTAATTTTTATATATGCTCTCACTAATTTTTTTGTGATTTACTTTCTATACCTATATAGTTATGAAAATATTACTATTGTCCTCACTAAATTTATTATATGTCCCCTCTAAAGTTTTTTTTTTTTTTAAATATATATATAAACTAATAATCAACTCTATCTCAGTGTATCAGTGGTAGAGATATTCAATCACCATATATTTTCTGTTCTTTATTTTTATAATATTTTTTAATACCTTAATCATTCATAATAAAATCTTCAGCACGTGCTTCGTGCTTTTTTTCTAGTATAAATATATTGTAATTTTAAACCTAAGAGAAAATCAATTTAAGATGTTGATTGGGTAGATTTTCAGCTTGTGCTCATTGCTCATAATCCTCCTATTCTATTCTTTATAATTATTTTCAAATTTTGATTTTGCCCTTTCAAATTGCTCATGGCTAAGAGAATTTGTTCAGTAAAAATCTAATTTTGCAAGCTTGATATTTGATTTGGATCGACTTCTCCTAAAAAAATGAAAAATAAATAAATATTTGATCTCTTTCAAACCTACTTCAAGATCTATTCACTACCGTCGGCCCTTAAAAAACCCTGCAGTTCTTGATTTCAATTCCTTTCTCTGCCTTTACTTATTTTGTATATATTTTGAGAATAGAAATGCACCCTAATCAAAATCAGAAGCAACTCTCATCAAATGTTGGTTCCCCATGGATACATTAGAAAATAATATCAAGCTTTGACATAAATTTCTCTTTCTATCACAAGAATTGAGAAAATAATTTATGTACACAATATTTAAACTTATTTGTTTCTACCAAAGATATATCTATATATATATATATATATATTAAGATACACAATTGAACTTAGCCACTACCTGAAACAACCATTTATTTTAATTTTTAGTGCAAGTATCACTACTCCACAATTTTTGTACCGAATGGGATTATATTATGTTGACCACATTAGTTGGGGGAGCATTGTTCTTCAAATTAATTAATGTGATCCATTAATTTAGATAGTTGGCTAAAAAAATGCAAATAAATAATTAACAGGATTATTTATTTGTATTGGACCACATTAACCTGGATTAATTTGAATATTCTTTTAACTTTTTATTATATTTTATTTATTTATTTATTTTGATCTTATTGCCCTTCTTCTTAACAGTTTATTATGGACTCTAAACTTGTGGTCACCTTCTCTCTTCTATTTCCTTCACTTAAATTTAGTAAACTCTAAAAAAATTACTCACTTCTTTTCACTTTGGTTTCTAATTTCGGAAAGTTAGATAATATGTATGTATATATATATATTACATACAAAAAAGCAATTTTACTAATTTACTAATTACACTTCCACCCCTTATTACAAAATATATATTACGAAAATTGCAATTTGATTTTTTTTTTAAATTCTAAATAAACATACAAAATTCGAAACAAACATATAAAATTCGAAAATATATATATAATTCGTAAAATATATATAAAGTTTGAAAAAACATATAAAATTCGAAAAAATATATAAAATTTGAAACAATATATAAAATTCGAAAGAAATATATAAAATTCGAAAAAAAAACATATAAAATTTGTAAACAATATATAAAATTCAAAAAAATATATAAAATTCTAAAATATATATATATATATATAATGTGACTAAAGTTTAAATTGATCATCTTCAGCTCTCTGCAGAGCTATTTCAAGGACCACGATGGTGACACATGTCCCATTAATTTCCTCTCATAATTTCTTATTCAACACTTATTTCTTTCTCTTTCTACCACTTTCATCTCTCCATCTCTATCACTTTTTCTCTCTACAAATAAATATAAAATAAAAATTATAATAATATTTTAATCGAAATTATATAAAATAAAAATCGAAATTAAATATTTTAATATTTTAATTAAAATTATATAAAATAAAATTCAAAATAAAAAAATTTAATCGACTAACTATATCGATTAAAGGGTCCCTTGGTACCCAAATCTAGGGGTGCACATGGTCCGGTTCGCTTTCGATTCCGACCGAAATCGGAATCGAACATATACTTTCGGTTCCTTAAAAATGAGAATCGGAACCGAACCGTTAATTTTAATTCAAATATTAATATATTCACGGTGCAGATCGCTTTCGATTCCGACCAAAACCGGAATCGAAACGATACTTTCAGTTTTTTTAAAATGAGAATCGGAACCAAATCGTTAATTTTGATTAAAATATTTTAATAAAATATCGGTTCGATTTTTATTTCGGTCACCATCATGGGGCATGTGTCGCCATCGTGACCCTTGAAATAGCTCTGTAGAGAGCTGGAGAGGATCCGTTAGCTTGACTAATGACTCTGAGGCTTGTCCACTTAAACTTCAGTTACACTTTATATATATATATATTTGAATTTTATATATTTTTTAGAATTTTATATGTTTTTTTAATTTTATATATTGTTTACGAATTGTATATATTTGTTTCAAATTTTATATGTTTTTTTTCGAATTTCATATGTTTTTTTTTCAAATTTTATACATTGTTTCAAATTTTATATATATTTTTTCGAATTTTATATGGTTTTTCAATTTTTATATATTTTTTACGAATTTTATATATTTTTTTGAATTTTATATGTTTATTTCGAATTTTATATAAAAAAATTAAATTGTAATTTTCGTAATAAAGGATAGAAGTGTAATTAGTAAAATAGGAGGGGATGGAAGTATATTTTCATATTATAACTAGGGGGTAAAGTGCATGTTTTAAATAGTTTGGGGGATGATTTTTAGATTAGGGGAGTTTCTTGGCCAAGCTCAATAATTTTGAGGGTTTTCTTGCCATCTACCCTATAAATTATTATACACCATCAGAAGTTGAAAAAAGTAGTACTTAAATTAAGTATAATTTAAGTTTCATTTTATCTGATGATGAGTGATGAAAGGAATCCTAACACTTGTAATTAGGTTAAATACAAAAATCCTACTTTTACCATTTTATAGCTTCTTTAGACATTCCCACAAAAGACTACTCTTACCTATTTGTTAATTCTTTTTTATGTTTTGAGTTAATAGCAGAGCTTTACTTAACTTTCAAAAACAATAATTTAAGTACAATTAAAATGTGTTTTTTTTTTCTCTCATTAACAAAAACAAATAATAAGAAGATTAGATTAATAATCAGAACTTTATTCAAACGGTTTTTGTTTTTTCAATCAACAAATAAGAATAACAGTATTAATAAGAATAAAAATAAAAGAGTCAAAATAAAAAAACAATCAACAAACTCTCTGAATAAGAGAAAATATTAGGTAAACCATACTCATTTCTAAAACTCTATCACATTTGTATTCTCGGGTTTGTCATGTGACAAGATATTAAAAATCACATAACCAAATACGATTTTAAAGATTAAATCATAAAACCCCTTATATTATGGCAAAAAGTCATAGATTAATAAAATTGATCATTTTAGCACGTGAATGACATGTAAAGTGACAAATTTTACCTCCAATGTTGAATAAATTATTTATTATGTGATTTAATTTTTAAAAACATAAATATGTTATATTTAAAAGACCTACTATTTTTTATTACAAGACAACAATACATTATAAATCTTATTCCTCAATGATGATATTAGTTTATTTGATATCACATATACAGTAGTAAAATGATGATTTCTGACTTGAATAAAGAATAGCTTTTGAAAACTAAAAAATTAGAAATCAATAAAATAAACACCTGGACACACTTAGGGCCCGTTTGGTAGGCGGTCCGGTCTGGTCTTATCTGGTCCGGTCTGGTATGGTCTTATATGGGTGGTGTTCTGAAAGTCTGTTTGGTAAAGCTGTCTGGTCTTATTCAAGTTGTTTGGTCTTATATTTGGAAAATAATACAAAAAATAAAAAATAATATATAAAATTCAAAAAATATATGAAGTATGAAAAATATATAAAATTTTAAAAAATTTGAAAATAATATAAGAAATTCAAAAATAATATATTTTTCAAATTTTATAAATTATTTCGAATTTTTATATTATTTTTTGAATTTTATATATTATTTTTGAATTTTTATATTATTTTCAAAAAAATTATATTTTCTCAAATATATATATATATATATCTAATTTTGTATATTATTTTTGAATTTTATATTTTTTTCAAATTTTATACATTATTTCAATTTTTTTATATTATTTTTCAAAACTTATATATTATTTTTTAAATTATATATATATATATATTTAAAATTTTATATATTAATTTTGATTTTTATATATTTTTTTCGAATTTAATACATTATTTTAAAAAAATTATATTATTTTTCAAATTTTATATATTATTTTCGAATTTTATACATTATTTTTTATTTTTTCTATTATTTTGGAATTTTTTTATTTTCCCAAATTTTAAATATATTTTTTGCATTTTATATATATATTTCAAATTTTATACATTATTTCAATTTTTTTATATTATTTTTTTAATTTTATATATTATTTTCAAATTATATATATTTTTTAATTTTATATATATTTTTCAAATTTTATGGTACCATGTGTTAAGACAATTGTATATAAGACCACTTGAGACCATCATTTTTGGTTGTCTCAAATTACCCCTTTTGGTCCCAAGTGGTCCTTGTTTTTTTGGAACCGTTTTTTTGGAACTGTGTTGCCAAACAGTGTCCGGTCCCAAAAAAATCATTATGAGACCGGACCACATGGAACTGAACCGCGAACCAAACAGGGCCTTAGTTTCCTCCCACCAATTTATTTATACAATTAGGGTTGCACACGGTTTAGTTTGATACGGTTTTTGATAGAATTGAAACCAAATCATTCCCAACGGTTCCTCAAAAACAAGAACCAGAACCGGAACCACTAGTGAAGGAACCAAACCGTAAAAGATCAATTCGGTTCGGTTCCGAACCACGATTCCTTAAGCCGGTGGTTTCAAAATATATATTACATACATAAACACAAGAGAGATAATAAGAGAGTAAGCTTTAAAGATATTGTTTTCTGGGTTTTTGTCTGAATTATTTTTGATGTGTTTTTTTTAAAAAAAATTTGGTGCGGCTTTAGTCCAAATAATTGTTAAGAAGTTGAAAAAAACAAAAGAGGTTGTAAAGAAGAAAGAAATCTCAGGCGATTTAAGTATGTGTCAACACATATTCAAACATTTATAGAGGGAACAAAAGAGAAAGGAAGAGAAACCAACCTTTCGTAGAAAACACACAAGTCCGTAGTAATACAAAGAGGGTTTATGATTGCCGGCCGGGAGAGTGGTTACCGATGAGGAGAGTGGATATGAGAGATGAGAAGGATAATAAAATATAAGATTTTTATGTATGTGCGAGTAATATTTGTTTAATTGTTATAAAACTATAAGAGTGAACTTATAATTTTATTTTATATTGTAAGAACATTTTTATAATGACATGTCTAGCCAATAACCATGTTGGGTAGATTATGTATTTTGGTTAAAGTTTAAGGGTATAATAATTAAATATTAATATTTAGGAACCACCGAACGATCGGTGGAATTCTCGATCGATCAGTGGAATTCTCGATCGATCGGCAACGCCGACATTGGAATTCATGCGAAAATATACTGACAGAATTTTGGCTCCTTGTACAAGCATATTGAGGGATAGACTAGTCTATTCACAGCTATTACTTGATCCTCACATCAAATCTTTTTGGAGTGCAAGCAAAGAAATATCATTCCATAATTGAAGACTTTTCTCTCTATAAATATGAGAAAATATTGAGAAGAGAAGAGGTGTGTTTTGAGAGCTCTGCAAATCTTCCACATAAAATATTCTTCTGCATAGAGAGAAACAAAGAGAAAAATATTGATTAATCATTCATCTTCTAGTTCTCTCTAGTTTTTTGGGTTATCCTATTGTGCTACAACAATTGAGATTTTTATGCACAATTGGATGACCTAGATATTGAAAAATCTACACACCATCTCATTGCACTGTGTGTGCTTTGATCCATGAGAAGCGGAGCCGTCAGAGTACGGAGGCTTCGTGGAGCGCAAGTGAATCAAGACTTTCAGACGTTGAGTAAACAACGACAAATCAGAGCTATTATAAGTCCTAACTTCATAGAGTCTGTACAAACTATTTGATTCATAGTGCATCGATACCAGAGGGTATCCGTGATTTTTTCCTTTGAACGTTTCCAAGGTCTTTCCACGTATAAATTTGTGTGTTATTACTGCTTTATATTATGCAAATATATTATTGTGTAGTGATTATAATTTGTGTAGATAAATATTTTGGGAAATAATCAACGAAAATAATCTGCACAGTGTTCTAAGAATTTGCGTATGGGATTTTCGAACGATCGGGGGATTAACAAATCGATCAACGACACATTACAGTTGCTACGTATTGACCACTCAACCACTAGCGATCGATTGTATCACTAGTGTTCAACGAACGATCGTACCACTAGTGATCGATCGGTGGGAATACACGATCAATCGGTGACACACTGCGATTGATTAAAGTTTGTAATAATAATTTGAACTAATATTTTTGGGTAATAATACGTTTTATTATATCTTGCAATACATTAATCATACTCTACGTATCACAATAGTGAGTTTAGGACATCACCAAGTTGTTATCCACCAAATTGTTATTTTTATTAAAAAAAATTTAATTTTAATATAATTTTATTATATTCATTAAAAAATATATTTAATAATAATTTATTATTTTTATTAAGATAAAAATTATTATTTTATTAAAATATATTTTTCAATAAGAAATTATTTTATTCATTAAAAATATATTTAATAGTAATTTATTATTTTTATTAAGATAAAATATTTTAATAATTATTTTATTAAAATATATTTTTAATTAAAAATATTTTATCTCTGATAAATATTATTAGTATAAGAAAAGTTTTTAATGACCTATTTATTCTGACTAAAATTAAATATTCCACAAATAATTTTAATTGGTCATTAAATTTATAAAAAACCTATTCACCCCCCTTTAGGCTTAATTCACTGTCTTCTAGGTAATTTTATATATATTAATTTGTATTTATTTGGTGCTATAAATTTATTTAAATTTATAATTTGTTAAATAAAATTTATTTGTATATGTGAGTTATATATACTAATATATAAATATTTATTTATATATATAATCGGTTCGGTTCTGGACAGTCTGAAACTGGAACGAATTTATCGGAACCTAAACCCTAAATCAAACCAATTCAAAACTAGAACTGAATTAGCGGTTCAGTTCAATTTGGATCAGCTCTACGGTTCACGATTTTTTTTGCACCCTACATACAATACCTCACATCACTCACTTATCGTAATGATTTTGTGTATGTATTGCCATTTATTGTATTCATGATAAAAGTTTCACATTGGGAGTACATTATTAGCCATTTCAGCGAAGGCCAATCCAAAACTATTCCAATCCAATTCGATATTCTAAAAATTGGATAGTTCATACTACAAGTTCTCATGTTGAATTTAATGTTCAACAATATGCTGGAATTATATTGAATCAGGTACAAGTTTGATGTCTAAATTGATTTGATCAGTGTTCACTCCTAGTTAGAATTCAATTTAATTTAATCCAAATTGTATATAATTGCAAATTGAGTTGACAAAAAGTATCCTTTGATAACTTGTTTTAGGTATGATTTGATATGCTTTATATAAAGGGTGGAGATACCATCGCTTTCTTTTGTAAAAGTGCACTTTACTTTCTTTATTCTTATAAATCAAATAATAAGAAAAATTCTAACCCATTAATACATCATATATTACTTTATAGGGTAAATTACCCTTGAGGTTTAGGTTTATTACATTCAAATGAAAGTTAACGGAAAAAGTAAGTCAATCTCCTCCAAGTATGTTAAAATTAACATTCAACCCCAATTTAATTAATGATATCCTGCATTTTTTGTATGAAATACCACAAATGCCATTCTAGTATCCCCACCCACCATCATTTATACGTACATATAAATATATGTATACATATACACTCCGCACACATGAGAAAAGAGAAAAAGGTGTAGGTGGTAGCTTGGAAGTGGTTGTCATGGCATTTAGAGGAGAGAGAGATTGAAGTGGTGTGGATAGATGATTTGGGTGGAGGAGGGAGAGAATGCAAATTCAATTTTTTAGAGTTTCATTACATAATAAAGCTCAAAATAACTAATATAGGTAAATTATCCGGACATTTTATGAGATTTTATATAATTACTTTCAGTTTAAAGTTTGTATAAATTTATTCTGACCTCCATTGTAAGATTAATATTACATTAATATTTTTGTGCATATTGTAAAGTACCGCTAACTTAAGTGTTTCAAATTGAAGTAATTTATGATTTGCATGTTTAATGACCTTTTTATCCTTTAAATTATTAAAATACCCCTCATTTGACATCACTCAAAACATCTTTATCCTTTTTCATGCAATTTGGTTAGGTTATTTTAACATAAATAACTCAGTTTAAAACACTAAAGTTTTGTGTACTTTAGTAAATGCACAAAAATTTTAATCTTACAGGGGAGGTCAGAGTAAATTTATACAAACTTTAATCTGAGAATAATTATACAAAACCTTAGGGGAAGTCAGAGTAATTTACCCTAACTAATAATATGCTGAGGGTTGTACAGTAAAATAACAAAAGATATTTTTCTAGTTATACAGATAAGGGGGTGTGAGGGTGGTTTTTGAAAAACTTTCATCTGACAGTAATAAGAGTAAACCTCAGGGGAGGTTAGAGTAATTTACCCTACTTTATAATACCTATTTTATAACCCATTAATAAAAGTGTCACTTAATTTAACTTCTTTCTTTCCTTTAGACATGACCTTATAACATACAATTTCTCAAGTTAGGTGTTGGTTGAGAACTAAAAATTTAAGTGATTGAATTATCACTATAAGCTTAAATATTAAATGAAATAAAGTTTTGAATGACAGGACCATCACTTTCACTTAAATTCAAAGATGAAATTTTTAAAAAAAATATGAAAAAAGAAAATTAAAATTTATAAAATATTTAGTACCTAGTTTTTAAATGTTGCAAGTGTTTATTTGGATAAAAAATTACAATCACGCAATGAGGATTCATGGATTATTACACTTAACTCTCAACCTATAGACAAAAATGTGAATCTCCCTTTACTTCTATTATATTGAGTTCACTAAAAATGTTGAAAAGTTCACATTACTCAAATATTGCGTTTTATCAAAATAAATATATTTTTACTTTCTTGTAAATCTTATGTACATTCCTATCACTCATTCAATTATCAAATCAAATAATAAGTCTTGCCCGCCTACATCCATCCATTCTCATTCTAGTTTCATTGTCATTTTCATTTCATTTCATTTCTCATATCATATATAATAGTATTACATTGTTAAAAAGCATTCATATGTTAGTCTATTTAGAACAGACTACGATAACGAATGATTATTTTATCACAAAAAAGAAAAAAAAAACCATATAAGGTCAAGATTGGTAAAATATGTCCAATTATACATTTTGCGAGTATAAATAAAACAAATATATATATATATATATATATAAATAAATAAAAAAAAACAAACCCATGGGGTGCTGTGTGTTCACTCTGTTGAAAGAAGATTGTGCTCTGACGCACACAGAGACGATCCTCTTTGAAAATTAGACGCGAGTATGACACCAGTTTCATCGAAGCAATATACAGGTCTTCACTCTCTCTCTCTCTCTCTCTCTCTATATATATATATATATACTTATATACGCACACATATATAACTAACAACGCCTTGAATGTGAATGATTCATCGTCAACACACGCACATTACTCCAAAAATGTGTGTTTTGTACAATTCGTGTTTGATTCACAATTACAGATGATGTGAGCCTCCTCATGGTTTTAATGGACACAAACCCGTTCTTCTGGAGCGCATCAACCAACACTCTCTCCTTCTCCAAGTTCCTCTCTCACGTAAAACCCTAAAAACCCTACTTCACTCTTTCTCTCAAAACCCTAATTTCCCAATTCTCATCATCTTCACGCATTCACACAGGTCCTCTCATTCCTGAACTCCATTCTACTCCTCAACCAAATCAATCAAGTCGTGGTCATCGCCACCGGCTTCAACTCCTGCCAATACGTCTACGATTCATCGTCGACGGAGGCTGAGCCGAACCAGAGGGCCGAGAGTTTGCTGAAGAAATTGGAGGAGTTTGTGATTCAGGATCAGGAGTTGAGCAAGGAAGGGTCGATCGATGGGGTTGGAGCTTCATTGCTATCTGGGTCTTTGTCAATGGCCCTTTGTTGTATCCTTATAATTGATTGTATAAGGAATGGAGAAATTTGTATTTTTTGTGTGAAGGATTATATACATTGCTTAAATATGTATTTATATTGTATAAGAGGATTGCTCGACTTGACTTTTGTGAATAGATATACAGAGGGTGTTTCGCTCGGGACGGCTTCATCCCCAGCCTCGAGTGAGTATTTATAGTTTTTTGTGATTTGTTGTAAGTACGCTGTATCAGGAAATTTGAATTGCTGGAACTATTTCTATTATCTTATCTTCATGTGTAGAATTGAGCAATTATATTAGAATTTTGATTTTACAATGCAGTATCAATGTGTAGTCGGATGAGGGAAGCTTTGGGTAAGGTGTTTAATACAAAAATTCGCCCCTGATTTGTGTGGTTCGATCGGTTACTGTTTATGTTTTTGAAGTTGATAGATTTTGTTGAGTGCGGCTTTTGACAATCAAAATGTACCCTGGTGGACTTGGACATGATTGCATAGGCCATTATTTATATTCTACCTCAAAAATATTGATTTCATGTGCCTTTTGAGGACTGCTTTTGTGTTTGCAGTGGAAAAATTAGGGGACTGATTTCTTAGGATAATGACAAAAGATTTTGTGAAATTTATAGTAATATGATATTGCTCCTGAGCAAGGGCAGACTGAAGATTCTGATCCATGTCGTATGAGATATCCACTAGTTGAATTCCTGCTCTGATAAATAACCTCTTGACTTGTTAACTTACTAGTATCTAGAAAGAATCAGATTATGAGATGCTAAAACAATTTTAAAAGGATGAGGATCCAGTAATGTGACACTTTAGACGTGCACAAGAAGATATTAAGGTTCTCTTATACAACTCGTGGCGCAATAGAGTAGTTTAATTGTCAAGAACAACGATTTAATGAATTTAAGTACTAAAGGTTTGTTCTGCATTCAGTTATATGACATGGAAACCTGAGTTTTTATGTAGTTGCCAAAAGATGTGTTTAACATTAAAATGTCGTTCTCTTATTTGCAAAGTTGTTGCATATTTTTGCTTTCTAGTGGAGAAGGTATCAAGCTCCCTTATTTATCTACTTTCAGTAAAAAATAATGCATGCATGAAGATGTATCCAAATACAGGCTTGGATTAATTTTCTTCATTCAGACATTTTACACTTGATATTAGTGAAAGGGCCGAGAAAGTTATAGGAGTATTTTGTGTATTTCTGCAAATAGGGATTTTCCCCTATTTCTTTCTTTCTTTTCTGTCTTTCCGTTGTTTTTTTTTGTTTTTTTTTGTTTTTTCATTCTTTTGGGAAAATAAACTTCTTAAACACAACATTGTCAACACTTGCACGTTTGCAGTGCTAGCTAGCATAATTGTAGAAGTCAGGATGTTACAGAAAGGATCTTAAGTCATTTAAGCGAAAACTTATAGAGCAAGATTTTTTGCTGTTGGCAGACATGTATAGGTACAACCTTGAAGCGTATTAGGTGAAATAATGACGAAGGTCGGGTCCATGGGATAATGCACATTATAGAAGTTCATTAGGAAGTTGATCTTTTCTTTTGATATAAGCTGATTTTAACTGAAGTTGCTTTATTTTCAGCATTTAATTTAGAGAGAAAATTATGTCAAGATTAGCTGATCAATGCTGTTAAATTGAAATTTCTGAAGGTTATAATGTGAGCATTGGTGCAAAGTTTCAAATGGCCTACTGAATGAGTTTATGCAAGGCATGTTAAGAACAAATTGTTCTCTGTAATGTTTTTAAGATACCATCAAATAGGTAAATAGGTTCTCTTTATGCTAAATCATTGTTTAAATATCCGTCTGAGCCCATACTGTCCATCCAGTGGCGGTATTTAATATGCAATACGCCATGGTTTTAGTGATATTATGCTGCAACGGTTGTGATATGCTGCGGGTGTATATGAATTAATGGGTTTGTTCCATGATCCTGTGTATATGGATGTATTTTTACGTGTATGTCTGTATTTAAAAATTGTCTCCATTAGATATTTTCATTATTGAGTTTTCGCGACGTCAAATGGGCGTATTTACTAATGAAATGACTGACAAATGGTGGCAGATATTGTGTTTGCATGGATCGCCGGATGGGCCTGAACAGTATGTTTCTTTTTTTCTAAACCACTTGCGGTATATCCTTTAATTTTTTCTTTAGCTTTTATTCTGAAAGAGTTCTCTTTGCAGATATGTTGCAATCATGAATGCTATATTTTCAGCTCAGCGTTCAATGGTAATGTGAAGTATTAGATTTTTTCCCCCTCTCTTTACTCTGATGCAATTCCTTTTCTGTAAATTAGAAAACTCTATAATCATCATTGAACAATATCCGTTGTAGAAAATGACTAATCAAAGATCCGAGAATGTCTGGTGTATGGATAGTTGAACAGTATGTTGATAGCTAGAGATTTTGGCTTCAAATCTGTAAAATGATTTAAATTGGAGGTGTTTTTGATATATGAAATTAGCTTGAAGCCTCATTATGGCCAAGATTTAATTGTTCTCGTGAAGCCTCATTCTTAATTTTTGAACTTGAGGAGATAACCTTCACCAATTGGGAAAATAGATGATGGGTTATGTATAACTTTTCTTCAGTGCACTTTAAGAAATCATCCAACTGAGTCTGCAGGTCAGTTTTCAAAAGATGATCATTGAAAGTGGAACTATACTTGAGTTATTTATTATTATACCAAATTAAAGATTAGTATTAGAGGGTCAACTGTAGTCACTTTGGAGTTGCGAACAATATGATCTAATATTTATGGTTGTATATTGGGGTTTATGATTTGTGTAGCTACCATTCAAAAGATACGTGAGTTGCTAATTATGTTCATCGTACCTTCATGATGAGTTTAAAAACTTCCTTAATTACTTTGATATGTAATTGCTGTGTGTTGATGTGTAATGACATTCATCGTACATGTCAACGATTGAAAATGTCTAAATATAGTCAATATGCTTCCTACTGCAGGTACCTATAGATTCTTGTGTTATAGGAGCACATCATTCTGCTTTCCTCCAGCAGGTAGTGCGCGTGCGCGCTTGTGTGTTTTCAGGTTTTGGGAATTCTTACTTTTACATCCTTAGCGAGATATTTCTATTGGTTTTGCTGATCATTGTGGAATGTTTTTGAGCCACAGGCTTCTTACATAACCAAGGGCGTATATCTGAAGCCCCCACAGCTGGATGGACTGTTTCAATATCTATCAGTAGGTTCTTAACTTAATCGGGTAATTTCGAAGCAGTTCAGAATTGTGAGTTTTATCATTAGATCATGTTTGTTGCCTCTTGAGCTGCACATACTTAGTTCTTCTTTTTCATCAAGCATGTACTTAGTTCCATGTTTTTGAAAGTTATTTTTTTATTGATGTCCTTAAAAGCTGGCACTGAATTAATTTTCTCAAAAAAAAAAAATAAAAAAAAAAATAGTATTGAATTATTTGAAGTCTCCGTCTTTCAAGTTCCCCTCCTCTCCCTCTCTTCTAGAAGAATACTGCTGACCGAAATTCAAAGAATTGCGTATGGATACGCAAGCCATTATAAACCAGCGAGCATGCAATATCTCATGGGCTCAACATTCTTTGGTGGTTGTGATGACCAAAGAATGTTGAGCCCGTGAGCCCATGGGTTGATATAAGCCAATGATCAACCCATGTAAGCTTCTTGAGGGAAATGAAAATAAAACACATGGTTGACTTCAAAATGGGTGAGAAAATGATAGATATGATGAAATGACAAATTCCTAACAAGACCATATTCTAAACCATAACGATGAACATATAAAAACTGGAAAGAGTTAACCATGTGACAGCTACGAGAAATAAGGGTTTTTTCTAACATAAAAACTTGGAGATGAAAAGGCAACTGGCGAGGTTCTAAACAAGCCATCATAGGAAACACAAAGGAACACGACGAACATGATGAATATCCTTGTTCAGGCGAGAAAGAAAATCAGGAAGAATATTGGTCTTGCCTTTGATATGGACAACATCAAAAGATCATTGGGAAAACCAGTTTGCTCACGTAAGGAGTTGAGCTTTTGGAGGATGTTTCTGTTTGAATTTGAGCATGTTGGGAAAACTGCTAAGATCAGTTTCGATAAGAAAGTGATGACCAATCAAGTGAAATTCAAAATTTTCAATGCTGAGTTTTATGGCCAAAATTTCTTTGTAAGTGGAATGGTAATGAGTTTCTGCAGGAGAGAAAGTTCCACTTTTGTAACCACGGATTTTTCTGGACTTATCAGGATGTTCTTCTAGAAGAACAACACCCTAATGATAGTCAGAGACATCAGTCTGGAGAATTCGTTTCCCATCTGAAGGAATCTGCAATGGAGGAAGAGACTGAGACACGGATTTGAGCAATCATTCAGAGGAACCAAGGAATTCACTGTGGAGAACATCAATGAAGGCAGAGATAGTGGGCATTTGAATAAGTTGGAGATGTCGGTATTCTCCTAGAGCAAGGTACCATTGACGAAGGCGACCAAGGAATTTAGTCACGCAACGAGTTAAGACTGATTGAAGTTCAGCATTAGGAGCAAGCATCTCAGCAGTGCACCAAACATGGATCTCATAAAATTTATCAAGCCATTCGGAATGAGGAATATCATCAATGGAAAAGCCAAGATTATGGGATGGTGCTTGAGACGAAAAAGTTGGCTGAGGATGTATGGGAGGAGAAGGAGGATCATCAACCTCTTCAATTATAGGATCAGTGTCATGTGGCGGCGGATATTGTGGGTTGGGATTAACCATATGGATAAAAGAAGAAGGGGGCTTTTCTATTGATGCAGCAACAGAGTCAGTATCAGATTGACCTTGAGGAAGGTCAGCCAATTTCAGCAAAATATCAGTAATTGGATTTTTGGGTTGAGGGTCTTCAGATTGGAGCATGAACTGGGATGGAGTTTTTCCTTTTGGGTCTGAGGAGGAAGAAGAAAGAAGAGGGTGAAAGTAAAGATCTAGAACTGGAAGAACGAAAAGAATATCTGGAACTTGAACTGGAACTAGAAGATCTAGACATAAGGAAATAAATCTGGGTTCATCAATTACTCATACTTACAATAATAATTCTCAAACGTTAAAATATGATTCATTAAAATCAAACCAAAAGTGATATAGGCACCTTTCAGGAGATCAGTTTACCAAGAAACATATATTGCTTCAAAATAACGAGGAAGGTAATTTGAGCTAAACAGCCATTCATCAGCCCAACACGCTCAAGGGACTGTTATCCTCAAAACTTAGAAACAATGTATGTTAAGTGAACAAATAATCAATGATTTCGCAAAGAAAAGATCTTCACAAAGAAGATAAGAAGGTTACGCCGACGGATTCTTCTAAAGAAGAATCCTCCACCTTGGACATCCCAGTGTACAACAACTATTACCTTTCTCAAATCCCCATTAGTTATTTTCAATCCTCTGGTGATCCCGTCTACTATTTCCAAGATCCAATCACTGGGCATAAGTTCTTTGATGCTTGTGATTGTGTTGACTGTTTGTATGACGACGAGCCTAAGAAAAAGAAAAAGTCTTCCTAGCAACGTCTAAAGGACCGATATGACTCTGGTGATTCCATTGTTGACCTTCTTGGTGATCCAAGTGGAAAATTTGATTATAATGTTGAATATGGAAAGCCTACAAGACCACAACCTAAACCATCACCTACCATTTGTAAACCTCCCTATACACCATGTGCTCCCAAGCCATCTCATCCCCCATCTCAACACTCTCCCTCAATCCCTTGCTATATGTTTTCTCCTTCATCATCTTGGACAGAAGCGGATTTTCCACCTCTATCCTACCATGATTCTCAGGAAAAAATAACTCACCAACACAAGATCCCAGATCCGCATGTCATTCACTCAGATGGATCTACCAAACCGGTCTCTACTGCTGAAGCTGCGATAAATTGGTAGTCTGCAAATGCTCTGACACAAAACAAGATATTGCAAAGAATTTCTAATTCCCAGCAGTCTCTGGAAACTACTTTCCACCGAAAGCTGACTTCTTTAGAGCTTCTAATCCATGATCTTTAGCAGAAAATACAGAGTCTCCATGGTGAACTCCTCCAAATGGCCTATTCCAATCAAAACCTTTACCTCAACTTTTCTCCACAAGGATGCCGACATGAAACACCTAAAAATCCAACAGCCGAAGCCCCTCCAGTCAGTCAATCCCACTTTTACCACCAAGCCAGATGGCATAGTTGAAATATTTTTCCCCAAGCCTAATGCTCCCTCTCCAAATTCTCTTTCCATTTTTCCCTCCAGATTTCCAGAAATTAACATGTTGTGTTCTTCTGATTTCCATAATCATACTTTAACGCTTGGGAATTATTATTGTATGTATGAGTAATTGATGAACCCATATTTCTTTCCTTATGTCTAGATTTTCTAGTTCCAGATCTTCCATTCTTTCTTCCTCCTCAGACCCAAAAAGAAAAACTCCATCCCAGTTCATGCTCCAGTCTGAAGACCCTCAACCCAAAAATCCAATTGCTGATATTTTGCTGAAATTGGCCGACTTTCCTCAAGGTCAATCTGATACTGACTCTGTTGCTGCATCAGTAGAAGAGCCCCCTTCTTCTTTTATCCATATGGTTGATCCCATCCTACAGTATCCGCCGCCACATGACACTGATCCTATAATTGAAGAGGTTGATGATCCTTCTTCTTCTCCCATACATCCTCAACCAACTTTTTCGTCTCAAGCACCATCCCATAATCTTGGCTTTTCCATTGATGATATTCCTCATTCCAAATGGCTTGATAAATTTTATGAGAATGAGAGCATCATTAGAAGCAGAAGATGGTAAGCACATATCCATGGCATGGTTCTGGAGTCGATATGTCATCTGATAGTGAAGAGTAGCAACAAAAGTGGTAGTGACAGTAGAAGCTCCACCAATTTGAATCTGGACTTTAAGAGCACTGAGCAGATGTGGATCTGCTAAAGGCATATTGAAGTTGGGGAAGAAAGTGAAAGCAACAGTGCCAGCATTCAAGATAGTTTAAACAGTTGCTATGCAAACATGCTATGTCATCTGATAGTGAAGAGTAACAACAAAAGTGGTAGTGACAGTAGAAGCTCCACCAATTTGAATCTGGACTTTAAGAGCACTGAGCAGATGTGGATCTGCTAAAGGCATATTGAAGTTGGGGAAGAAAGTGAAAGCAACAGTGCCAGCATTCAAGATAGTTTAAACAGTTGCTATGCAAACATGCTGATAGTGGTTCATTCGAGAGGTGACTAAGAGACAGTTGCGGCTATGAAAAGAGAGAGCAAGGCGAATAACTCCAAAATGGAGATGAGTGAAACCTTGTTGTTGCCGTTGACTGGGAAGGTCAGATGGTAGCTCAAGAGGAAACAATTGTTCTTGCTTAGTAGCAGGGATGAAATATTGGTCAAATCCGGAGGCTTGAAGGTATTCCTTGACAGAAGAAGGACGAGGAGTTTGGAACAAACGGGTAACGGTTTTCTTGACGATATTGGTAGGTTTAGCAAATGTTGTATAAGGATTAATCATTGGGAGATCAGTGAGAGGGACTTTACTAGATTCATCAAGGTATTCATACTCATACAAATATTCGACACGAGAGGAAGAAGAGGATGAAAGTAGAGATCTAGAACTGGAAGAACAAAAAGAAGATCTGGAACTTGAACTGGAACTAGAAGATCTAGACATAAGGAAAGAAATCTGGGTTCATCAATTACTCATACATAAAATAATAATTCCCAAACGTTAAAGTATGATTCATTAAAATCAAACCAAAAGTGATATAGGCACCTTTCAGGAGATTAGTTTGCCAAGAAATATATATTGCTTCAAAATAAGGAGGAAGATAATCCGAGCTAAACAGTCATTCATCAGTTCAACACGCTCAAGGGACTGTTATCCTCAAAACTTAGAAACAATGTCTGTTAAGTGAACAAATAATCAATGATTTCACAAAGAAAAGATCTTCACAAAGAGGATAAGAAGGTTACGCCGACGGTTTGGAATACGCAGTAGTCATAAGACATACACATCGTATGCCGCAGGGACCAATCGCTATAACACTTAAAATTTGAAAAAATGAAATTTTTTTAGTGGGGGAATTAAATTGTAGTACTTGTAAATGAATCACCCAGAAGAAACTTAAGCAGCCATGTCTGGCTCTGATACCACAATTCATTCCCAATCTTGGAAAGACATGGCTGCTTAAGTTCCCAGGTTTATTTATTCCCAATAGATGCTATATATCTGTTGGGAATAAATAACATCTGCATAATGACCTAGCTGTCTCGAGTAGATATATATGAATTGTGCTTACCATCCTCTGTCTATCATTTTCTCACCCATTTTGAAGTTAACCCTGTGTTTTATTTTCATTTCCCTCAAGAACCTGTCCAAGAACTTCAGCAACTCCAAGCTGAGGGCCTTGTTGAACCCATAACTTCCCAGTGGTCTTTTGGAGCTATTCGTCTTGCTCTCTCTTTTCATGGCCACAAGGGTCTCCAGTCACCTCTCGAATTGCTCTGGTTGGCACCAGATTTAACCACTATCATCATGTTTGCATAGGAACTGTTCAAACTACCTTGAATGCTGACACTGTTGTTTTCACTTTCTTGCCCAACTTCAATATGCCTTTAACAGATTCACATATGCTCAGTGCTCTTAAAATCCAGATTCAAATTGGTGGAGCTTCTACTGTCACTACCACTTTTGCTGCTACTCTTCACTATCAGATGGCATATTGACTCCAGAACCATGCTATGGATATGTGTTTACCATCCTCTGCTTCTAATGATGCTCTCCTTCTCGACATCAACACCACTCACCAAGTGACATGTTCTCATATTCCAAAACAGCTCTCCAGATATGAGCTTCTAAAGCTGCTCCTAGAATCATGGGTTACAACTTATGAGAAGACATACCAACAGCCGAAGCCCCTCCAGTCAGTCAATCCCACTTTTACCACCAAGCCAAATTACACAGTTGAAATCTCTTTCCCCAAGCCTAATGCTCCCTCTCCAAATTATCTTACCTCCAAAAAAATCTCCCTTTACACCACATCCTGCACCTGCACCTCTTGTATCTTCCATTCTTTCTTCCTCTTTAGACCCAAAATGGAAAACTCCATCCCAGTTTATGCTCCAATCTAAAGACCCTCAACCCAAAAATCCAATTGCTGATATTTTGCTGAAATTGGCTGACCTTCCTCAAGGTCAATCTGATACTGACTCTGTTGCTGCATCACTAGAAGAGCCCCCTTCTTCTTTTGTCCATATGGTTGATCCCAACCCACAGTATCCGCCGCCACATGACACTGATCCTATAATTGAAGAGGTTGATGATCCTCCTTCTCCTCCCATACATCCTCAGCCAACTTTTTCATCTCAAGCACCATCCCATAATCTTGGCTTTTCCATTGATGATATTCCTCATTCCGAATGGCTCGATAAATTTTATGAGCTCCATGCTTGGTGCACTGCTGAGATGCTTGCTCCTAATGCTGAACTTCAATCAGTCTTGACTCGTTGTGTGACTAAATTCCTTGGTCGCCTTCGTCAATGGTACCTTGCTCTAGGAGAATACCGACATCTCCAACTTATTCAAATGCCCACTATCTCTGCCTTCATTGATGTTCTCCATAGTGAATTCCTTGGTTCCTCTGAAGGATTGCTCAGTGTTGTGCGAGAAGAGTTCCTTAGCATGCGCTGCTGTTCTTTCAAACGCAAAGATCTTGAAACTCATTTTCTTCGCATGTCTCAGAGATTCTACATTCTTGGAGGAATTGATGATGTTAATCTCAAACAATCATTCCTCAACTCTCTTCTTGAGCCTATTGGAAATGAAACTTTTAGATTGCTTCAAACCAAGAATATGACATTGAATAACACATCTCTTGGAGCCATTTACCAGCATGTTTTGCAATCTCTTGAGAAGCTTTGCAATGATCAGAAATTCTTCAAAAAGCTTCACGAACAAGGAAAACTCCTTGGTAAAGCTTGTGATCGACCTGATCTCCTCATTAAATGCAAAGACAACAAGTCTTATTCCTGTAGTCCTTCACCAAAGAAATCTAAGCATTTCAAAAAGTGGAAGTCTAAGAGACCTTCCTCTTTTCCGAAGTTTTCTAGAAAAAAGAAATGGCGATTCTTTCGAAAGAAACCTGTTCGTGGCAGATGTAAATCAGACAAATGCTATATCTGTAGACAACCAGGTCATTATGCCAAACAGTGCCCGAACAAATCTGCTCAAGACAAATTGGTCCATTCTATTTCCAAGATTATTTCACATGATGATGATGATGCAGACATTGAATCACTTTTCTCCATTGATGATGAAGCCAATCTTGATACTCTCATGGCTTTCTCCTTTGTTGCTGCCTCATCTGACTCATCAGATACATCTTCTGAGGATTCAGATGCTGAAGATACATACCCCCATAATCTTTTCTCTTTAGAGTTCTCCTTTGCTTGTCTAGCCACTTGTCCAAATCCATGTCCTTCCTGACAAATATGTCAAGCCTATTCCTGTCATAGCCTTCTTTGATACTGGAGCCTCCTCAACCATAATGAATCCATCCATCCTTCTTCAGTCTTACTGCAGACGTGTTATTATCCTTTCACTGCCGCCAATGGTGAAAATTTTGTCATCACACTCAAGAGTAAGCCGATCATTCTCCAATTGTTTCCTGGCTACACTATCAAACACCAACTCCTTGGTTCTGATCTTTCAAGCAAAGATGTCCTCATTGGGTTTGATATTTTCCAGAAACTTTCCAAACTTTCATGGATGCCCAAAAGATTGAAGTTTCGAAATTACTTCCTTCCCTGGACTTCAAGACCCAATTTATTTTCTCTTGACAACCTCTCCTCTTTTAGAGACTCCATTATCCAAACCTCTTGTGCAGACTCACATACTCATTTCCTTTCTAAATGTGACCATCCCCTTTGGAAAAACCCAGAGTTCTTCATCACCCTTCCTTTTAAGAAAAATGAAGATCTCAACCCTACCAAAGCAACCCATCATGGAATGAATCCTGAGCATTACCAGCTAGTTGTCCAAGAACTTCAGCAACTCCAAGCTGAGGGCCTTGTTGAACCCACAACTTCTCAGTGGGCTTGTGAAGCGTTTTATGTGAATAAGTTGGAGATGTCAGCCATGGTGGTGTATTTAGATGAATGATATCAGCAGGTTTTCATGCATTGTTCAGATATATGGGAAGATAAGGTCCCGTCATTCATACCCTAACAAGTAGTACTGTTTTGAAAATTAGAATTGGTAGTGAAAGGGCATATCTGGCTCTTCCTCCAAGAGAACCATGCTAGTACTGGAATGAGGTCCTGTCCATTTTCCTTTGGCTTTATCGTGGACTATGTTGTCCTTTTAAATGGATTGTTTTCTAAGAAAGCCTTGTGGGGCATTGAAGTCCAGGTCAGAGGTTGTTCTATTTTCTAAGAATACTTGTTTATATATCGACTTAGAGAAGGCGTTTAGGAATTGGGAGGGCGTTCTGGTTTGGAGTAGTCAAGTAGCTTCTCTAGGATATTGCTTTTCTACTTGGTGATAGTAGAGTAGAGGACTGCTACCCTGCCTAGAGTTTGTGGCTACTACAGCATCTAAGGTGACCTTTATTTCCTTGATAGTAGATGTCCAAGTTGATTATATGATTTGTTGAATCCCAAATTGGTGTTACATATGCAGTGGTCAGTTAGATCCATCGATCTCCCTTACTCCCCTGCTTCTTGTCTTGTGGGTCTAACTATCTCAAGTTTGCAGTTCTAAGTTTGACGTAGATGATCAGTGACCTTTGTTTTTCCGGATGGCTAAAATATTATTTAGAGTATCCTTTTTCTGAACATATGGATATATTGTCGTGGTTATTCCTTATATACTTCTTTTTTGCTTGGCCTTTCTCTTAGAAAGTATAGTATTATTTTCCTTCGATAGGTTAGTAAGTATTTTACATAAAGGCCATTAACCTCTAAGTCTCGTAATTTGAGTCCAAACCTGGATTCTGCACTTCATAATCTGGCTGGAACTTTCATAATAGTTCTTTGAGGTTCACTAGTAATCACTTCGGAGGTATACACTTTAGGAGCGGGATTCTTCTTCCAGTTATAATCCTTTGTGCTTATTTAGTTCTCCAATATTGTATGAATGGTTACAATATTTGTCTATCATTTCCATGATTTTATCTCACTTGCTTAAACGATGTTCATCTTTTTATATTTTCTGAATATATTAATAATTGTTAACCACCGACAACTCTAAAAACTTAAGCTGGTAGAGAGAGTATAACTTAAATATTATATTCTTCAACATGCCCCCTCACGTGTGGCCTTCTTTTTGGTCCAACACGTGAAACAACAATTTTTTAATATGGGTGGCGGTGAGGTTTGAACACGAGACCTTTGGCTTTGATACCATGTTAACCACCAACTACTAAAAAAAACTTAAGCTGGTAGAGAAGGTGTAACTTAAATATTATATTCTTCAACAATAATCAATCAAGAGTAGCATGAGTTAACATACCTGCCACACCACCTCTGTTTTGTTAAATTTCTCCATTGATGACACAAGGATAATTTGTTGCACTATGATTTCATCCTTCACCATCCCTTGGTTTCACATGGAACTAAATTTGATCGTTACTATTCAAGACTGTTGGTTTCCAATCTTGAAGTTTAGACATATTTTCCCCCCCAAGTTTGATATTACCACTGAATTTTTGCATTTATGGTAAGAAAAGTTTTTCTTGTTTTCAGTTGGCATCTTCAGCTTTTGCTGTATACAGTAATACTCTTATGCATGTTTAAGGGAACCCTGGATGATGTACTGGCTTTTCCGTCTTGTGTTTCATTGTTTGGATACCAATGTGAGATTGTTGCTGCATGCAGACAGTATTTGCAACTGATTTGTATTCTCGCGCCTTTTTACAACTTCCGAAACCCGTGGGAGTGGATTTCCGTGCCTCGTAAGTTGTCAATGGCAATTATTTTAGTGTGGATCTGTTTATATCTACACAAATGATTTTTTTTATAGTTTTCTTTCTAATCTCATTATTTAGCATTCCAGCCGTTTTCGGTTTCGTCATTTTGCTTGTTTGTTATAGTTATCCTTGCTATTCTTTTTGAAATTCAAAAGAACAACTCTATAGCATACTTTGTAGAATAATTGTTTTATTTTTCAATTAATAGTGTTCTTGATGTTCATTTCTATCACAAGGTAATGATGCAATATTGCTCTCGTGTTGTGTATCTGCGGAATTAAAGCAACTAATGTAGTTGCATATGGGACGCATCCCCTTGTGAGCGTTTTTTATATATTTCTTATCGAAAAAAAGAAACAGCAACTAATGTAGTTAAACAGCCTCTTATTTTTTACTTTCTTATTATTTTATTTATTTGGTCTTCTGTAAGTTTGTGGAGTCTTGCAACATCATCTTCGGCAAAACATCCTAAGTTTGTGCTATCAATTAAATTAGTTGTGTCAAGTGACAAAGTGCCTTTGAGACACTTCCTTTTGATTGTTTTGTGCTGTTGCAAGTTCAATTTGGATATATGTTTGTGGAATCATTTAGATTAGCTGTTATGTCAAGTAACAACTTTGATATTGTTGCTTTCATCACAAGACACTTTTTTCCGGTTTTCTTTTCAGTATTATGTGCAATTATTCTTATCCAATCTCTGAAATTTGCAGGTGTTTTTGCCATAAAAACACTATTGATATGGGTTACATATGTTCTGTTTGTTTGTCAATATTCTGCAAGCATCACAAGAAATGTTCGACCTGTGGGTAAGCAATTGTTACTCTCCCAAATTTCGTTATTTGAGATACTTTGTCTTTGTCAATATTTTTTCCCCATGTTGCATTTAGATATCTTGTTTTGTTTATAGCTGCCATTGCTCTCCCTATCTAATTATTAGTTTGTCTGTGTCGACGGCCCTTTACTCCCTTTGTTTTCCTCCCCTTGTCCTTGCTTTTTTCCCCAAGAAAGGTGGGTATGGGAAACACAGTCCAGTTGAACCTATTTGACATTGGTAGTTTTCATATTATATAAGCATTCAAGCGGAAAAGGATTTATGAGGTTGGGTTCCAAATAGAGAAGCAAGTAGCTTTACCGGAAAGAAACCCATATATTTAATGTGATAAAGCTAATAAGCTGGTATTAGAATGTAAGTTTTTTCTTTTGGATTGTACTGCAAGCATTGAATGTTTGTTAGGTTGGTAGTGTTATTGTTACAAGGATCATGTGTGTGGGCAATGTGCCGCAGATGTGAAATATTTAGGCTTGAGAAGGCAGGTTTAAATGATGAGAGCAAAGGTAGTTTTTTTTGTCTCTAGTCTACCACTCTCAATACCCTATATTAATGCAGACCGATCTCGTACAGGGGGAAAGTACTGAAACACACTCCTGTAGTTTGAGAGTTTGCGAATAACAGTCAATTAGTACCTAGTTGTGTATATAATTCGCCGTGAGATTTGCAACTTGACCCTGCTGGCAGAGATCCTTTAAGGGTTGAAAATTGACCTTTTAAGTGGTCATGTGTCGGGCATATGACTTCTTTAACATATGAAAACCTTTATGACCTTAATGCATTCCCAGAATGCCCTCAACCCCTTCCTACATATATTACCCCTATATAGCTCTCTTTCCCTCTGTTGGCTCTTTCTCTCTTTGTGGATCTTTCTCTTAGTTCTCTCTCCCATAACTCCTCTCTCTGTAATTGTTGGATCTCTCTCCCTTCTATCTCTATTTTTCTGCATCTCTCTCACTCTCTTGCAGGTTACATAATGCAATCATCTTCAGGTATAGTAAATCATTCTTCAACACCATGCACCAATTGGATCCAAATTTTGATAATGAGAAGATGGTTTTACAACACCGTGTTGTCATGCCCATTTCCGTCTTTTGACATTAATTATTTTTTAAGATTACTTTCTACTAATATGGTGGGAGTACTTTAGTATATTCACATCTCTGGTGACCGGCAAATAGAAATAGGCATATATTCGCACATAGTTTAAATTCAAGGGTGATATAACAATAGGGGTTTATATGCACTGTAAGCATATCACAGGATAGTGGCCCTTATAAGAACATTGTGTATATACATTGGTTATTGCCATTGCATTGGAAAATTTAAGTTTTTCCATGGATTGCGATTGGGCGGCAAAAACTTGGATTGGTGGAGCATTAGAGTGAATTAGATTTGGAAAGGGGCTTAGTTGAAATTAGCATTGGTGTGTTATGCTACTGGCATTGAAGGAGTTGGGAAACTACACCATTGTTAGCTAAAAGATTAGATGGTGGCTGGAAAAATGGGCTCAATTTTTAGTGACTAGGTAGACCAAATGTTTGATAGCTAGGCCGTTGTCTGGCTATCTATGTGAATGGTCGATATTATGTCCTGAGCAAGCATATGTTAAGAAATAAATGAATGATGGGTCACAATATAAGTTTGATTTTATTCAAATAAATACTTTTTTATTATTTGTTTCGAGAAGTCAATTGCGAAAGTAGTAATGGAGCAACTGTTTCTTGTTCGAATAAAAGTTAGTATTGTCGTTGTGCACCTTCTAATAGTGCGTGACAACATTGGAATGCAGGTCAGTTTTTGGTCAGGCCCAGACAAATACTCCTTCAACCTCAAATCAGAAGAGAAAGACTCCAGATACCTAATCTTCCTGTCACAAGAAGTTAATGTATCCGATAGTTTTGTTCCTACCATGTAATGGAGAATGGATTAGGAGAAGGAGAATTTCGTTACCAGTCTCCATGTTGTATTGAGTATTTAATTCAAGGTTTAATTCTCTCTTTTTTTCTTACAGATAAAAGTAAATAAAAAAACATATTTCATTCTTCTACCTGTGATTCTTCTCATTGGGAAGACAGAAATGATGACCTTTAGTTCTAGTTTGAAGTCATTTTTCAATTTTAGTTCTACACTTCTAGCCTTGGCTGTTTGGAAAGTTGAAATTTGTGGTCTCTGAACATGGAGGGAATGAGAATTTTTCTGGTTAAATAGGAATGATGAATGGCTAAGGACCCGTTTGGTAGGCGGTCCGGTCTGGTCTGGTCTTACCTGGTCCGGTCTAGTCTGGTTTTATCTGGGTGGTGTTCTGAAAGTCTGTTTGGTAAAGTTGTCTGGTCTTATGGTCTTATTCAAGTTGTTTGGTCTTATGTTTGGAAAATAATACAAAAAATAAAAAAATAATATATAAAATTCAAAAAATATATTAAGTATGAAAAATATATAAAATTTGAAAAAATATAAAAAATTTGAAAATAATATATTTTTCAAATTTTATAAATTATTTCGAATTTTTATATTATTTTTGAATTTTTATATTATTTTCAAATTTTTTATATTTTCTCAATATATATATATATATATCTAATTTTGTATATTTTTTTCAAATTTTATATATTATTTCAATTTTTTTATATTATTTTTCAAAACTTATATATTATTTTTTAAATTATATATATATTTAAAAAAATTATATTAATTTTGATTTTTATATATATTTTTCGAATTTAATACATTATTTTGAAAAAATTATATTATATTTCAAATTTTATATATTATTTTCGAATTTTATACATTATTTTTTATTTTTTCTATTATTTTGGAATTTTTTTATTTTCCCAAATTTTAAATATATTTTTTGCATTTTATATATTAATTTTGAATTTTATACATTATTTCAAATTTTTTATATTATTTTCAAATTATATATATTTTTTAATTTTATATATATATTTCAAATTTTATGGTCTCATGTGTTAAGACAATTGTATATAAGACCACTTGAGATCATCATTTTTTTGTTGTCTCAAATTGCCCCTTTTGGTCTCAAATGGTCCTTGTTTTTTTGGAACCGTGTTGGCAAACAGTGTCCAATCCCAAAAAAGCCATTATGAGATCGAACCACATGAAACCGGACCGCGAACCAAACAGGGCCTAAGTTTTCCTGCATTACCATTGTGATGCCCAAATTTGAAATTTAATAATAATACTCTGCATTATGCACTAATATCACCTTTAATAATAATTATATGCATAATCACTAACATTAATCAAATAAGCTTAATATTAACATCACCTTTGGCATTAATTAAACAAGCTTCACACTAACATCACCTTTGATACTAATTATATGTATATGCACTAATATTATTAAATAAGCTTTAACATAACTACCTATAGTACTGGACTAAGCATATTTGGTAGAAATGTCTTGTATTAAAAATTTATTACTAACACAATTCACTGTGTTGGACACATTTGGTAAAAAATGTAGGTCCGTTTGGATACCTGTTTTTTGTTTTTGTTTTTTTACTGTTCACAAGACTAAAAAAAAAAACACGTTTGGCAAACGCGTTTACTGTTCACTGTTTTTTTCCCAAGAAAACTGTTTTATGTGAATAGTGTGTAAAAGTGATGAAAACACCAAATACAACTTTTAGTTGTTTTTTGAGTTTTTTCACTGTTTAGGTGGTAAAAATAATGAAAACACCAAATTCATAAAATACAATTTTCACCAAATAAAAGTGGTGAAAACATCTTCATCCAAACGCTTTTTTGTTTTTAGTTTTTTCCTGAAAAAACAAAGACAAATACAAAAACAGTTTTTATATTTGAAGACAGAAAACAAATACAAAAAACAGGCTTTCCAAACGCACCCGTATAGTTCCAATAGTGAGGACATTGCCACGGTCCATATTTCTTTTTATTTTTTATATATATTTTTAATAGGAGTAATCTTACATTTTTTTAATATGCAGAATTTGTAGAAATTAATTTAAATATATTATGTTCCACAACTGAGTGATGATGCTCTATTTGAATTGAAGTTGGCAGTAGTAAAATTTTGACTACTATAGCCTATAGGATTTGCAAAAAAATTATTATTCCAATTTGGAACAAGTGTGAGTGCTTCGGAGAAGTGAATTTTTTAATATTATAGAGTTTGCAGAGATTTATGATTTGGAGAATATTAGAGAAGAATTAATACGTTTGTAGAAATGCTAAATTGAGAGAGAGAAATGTTAGGAGTAGATAGCTATATAAAGACGTAATAATATGGTGAGCAAATATTAAAAAAACAAAAAATAGAAACGGAGATTAACATATGTAGAATAAAAGATGCAAGTACTTGATTAGATAATATTATTTCAACATTGGTTCTTTAATATTATTTCAAACAAACTCTGATGATTAAAATAATAGTACTTAGAAACAAACTTCCAACTGATTTTGCAACTATCCTTCAAATTTTGAGTGCTTCTTAACAGAGTAATACAATATCCTTGGCTAGCAATAAATTTACATTTAAAATAGTAATCAACCAACGAGCCAGTGTACCCATGTCATTTCAACGCTAACAAGAATAAGAACAGCATCACCCAACGTCATTTTCTGTTGCGACAGCTGTCACTAGCCCGAAAACATTTTTCACATTGTACACAATACACACACCAATGCTATTTACAATTATGTACATAATAGATGGCGGGTGAATGAGGTAGGGAGGACCATGGTTTTTGTTGGTCTGCACAAAGAGGGAACACTCGGAAGTTATAATTATTTAAAGAGAGTTTATTCACATCTTTAATTGTTCAAAGGCAAGAAATACCCATTCTCAGAAAGCCCTCATAACAACTTTGCTGGTTGCGTGAATCCCCTTCGCAGCAAGTCTCAGTACGGCACGGCTCTTATATAACCTGCAAATCGGAACTTCAAGTAAGAAAAACTATCCTAGAACTGCAAACGCGGCGCACTGACATTTATTTCTTTTGCAATTCAGAAATGCAGTATATGACCAGTCAATGCAGAAGCATTTCAAAGAGGGCTATATGGGAAATTACGAATTTTATGATCATCGCCAGAGTTCATAACTCATACTAGGCACAGATTCCAACCATGTCAAAAATCCTAAAACTATAAAATTTTACAATTTTATGCTGGAAGTGCTAAACCCTTGTAATGTATTTGTAGATAACAAAATTCGAGTCCGAAAATATAGGAACTAAAATTGCGACAAATCATAATTTTAAATCAATGGTAGTACAATCCTCAGTTTTATTCTTTACAAGAAAAAGAATATTATCCTCTGATTTGATTTCCTTTGTTGGTCTGATCCAAGGGCTGCTTGAGTTTGATCTTGAACCGAATTGTTGAGAGGGATTCAAGGGCCGTCAAGGCTTGATCTTGAACTATTTTCTTTGATTTATGGTCGAGGGCTGATGAAGCTTGATCTCGAACAATCTTCTTTGGTTTCTTGAGTTGTCGCGGAAGAACGGCACGAACTCGGACGTGCTTGTTGTTCTTCGTTTTCAGAACTTTATTTATGTGATTCTTTGAATTTGTTGAATCACGGGAAAAGAATGATACGATTTCGATGTGTTTGTTGTT